>CAMTDV010000008.1:85659735-86259735 GCA_947069175.1 Scalesia atractyloides
TATATAATATATAAAGGGTAAAAATCAAGTACAAATGAGTCTTAACATACTAAAGATGAGAAGTGAAGATTTTTTTTTCTTTGAATTTATTTCCATCTACTTAAGCATGATGTTTAGTTGCAAAATGTAAAAAAAAGTTTTTTTCATGTATTTACTCTGGTAGAGTAATTATGTACAATTACACTAGAGTGATTACATAATTACTCTACTAGTGTAAATACATGATTTTTTTTAGATTCCGGGACTAAAATATGTGCTTGACAAGATAAGAAAAATTCAAAAAAAAAATCCCTCCTTCACTTCTCGCGTCTAGTATGTTAAGCCCACTTGTACGATAACTTCCCCTATTTTATATATATATATATATATATATATATTACATGAAATTTAAATAGTATCCATTATGTTGTTTATATTTAAAAGAATAAAAGAAAATATAATATTTAGAAAGAAAAAAGAATGAAGAGACTCTTTTGAGGTGAAAGTATTTAATTTAGCTACCCATATACAACACCAACATCTTCCTTGATTAGTTCAGTTCGCAAGAACTTTCATATGCATACGAGAAGTTCCATGTTCAAATCTTATCAACGATAAATATAATATTTTAGCAAAAAGTACTCAGAACACCACTGAACCAGTTCAACCTATGCCAAACAAACCGGTTAGGAGTCCGATTTTAACAACATTGGTAGAAATCTTAAAACTAGATGCATACCTGTAAATCAAGTCAGAGAGATTGCAAAGTTTGTGACAATGAGATACTTGATGTTGATGCTTCAAAGCCTTTTTTTCCATTAATGGCGGATTGTAGAACGTTGTATTGGTCACACACAGAATCATAAAGTGCCTGTGAATAAGCTTCCTTGGCCTGCAAGCAATAAAAGATGATACTTTCATACAAGCGGATGGACAAGCATGCAAATTGTAAAATTAAGTAGCACCAACCTCCTCAGGGGACCCACAAGACGCAGTGGCTGTCCGAAAATTAATTTCGGGTGCAACTGATATACCAGTGCCATGAAAAGAGATCAATCGTTTCTCTCCAATTTCTTTCTCAACCTATCCAAAAGTATACATTTTTAATAGAGTAAAATGCCATTTTCGTCCCTGAGGTTTGGTCGGTTTGCGAATTTCGTCCAAAGGTTGGTTTTTCCGTTGCTGGATCCAAGAGGTTTGAAATCTTGCCATTTTCATCCAGCTCGTTACCTCCATCCATTTTTCTCCGTTAAGTCAGGGGTATCTCCGTCTTATTGTTAACTTAAAGAGCAATTCGGTCTTTTTCAGGGGTATTCGGTCTTTCTACATAAAGTGAAAAAGACCGAATTGCCCTTTAAGTTAACAAAGAAGAGGGAAATACACCTGACTTAACGGAGAAAAATGGATAGAGTTAACGAGCCGGATAAAAATGGCAAGATTTCAAACCTTTTGGACCCAGATGCAAAAAAACAAACCTTTGGAGGAAATTCGCAAACTGGCCAAACCTCAAGGACGAAAAATGGCATTTTACTCTTTTTAATATTTACATATAATTAATAGAAAGAAAAAAGACGTATGAACCAACAAGAACACACCTGAGGAGGAGGGGGCATGATGTCATGGCACAGTATGGCTAAAGGGTATATATGACCAACCACACCAGCATGGTCCATGAGCCTTCTCATGTTATCCAGTGAAGTGGCATCAAATGGTGCCTAACCGTTACATAGGGTGTAGTTGCCAAAGTTAAAAAAAGATATATTAATGTGCAAATGACATGTGGTTTTCATGTCAACGAAGTAAAGAGATCTTACAGGAAACCATTGATTTGTGACGGGATCTGGCCTGTCCCTGCCACCGCTTGGTGCAATCCATATTATTTTTGACCCACCCCTTGAATATAAAAGGTAACGCTATCAAACATTCTAATTTAATTAAACAGCATTGAAATTGATTGAATCACAGATGGCCAAAAAGTACTATAAAATGTAAGGTAGCCAGGTATCATAGTTATTAAAGGCGTTAGGAGCACTCAAGGCGCATAGGGCTCGCCTGGGGCCTAGGCGCAAGGCGCAAAAAAAGCGCGGGCCTGAGAAAAAAGAAAGCACAACAAAAAAATTTAAAATATTTTTATATAGTAGAAAATGAATACTATTCTTCAAATAAATTAACTAAAGCTATTACATAACATTTAATATCGTCTATTTAGTACCACAAGTTATAAAATGCTAGTTTATTAGTGTAGAGAAGTAGTTTCGTTAGATAAAAATAGAAATCTGGCTGGAATCTTGCCAGAATTTAAAGAATTTGGCTGAAAACTCTCAAGAATATAGGAATTCTCCATAATCTGCGCATGAACCATCAATTGGAGAATTAAAGTGCAATTGCCTTGACTTAAGGCACAATTGCCTCGCCTCGCTAGAATGGGCCTAGGCGCAAGAGGCGATGGGTTTTAAATTTATCCTACACTTTAAATTAATTTTTTTTCTTCTTTGAAAAAATATATTTTTGAAAATAAGTTACAAATTTAATGTAGTTAGCTATTATCTTATCTAAGTTTACCAATATATCCTTACACTAACACTAAATACAAAAATTAAATGAAGTAAAATGAAGCATTCTTATTAGCTGAAATTTCTTCTTTTTTATTCTTACAAAAGTTTCTTCCCATTTAAACCCTCCACTATATATATATATATAATATTGCGATTTTTTACGAAAAATTTAAAAGAAAAATTGTGTGTTTTTTAAGTAGTTTTGGTTGTGTTCACATTGGTTCTCGCAATAAAGGGGGTTCCTTACCCTACTATATATATAGCCCAAATTTGGACATTACAAAATCATAAAAAAGCATGAATGCTTAATTTGATAGAAACAAGTTTAATTATGATGAGAACTTTATCCATGCATAATGTATTTCAAATGAGAAGAAAAAAAACTACAGTAAATTGCCATTTTCGTCCCTGTTTTTCCGCATGTGGATCAAAAGGTTTGAAATCTTTTGCCATTTTCATCCGGCTGTTAACTCCATCTATTTTTCTCAGTCTAACTGTTAAGTCAGACGTATTTCCATGTTTTTATTAACTTAAAGGGCAGTTCGGTCTTTTTCAGGGGGGTTTCAGTTCTCTTTTTACATTAAGTAAAAAGACAGAATTGCCCTTTAGGTTAACAAAAAAGCTAGAAATACCCGACTTAACGTAGAAAAATAGTTGGAGTTGACGAGCAGATGAAAATGGCAAGATTTCAAACCTTTTGGATCCACATGCGGAAAAAACAAACCTTTGGATGAAAGTCACAAAATTGACCAAACCTCAGGGACGAAATGGCATTTTACTCAAAAAAACTAATACCAACATGGATTTTTTTAACTATACAGAAGTTTCAAAATTAAATATTAATAATTTTCAGATAGAGGATTAGCAAATACCTTAAGAGCAAAGCCATCTCTTTTAAACTTCTTGTATTTGCTCTCCTTTTCATATCAGCAAGCTCAGGGACATCATTCATATGTTTTTTAGAATATACGCACAGCAGGTTCCTAAGGTGTAAGTTCCATATTAGGATATACATAATATATATATATGTGTGTGTGTGTGTGTGTGTGTGAAGGTATTACAGTTATGCTGGAAAAAAAGTATATGAGAACCTTCCCATGCTGAATGGCATGCAAAGAGGATCAGTTATAACTCTATCCCCTGCCACGTAGATCTGCATTACAATGACTCAACCATTGGACTGGAGGGCACATATTCATGGCACACGGTTTTCAATTATAAAAAAGGGCTTACTATGTTCTCAGATATATAGGGATTTGTTGTTTCAAGCAACAAGGCAATAACAGCTGGATCTGCTTCTGATTGGTGGTTTGAGATCAAAATCACATTTTCACCCTAACAGATTAACAATAAAAGAAAATTTTAAGATCTTAACTCAATATTTCACACAACAGAGCCACAAGAAAGCCAACACAAGGCACTAAAGTGAAATCTACTGCTTTAGCTGTTCTTCCATTGCATTGAAAAGGGAAATTGCCAATGTATGATTCCCTGATAATCATATAATATTTAGAGATCAAGGTAAAAGTCCAATGAATGAACGAATTAAATAAGAAACAGAATAAAATGCCATTTTCGTCCATGAGGTTTGGCCAGTTTTGCAACTTTCATCCAGAGGTTTGTTTTTCCACATATGTATCCAAAAGGTTTTAAATCTTCCATTTCCATCCGGCTCGTTAACTCCATCCATTTTTCTGTTAAGCCAGGGGTATTTCTGTCTTTTTTGTTAACGTAAAGGGCAATTCGGTCTTTTTCACTTTATGTAAAAAGACCAAATACCCTTGAAAAAGACTGACTTGCCCTTTAAGTTAACTATAAAGACGGAAATACCCTGAGTTAACGGAGAAAACTGAGATGGAGTTAACGAGCCGGATAAAAATGGCAAGATCTCAACCCGTTTGAATCCAGATGCGGAAAAATAAACCTATGGATAAAAGTCGAAAACTGGCCAAACCTCAGGGACGAATATGGCATTTTACTCAGATATATAACCAAAGATAACCTGAAATTGATCAAAGGAGAATATAATCTTGACCAAACATATAGTAATTAAAAGGTTCCCGAATAGCTTCATGATATGGTAAAAATTCAAAAGGTTCCTGCAAAGAAATAAACACATTTAAAGAATACGAGCATGACTAAGATGAATGAACGTCAATATGCATCAACCAGTTATCAGCCATCTTCACATCCAAGAACATACGTTCAAATGCTACACGCATGTTTGACAATACGATATCTTCTGCATGAGGGTTCCCACTTTGTAAAACCTAAAAAAAATTGCAACTTAAAAAAATCAATACGGTGAAGATTTCAAATCAGTCTGTTATTCATTCAAATGACAAAGGTAATTACTGCAGTTTTGTAGTTCTGATACAGCTCTTCCATTGCTTGAGCAATAGATTTTGGTAGTGATCCAGCTTCTACCTCTCTTTGAATTCCAAATAGAAGATCTGCACGAAATAGTACAACTAAAAAATGTTAAATAGATCTTGCAGTTGACATGTACGCTTAATAATAACGAACGTGATCACGCATCCAGAATTGTTGCATAAATCATAAAAAAATAGAAGCATTACAATTGAGATTTCCATTTCTGAAAAGATAACCTAACTGATTCCTTCTCGAAATTGATTATTTTATCTGATTACTTAACTTATATGACTCACAGAAAAACTATGTACTGTTATTATACCTGAAATGTTGGATAACTAAACAAGCGACTTAAGTGTATAGGAATCGGGTTTTCAGACAATATATTGTAGAAACAATTCATATATAGAATACAAATATATATTTAAAGTGAGTTATTCAGTTCTTAAATGTCTCACAGAATGGATAAACACTTGTAACGTCATAAATTGGGAAAATTCTAGAGCTTTGATGATGGATAACAGAGGACGTTTGGATTGAAGAAGAAAACGAAATGCAATGCGTGCTACTAGGAATAATCAAAACTGTCGATTTCTTACGTATCCGAATATTAATGCATTATTTTAATGTGCCTAAAGATATATTCCTCTCTTAGATGTGCCCCATACATCAACAAAACCCTAAAATATTATATTGCCAAATAAAGAAAGGCATATGACCCAACAATAGGTGACATCTCAAAACCTGTTTAGAACACAAAAATGCAAGTGCTTGGATGACAACACTGAAAGCTATTAAAGATCAAAGGTATGATAAACAATGATATGAATACTCAAGTCACTTGAGCGCCCTCATACACCACCAACAAGCATAATCACTGGTCTCAAAACGTCGATAAGACAAGACAATGCACCAAATATTCAACAAACATTAGTTAACTACTGAGTGTCAACAGTTAAAACAAACAAAAAGAATATCTAGACAAGCTTTATGCAGAAAATAATTTCCGTTCATGAATGTAGTACACGAACACAAACAGAAGAACCACGGTTGATTCCGCAAAAGATAATCTAATTAAGTCATTCCAGAAATTGACAATTATATCTGATGACATAACTTACATTATTCACAAAAGATATCCCTGAAATGTTGGATAACTGAACAGCCTGCTTAAAAGTGTATAGGAATAGGATTTTCAGGCAGTAAATCGCTAAATTGTAGACAATTCGCCATTGATTATAAGAACATTTTTCAAAATGAATTAAGTTAAATGTCTCATAGACGGGATAAACAATTGTAAAAAAAATGTGAAAATTCAAGAGCTCAATGGCGAATAACTGAGGATGCATGGCTCAAAGAAAATAAATGCAACGGGTGTTCCTGAACGTCATCACTGTGTCTTCCAAACTATCAAAATTGTCGGTCTCTACGTATTTAAATGAATTAGTTAATGTCTCATAGACGGGATAAACAATTGTAAAAAATGTGAAAATTCAAGAGCTCCAATGGCGAATAACTGAGGATGCATGGCTCAAAGAAAATATAATGCAACGGGTGTTCGTGAACCGTCATCACTGTGTCTTCCAAACTATCAAAATTGTCGGTCTCTAACCGTTTTTTAAATGATTTCTGGTGTCATAAATGCATTAACATAAATGTATCAAAAAAATATATATCTCTCTTCTGCGTGTTGCATTTAAGATATCCTAAAATATCATACTGCCAAATAGAGAGGCATATAATCCAACAATAGGTGACATTTGATAACCAGTTTAGAGCACCATAATCCAGGTGCTAGGATGGTAACACACCGTAACACTGAAAATGATTAAAGATCTAACATATGATGATAACACTCAGAAGTGACAATGATTAAATATCTAAGATATGACAAATAATGATATGATGACTCAAGTCACTCAAACCCTCATACAATACCAGCAAGACAATGTACCAAAATACTCAACAAACATTGCTTATCTACTGAATGCCGACAGGTCAAATGAACCAAAAGGGGATCTAGATAAGCTACACGGTCATTCACTCAGTAATTCAATTTCATCTAGATAGTCAATCATGCAATTAAAACCATTTTTTTACATTACAAATCAGATAACAAAACATTATACAACAAACAATAGCTAAGAGTTCATTCATTTCATAGATGCAGTCTACAAAACACCAGAACGACACTTCAACGCACACAGATGTAGGGACCTCTAGCCACCACAAGTAAAACTAACAGAAAATTACTTCTTAACTATTATCTAGTAATAGCTATTGATAATCACCTCTTGTCCACCTATTACAGATATTAATGAGCGCTCAATAACTTAATTCACCTAACTTCATAATAACTAAAATCAAATGATCAAACATTCAAACCTACTCAAATCATAAAACACTAACAATTTGTCAATTATATCATATAAATCAATCTCCTCACAAGCCTACCTACAGTATAACAGTACCTACACACATCCGTTCAAAAACTGATGCAAAATCATTCTACAAACATTAACGAAATCGGATACCTTGATCAGGAGCATCGATTGATGTATGAGAGTAACCGAACTCCGATCCAGACACCGGCCGTGAAGCAGAGCACCACTTTTTGTCTTCAAACGTCTCTGCGGCGGCATTAGGTGCCCTAGAAAACGTTAAACACGGAAAACGCCGGAGAATCGAGCGGTTTTGGAACGAGGAAGTAGGTGTGAGAGAAACGGAAACCCTAGGGTTTTTGGTGGAGAAGGAGAGTGTAGGCGGAGGAGAGAGGATTGACATGGTGTAGAGAGAGAGAGAGAGATTTGTTCAGGTGTAGAGAGAGAAAGTAGTGAGAGAGAGGGAGATATTTGTTCAGGTGTGTGGTGGTGTTATTAAAGTGGCGTTGGCGGTGGTGGTAGTAGTGGTGGTTGTGGACGGTGGAGCATTGGCGGAAATGGACGTGACGGGACGCACGTGACTTGCTCGAAAATGATGTTGAACAGAATTTTGAGCAATGGGATTAGCTGACGCCGTCTGTGAATGACAGTGAACCGAAACTAACTGGTAACTGCTAACCAGGATAAAGAAACTTTTTTATTTTTTTTTTCAAATATCTTTGGTTACCATATTTTAAGGACTCCCGTATTCAGTATTCGGTGATAAAAATAATATTGATGCCGAATTTAACATAAAGTGTTTTGTTTTCTCTTGAATGCTAGTAGGTGTATTGTTTTAGTCTTTTTGGTTTTGTACTGGTTTTACATGACACTCGTACATGTGCTAACGCTAAAATCAATGCAGTGTTTGAAAAATTAAGAAAAAACAAAATGGTAAAATATCATAGCCTACCAATATATTCAGCATCTAATTTTGTTCAAATTCGATATGGTATTCCTGGTATCGGTACCGGTACAGGTATTGTACCGATCCTATCCCTACTGATAACCCTTTTTTGTTGTTATATTTGGATTTTCTTACAACAAAATCAAACTGTTTCTTATTTTTTGAGTTTTATGTAAGTTAATTTAGAGATTTTTTAATGATAAGCCTTAAAAACGCAATCACATAATCAACGTCTGAAAGTACAAGGACGGATGTCTCTCCTACCTCTCTCTCTCCTTCAAATTGGTGCCACAACTCCAAAAGAAGGAAAAATGTCTGCACTGCACTGGAGATGTTTTAAGATAAGTAAAAGGGTAAATTACACTTTTCGTCTGGTATCAGATTACCTTTAACTTCAAATCTAATAAAAGAAGAGATGAACATTACATCATAATGCTTAAGTGGCAGGCATCTATATCTCACTGCTTCTTTATGTTGTGGCAGTTGTTATCTTGTAGAAGAAACGATTGAAAAGGAATACAGGAAAAGAAAAATCATTGGCTTTCCACTGTATTTGGTGGGGTAAATCAATTTCATTGTTTGTGATTGTATGTTTGGGAGTTTGGTGATGTTATCAGTTATTAATCAAGTCTAGGGATTCAGTTTTATCAAGTCTTTTCATGAAAGTTGCAAGCTTTGAATATTAATGTTGGTCAAAATGAAATTTCGGTTAGGTTTTTGGTACCAGCTAAGATTGTATAGTCGTTATCATTTTATAATTAATAGTTGCTAGATGGTTCAAACTCCTTTTTTAGATAGAGAATGCTTCATCATGTTAAATTTTTGTATACTATTTCTCAATGGATCTCCACTCAATGAGGGTTATTATGCACGTTAATAAGCCTAAGAATGTGTATGGTGAAATTGCTATTGTAATGACAACCATTTTGAAGGCTTTATTTACGTTATTGGCGGCGGCGTTGCTTTAAGCGCTCTTCATTAATCATGGTTATTTATGTTTTTTTAAGCAGACAACTGAGAAAGATTACAACAAGGAAAGGCTTATTGCATAACTCTCCCGTGGTGTTGTCCTTGTATGCCTGTTGTTTTAGCCATCACTATCATCTTCTTCAGCAGCAATTTCATTAGCATGAAATTAGTTTATTCGATTGGCAGCAGGTTGCAGAACACAGGTGAATCTATCCCTCTCTGATTTGGTTTTCTTTTCAAACCCTAATTGTGCCCTCTTTCTCTCAATTTTGCAGGTAGAGCATCCACTTCAACTGTTATAAGGTAACCAATATTTTTTTCTGTGTAATTTTATATTTTTCTGTAAGTTGTTTGTTCTTGGGTTTTGTAAATTTACTGAAATAGGAGGCGGGTGTGTTTTATTTCTATTTTTGATGATACGAGGTTGCTGAACCGGAGAACAGAAGTTACTGAACCGGAGAAAAGCAGGTGACTAAACCGGAAACAGAAGAAAAAAGGAATGTCAAGACCATTGCGAGTGCTTAGCTAATGAGGTTATCAATGCTACCGAGGGCTCTTCAGAAAAGGTATTCTTTTCTAATATATGTGCATTAATATGTCATTGTCATTTTTGTTTTATCTTTAAGGTTCTCTTGTGATGATTTGATGATGACTTAAGCTATGCTAGCAAGAAGAATGAGATTCACAAAGTTTCCAAGGCCAATGTTAAAGAAGAAGACGTAATGTCAAGGGTACTCGATTTTGGTTTGCTTTGTTTTGGTGTTTTTATTTTTTGAAATAGTAACTTATTAAAACTTTAAGCCATAATCAGATTGAAATCTAGAAGGTGAATGATTTTACCCTATGAAAGAGATTCTTGTAGAGGTACTAATTGTCTTTAACTTTTACGCATAGTTTAGTCAATCATTTCCCCACAGTTTGGTGGATCGTTTCCCTACTTAAAGTTAACACTCACTTGCTGTTCCCACACAATTGCTGCTATCGAGTTCTTAAAGAAAGCCCACAAAAAGACTGTAGATGTTTTAAAATGTTGAAAAATCTTAAGACCTATTAAGACTACTGCTTATTATTCAATGAGCTAATAATTTACTCTTATGAGAACCTTACATGCTATAATGCATAACTTGAGGGTTGTTTGGGCATGCATTTTAAAATTTAAAACTGATTACTTGCTACTGAAGAAGAGAAGTGACATCGTACAATAATGCTTATGTTGGACCCTTGGTCAATAATGTTGTTCTATTGCTTGTATTCGTTGCGCTAGTCATGTCATCTTTCTGGTCCACATACTGATTCTGAACCTGACCATTTGTAGATGACTCTGAATAAAGAGACATAACATCAGGACCATTAGAAGTAGTAGCAACATCATTACCATGTTGGCTCAAATCAAGAAGATCTTCCGGTGGTTTTTTGAATGGGTCCACAGTTTAAGAATAACTACTCACAGCACCAGTTGGTTCACCCAAGTCAAGTAAGTCAGGTGGACGTGGCTGAACCGTTGTAGTTACGGTTGTGGGCTGCACTTTATCCTCTCCATTATTGGTAGTCCTTGAAAAGTGATACAAGCGCACCTCATTTCTTTTCTTATACGGATTTGCGATTATGAAAACATTTTATGTATAACCTGGTCGTATCAGTTAGATGGAAGATTGTCATGAAGCCACATGAATATGGATATAATGGTTTTTTTCTTATAATCAATATATAATGCTTGGTAACAAACATGTTGATTGCAATATGGATTGGTTAGGTAGGTGTAAGGTTAAGAAATTAATTCATCATTTGTGGTGGTATTGTTTATACATATGTCAGAAGATAATTATGGTTTCTAAACACCATCCGTGCTTGCATACCAGTTTTACTACTAATTTATATAATAAATAAACCAATATATGACACTTGTCATTCATTAGAGTCATCTAATTTTCTTTTTTTCCGCCTGCTATTTATACTTATCTTAAATTAATTAAATAATAAATTTTAACATTTAATCTTATCCTATTATGAATTTGAAATAAAATCTTTCTATTTTCTAATAAAATATTATCTCAAATTTAAATTTAAGGTAAGACGTTTTAAACAAACCAAATTAATATTTCCACACGGTATAATATCCACACGTAACTAATATATTAATTAAAATAAAAAATATTAACATAACTTACGTAAATTAATATTTCACATGCTTTAATATTGATATAACACTAACATTATACTGATAGTTTATTATACCCAAAATGTGATGATATATATTTTATTAACTATTCTCGGTTAGGTGTTATGACCTTTGAAATGACGTTTTATTTGATTGAATTTAGTTTTAGAAAACAAACATAACTTTTAACCTTTTTATTATTTAATATGTAAAATTATATTTATTCAACACGTGTAATACACGATGATTTTTAAAGATATAATTTTTTTATTATTTAATATACAAAATTACATTTATTCAACCCATGTAATGCATGGGGGTTTTATAGATATTTTTTTATTATTTGGTATACAAAATTACATTTATTCAACCCGTGTAATACACAGAGTTTTTAAATATATATATATATATATATATATATATATATATATGAGAGTTCAAATGAGAAGAAAAATTTTGTAAGAATAAAAAGAATAACTTTTAAACCAATAGAAAATTCTTCATTTACTTCATTTAATGTGTGTATTTAATATTATAGGTAAATCTATAATTGGCATATAGAGTTATTTCTGTTTTTATATATTTAGGGTGTTATTTATGTTTGATTCTGATTAAAGTGTTAACTGGTGTTATATTAGGGTGTTATTTCTGTTATATTCAATGTCAGGGTGTTCTTTATAAGATGTGTGCCTTCAATATAACTGTTGTGGTGTTTTTATGAGTTATGGTGTTATTTTTGTTATATTTCTGTTCTTTATAAGATGTATGTCTTCAATATACATGAAGTGTGTTTTTATGAGTTAGGGTGTTTTTATTAGTTAGGGTGTTTTTATGAGTTATATTTCTGTTCTTTATAAGATGTATGCCTTCAATATAAATGTTGTGGTGTTTTTATGAGTTAGTGTGTTATTTCAAATTCGAAAATTCCTACAATAACTGCAAAAAATCGGTTGCATATATTCATTCCATAATTAGATTTTATTAGTTAAATTACACTTATACCCTTAAACTACCAAAATAAAAAGGGACACATGTCACCTCCATAATTTTTCTTATCCTTTCACACTTTTAAATTTTCTCACATGAACCTCTACCTATATATATATATATATATATATATATATATATATATGTTATTTGGTATTTAAAATTAATTTATTCAATCCGTGTGATTAACAAGACTTTTAAAGATATATTTTTTTATTATTTATTTAACCCGTGTAATATACGAGGTTCTAACATGGTATAATAATAAATAATAATAATAATAATAATAATAATAATAATAATAATATATAATAATAATAATAATAAGTTATGCTCGTGTGAGTAACTAGGTATGATATTGGATATGGATTAACCAGTGAATATTATCTAAATTATAATGGAACACTTATAAATATTGGATATGGATTAATCAAGTGAATATTATCTAAATTATAATGGAACACTTATAAAGAAAAGTTAGGCATGCTTACAAGTACCACCCAAATGAAATTTATTTCATTTGTACATTGTTGGTTATCATCAAACAAATTCTCAATACAGAGCGAGTCATGAAGACAAATTTTCAAATCCGTAGTACTCTTATTGTCGCTATTTAGGAAACTGTCATTGTTCCACTTACTTTCTAGTTGAATAGACAATACCACATTGACTCCAAATATAGGTGCTCCTTCAAATACGTTTTCCTATATGTAACAATATTTCATTGAGTAACTAGTTCTATTTGATTGATTATAGCGTATTTATACTTTACTTAACAAGTATCTATATATACATGTTTATTTTATAATTAAAATGGTACTTAACAAAAAATAAATTAACATAAGTCTAGTAGATTAAGAGTTCGAATCGAGTATTTTCATATACCAACAATAACAGAAACCTCAGTCGGGTTTTATTTGAGTCTTAATTTCTCAGTCATGCGGTAAACATATTACATCTTAGAAAAAAAAAAACATAAAATTCATTAAAGTCACTTTATTCAATTTAATTTTATTTGAATTCATATTTTCACACATCCCATTAATTCGTTCGTGCTGACAAATTTAAGCCTATATAAATACAAATTTACACGCTTTAGAAGTAGAATTTCCATTTGTGGTCTTAAAACCTGATGGTAAGTGCATTCTTTGCCAAGAACATACATAACAAGTGCAAAAGTATACAAACTCAAATTGAAGATGGAGTAAGGTCATGATCAACCAAATACCTTAAGTATATGATTTTATGAGTAGAATATCCGGCCAAAAAGTTATTTAGTTTATAGATGATCATAACCTTAAATCATGGATTATTATTTTCACAATATTGTGTCTATGGAACCCGACAGATATGGTGACCGGGATCCATGAACCCATGGAGAACAAACGTGAATATGAATTTTAATAGAGTGATCTAGATTCATTCTAGGGTTGAGAAATAGTGGAGTTGGGGTAAGTTGAAAGAGATTGTAAGATACTTGTGCTATTCTTATCGTATACCGTATTTAATCACGCAATTATTGAATGCTTCATATTGATACTAACACTTTGTGACACAGCTTTATTGAATGCTTCATATTGATACTAACACTTTGTGACCAACAAGCTTCTAGCATAGCAGTATCAATGTTTTTAGTAAGGTGTTCTCATATCATGGTGGACACAAGTGTAGTTTAAGAGTATAATTAGATAGTGTGTGTGAATTAGCTATTAAAAGCTAGAATTAAGCCTAGCTAAACGGGCTAAAATACATGTGGCATGCCAAATGAGTAAATTTGATGTTGTAGGAGCACAATACCACAAAAACGACAAACCTGCATTCAAGGTAGGGGTGTAGACGCTCGTGAGCTACTCAAGATTGACTCACTAAAAGCTAGAATCAAGCCTAGCTAAACAGGCTTGCACATTTTCTCCTTAACAAAACCTAACTTGGTTGTGGGAGACCGCAGTCTGAACAAGCATCACCTCGATCCTGATGATTCTAACAATCCTCTTTAGTGTTCTATTCAGCTGAGCTACAAGAATGTGTACCTCATTGCACTACAAGTGACCGATTCAATGACGTTTCAAAGTTATAACAAGGTTCAATATAACCTATTACCAGTACAAATTTCAAGACTCAAGCATCACAAATCAATATCTAAAGTCCTGTTCCTAGTTCTCTTCAAAATGTAGTCATATAACATGTCTAAACACATGACTTATCCAAGGAAATTCATAATCACCAAATGCAGCACCAAATTGCACAGAACAAAATCCGCAAAAGCACGTTCTGGTGGTAAATCCTGCAAAAAAATAACAAATAAACATCATGTGTAAAAGAAGAACAAAAGGGGTTATTTATACAATTCAAGAAAAGAGGGCAATAAAGTGTTCGCGGGTTGACCCAAATTCGTTTTGACCATTTACCCAACGTGCACAACAAGTTAGTGGGGTAATTTAATCCAATTTTCAGTGCAAAAACAACCAACATACCTTAAATTCCTTGTTTTCTTTGTTCACTTGGATACGTAGACAAACTGTACCCAAAAATGATGGAGAACAATGAGTTGGCAAGATAATATGTTACAGCGAAAATTGAGAGGATCTATCAATGATAAATGAATACAGATTAAGCTAACCAGCTAGGACTGCTGTCCCGACACAAGAAAGGACACCCGAGAGGAAAGAGTTAAATGGAAACGACCCAACTATTGCCATGTAAACCACCTGGAAATGACAAAACACAAACAAGCTCCTTTTCAAATTTACTTAATTTTAATAGAAAACTGAGATAGAGACAGATGACAACGTTTACGCATTTGTATTTCTATTTCAACTTCGTGAAAGTAAAGAAGTTTCTACTTTCTATGACTTTGATGTAAGCAGGTTTCACATAGCAGTAATTACTCTTTAGTAACTTGGTGAGTAGTGAATTATTAATACTCTTTTATGCCAAACTGATATGAACATTATATGTTTCAGTCAGTTACCATTTCTGTTATGTAGGCTCCATTCGTTTAACGCGAGGAGAAACAAAGATGTTTGTGGGTTCCACTACAGTACGATTTTCAGCATAAGTACATGCAGAGAAGTAAAAGATTTGATCTTTTAACTACACACGTCATAATTCACATAGACTGCTGAGAGCATTCACATCAGGTTCTCTATCCCCACCCTTAATTTAGCTAAATCACACATTTATCCCTATAATTTGTTTATTTTTTAAAGACCTCCACATCTCATTCCCCATATCTATCCCTATTCAATGTAATCACACTTGTTTATTCTAGTCTATTACGTTTTCTCTTTCTTCCACTCACAAAAGATATGGAAAATAGATACAGGGAATAGATAATGAATCTGTATATTTAAGGAATCACTGTTGCTTCCCTAAAATTGTTCCCTAGCCTTTTAAGGGTCCTAATGGACAGTAATGTAGCTGATTTCCGTAATGTAGTTGAAAACTCTAAGAATATCATAGCGGAAGTCTTTATTCATCAAGATTAAATATCATGAACTGGCAAGCTGATTTACACAATAACTGAACTATGTCATTACTCACAGACTGCTGCGAATTCTTCAACCAACTCAAGCAAGAACTGCCAACAATAACTATAAACTCCATAAATACCAACCGTTCATGTACCGATATAACTATAAGTCTACATAAAAAACTAAAAACACAGAGAGATATATACATAACATGGGGTTGGTTCGGGTACACAATGTTACTAACCTTAGAAACATAGGAAACCAGGTCAAACAAACTCTGATTAAACTCAATCCGGCAGCGTTGGAACTGGCTCATCGAACGCTAACCAGAAACCCTAACCCCTAAAGCTAAACCTTAATGTAAACCCTAAAATTTAAACTATGAACCATAAAAGCTAAACCCTAAAAGTTAAACTCTAAACCCTAAATAAATTTTAATTAAAATTGACGAGTCGATTCCAATGCCGCCAAAATGAGTTCAACTGGAGTTCGTTTGACCTGGTTTCCTACGTTTCTTAGGGTAAGATCTATTTGTATTTTTTTAACGTCCAACTGAAAATGTATTCATTCACAAAACAGCAAGGAGCTGAACAATATATACAGACACCAAAAAACCAATGAATTACCACCAAGCAAAGACAATATCTATTTGTATTTGATCTGCCTCTACATAACTATAACTCAATTTGTGAATTTCAAATGCAAGAACATCGATCATGTTTCATATATATTAGTTAATGAAGAACACTTAAACATAAACATATAACAGTCTGCATCTAGTTACTAAATTTTCAGCACATCTAATCTACAGAGATAGAAGAACTTTCAAATTCAGCCAACAAAATAAACACAAAAAAAAAATCCAAATAATCAGACATCTAAATACATAAATCGAGTTTACAAATAGCAATACTAACACAATCTAATCTCAACGCCAAATAACAACCACAACAACTATTCAATCAACCGTAAATAATCAATCAAAACAAATTCGTATAAATCTAATACCTGAATCAGGGCAGCGAAGACAGCAAACACGACGTACAGATCTATAATCTAGATCAAATATGAACAACGAAAACGTAAGTCAAAATTAGGTCAATAAGAAATATAAAAACACACAGACATACGTTTATAGATCGAGAGAAGAAATATTAACCTTGAGATTAGTCGGAGTAGCGGAATAAGCAGATCGGAGAGAGTGAAACAGAGCGTGTGCGTCATCTTTCGTCGTCGTCGATTTCACCATTTCTCTTTTCTTTCTCTCACACACACTGATCCAGTTTCTGTGTGTTTAGTGTTACTCTTAACGTAGTCAAATCGAAAAGTCAATGCGATTTGGTAGACATATAAATCTAAATAATGAAAACTAGGTGTTGGAGGACAATAAGGCCTATTAGCTCAGTTGGTTAGAGCGTCATTTTTTTTTTTTTTTTTTTACGATTATGCCGTTTAAAGCTTTTTTTTCTTGCCCCCTTTTCTTTTCTCTCTTTTTCTTTCTTCTCCTTTTCTTTCTAGACTATTTTACACTATATTTTGCTTAATTTTGTCATATTTCATTTCTCACTTTTCTAATAAAAAGTTTTGGTTACCATATGAATATTAATAATATTATTATATTATTATTCTATGATACATATATTTGTTTTATGATATATATAGATTATGTAGGTTCTTTTTTCTTTTTTCTCTTTTCTACACTATATGTTTTGGCTTAATTTCCATTTTTTTTTTCATTTTTCATATCTCTTTTTTTTCTAAAACAAAGTTTTATATAGAATATAATATTAATAAGATAATTTTATGATGTATAATATTTGTTTTATGAACCAATTAATAAGCATGTTTTTCTATGAACCAATTTTACATTGAGGATTATATAAAGCGTATAAAACATTTGTATATTAATGATTTAATAAGATAATGGGGTATACAGTTGTAACCTCCTTATGTATTACACTTAAAGCAAAAGATACAATCCATTATGTGGCTATAAAGAGGAGATACGTGAGCCTTTAATTGCAAATGGTCTTAGAACAATTGTTATTTGATGTGATCATTAGTTCGGTTCATATACAGGCCTACCTACTATTTGATTATTTTGCCTTGATGTTGCATTTCTTAGAGTATTTACAACACATCGAATTATAAAAAGAAACGAATCAGATGTTAGTTTCACAGCCATCTTTTAAGCCTACGATTGGGCCTTGCCGGTGTTAACAAAGTTGGTGAGACTCACATTATATCTCGTACAATATCCCACATGTTTAAAAACGTTAAGAAGAGAGTAACATGATATTGACATAAACCCCTTTTGATGATGGTTGAATGGTCAAAAGTTATAGTAAGATCAAAAGTTTATGAGGCACACCGACATTTCTTTACAACTCAATAAAGCAACCACTTATACAATAATGCAACCATTATATGAGACTGCCTACTTTTACCTCGACAAGA
Source organism: Scalesia atractyloides (assembly GCA_947069175.1). Taxonomy (NCBI): domain Eukaryota; kingdom Viridiplantae; phylum Streptophyta; class Magnoliopsida; order Asterales; family Asteraceae; genus Scalesia; species Scalesia atractyloides. The sequence goes on from CAMTDV010000008.1 coordinate 85,678,014, forward strand.
CAATAATCTTTTTTATGTAAAAAAACAGCTATCCTTTAACTCCTTAGATTCATACTAAGTAATAATGTTGTATTATGTTCATATTACCATTTGAATGCATAACACACATATAGATGTTGTGGGTGAGTAAAAATGGTGAAGATTAAGTTCAAACTTTGGCCCAATGCACATAGAATACTGTTGGTGAGTGGAAGAATTGTGAGAATTTTATATATTTGTATGATTTTCTCAAACTTAAAATGAATTGCAAAGATTTATTTATAGATTTGTATATAAGTACTACAAACTAAATTAGTCCGAATGCCTAAATGGATTTTTTACTAACCAACTTGCAACTATTTGAACATATGATTAGTTGAGAGAAGTTGACTATCCTAACAATAGACTCCCCTTAGAGCATAAAGTGAAGGAGGTTGATAAAACATTTTTAGAGTATCCTTTAGTTTTCGTCCACAGGGGGTTGCTTCAAACATCAACGTTTCTTTCACCGTTCATACTCTCTCATTTGACCTTTCAAGTCTTGACACGTTTCATGCCTTGTCCTAACGCCCGTTAACTTTTCCATTAATTACACCCCACGGCCTCACATAAGGAATAATTTCATCGTTTTTGCTGGATCAGCGATGGGAAGTTCGTTTAAGAAAATCAAACGCATATTGGCCCATGGAGGTTTCGAACCCGGGTTCTTTTTATAAACCACTGGGCAAAGAGCCCTTTTGGTTTTATTTTTTATGTAAATAATTTTAACCTTAGGTAACGGATCATCTTCTTCCACACATAAAACTTAGAATGGTGGGGTTGGCTCCTCTAAAGTTGGATGTTTCTTGATAGCGTTTGTAGTCAAACTAATATTATGTTTAGAAGATGTAATGAAGGTTATCATGGTGGTGTAGGTTCTTAATATGCACCCTAGACGTAGCGAGAGCATATTTTCAAATCTCAGATCGGAATTATGCCAACAAATTTGCGGTGTTTTAAGCGATTTAATTATATTTCAGTGGAATTCAAACCCTAGGTGAGAGAATGTATGTATATATGAATATCTATAGATCGATTGAAGGTCTATTCATACCTTAGTGCGTATAATGATGATTAAATGAGGGATAGGTTATGATAATGGTTTGATTGCATTTTGATATGTGATATTAGTGGTGGATTTAGCGGCAGTGACGGGTTTTGGCGTTGGTGGATTTAGCGGTGGCGAACCAACTATTTTCTTGGGATGAAGATGACAGGTTACCTAAGATTAAAACAATTTGATTAATGAAGAAGTTAACCAACGTTAAAACCAGGGACGAAAGGTGTAAAATTTGAAACACTAGGGACAAAAAATGTTAAAGGTGAATGGAGATTGCAGTTTACTCCCATTTTATTATATTTGTTTAGAAGTTGAAAAATGATAATGATAATACATATTAACAATAATGATAATTATAATATGTGGGAAGTGGCATCCACATCCTCAACCAAACCAGTGAACCTAGACTGAGAGGATGGGGTGTGATTGTATCCAAGAGTTCTTTTAATAAATATGCAATTTAATCTCAAGCAACAATCAAAACATTTTGACATCAATCCTATGAAATTTTAGCACCTATTCTAAAAGATGAATTATTTAAAATTGTACAAATATGATTGCATAAAACTATTATAAGTTAATTAACAAATATAAAACAAGTAATCATGTTTAATACAATCAAACGAGTAAACCTATTTTATACTAAACCCATTAACCATCAAACTTTAGTTTCCAATAATTAACCATCAAACTTTAGTTTCCAATAATTATTTTAGACCGTTAAGCCCAAACACCATTTAGCCCTTTCATTCCTCATATTAAAAAAAATTAGAGTGTCGTTTTTTAACAAACGCGCCCATACCTACAGGTTAACTTTTTAAACTTAAAACTCAATCGATGATTCAATCAAGATTCCTAATGTTTCCGGTTGCAGGGGTTTGCATGAGTCGGTTTGATAGGTTTTAAGCTCAAACCGAACCGAAAATTCTGTTTTTTGGGGTTTAAAAAACTGTTTGGTTCACGGTTTTTGGTTTTCACGATGGGTTTGGTCTGATTTCAATTTTTTTTGCTTGGAGAGTTCGGCATGAAAATTTTTGGGCCGAAAAATCTGGTGTACTCTTTTTATTATATGAATCGACGTGAACCGTAAACATTAATATTTAGCGATAAGCAATCGGCACTCAAAAAATTCCGACCCATGAAAACAGTCCTTGACTCCGCCATTAAACCAAACCATCACGTTTTTTTCTTGTAGAAGTGGTGTCTGTTGGACATGAGATGTCTCATGATCGATTAATTAACGTTGCTGACGTGGTACAACAAAAAAGTTATACTATGAATGACAAACAAGTAAATAATATTTAAGAGTTAAACATTATGTTCACGATTTGCGGTTTAGAAAAATGTGGATATTAAATATTTGATGGTAAATAATTATCTATAAAATGATTATTTATTTAATTAATTATTAATGATTTTAGAAGTGATTAGTAGATATTGGTGGAATATTATGTCACACCCCAAATGATGGCGAAAACATCGAAATGAGACGAAAATGAGATAGCAAGAGACATCATAACAAGCCTATTTGACAATAATTTAAAGATGAAATTTCATTTCATTACTAAGGATCCGAATACAATGTTTGGAAAGGAAATAAGAACAACGTAACAATTAAAAGAACAAACCACAATTTAAACTAAAGCGCATTTCTAGTCCATTGTTACAACCCCTGACCCTACCCTAGGCGAGAGCCGTGATCAGATACAAGTGGTACCGGTGTTTATTAAAATTATCGCAGCAGAATTTTCATTAGGATCGGGTGTTAGGAAAAATATCAGAGCTTTCAAACACCATAGTGTTCATTTCATAACTGTGGAAAGAAACCGTATTTACATAAATGATTTTCATAGGGATAAACCTTTAATTTACAAAACAAGTTTTATTCAGGTTACATAGCCACTTATTTAAGCTTGAGTGCCTCTTAGCACTTTTCCTTCTCTTCACAGTAAGTCACCTGAAACGCGTTTTAAAAATATTTGATCAGCGAAAATACTGGTGAGTTCATTCAATTTGTATATAAAACACATTGATATAATTACAACATTAAGAATTTTTACATTTATGTACCTACTATTGGCTAACCCGTTGTCCAATAGTAAAGAAATTACTTTTAATAGTATTTGTCACTCGCCCATTTTTGTGACTAGTGGTCATATCGCTATTTGGATAACTCGTTGTCCAATAGCGACGCATAACAAGTAATGGATATGAAACCCCACATACTAGTAGTTTTCCAGAATACATAGACTTAATCTTGTAAATACAACTAGGAAAATCTTTAGGGCTTTGCAAAATCATTTGAGTAAAAGAGAATGACCCACTTTGCAGTTTTAGGGCTTCCAGTAATAGTCTTTTGGTCTAGATCTTGGGTTCCTAATTAAACACACAATGCAATACGTATTATTGTATTAACCAAATTCAAACTTTAACGATAATCACGAGATCAAAACCACGACGTAGATGACAAAGTATAGCCTTATTCAGGCAGTACTTAAACATCCGTTGATTTGGTTTTAGATCAATCGCACAGGGTATCGCACCAATGATCCGGGTTAGCACTCTGATTACGGAGCAGAGTTTTAGGGTTCAGGGGCTTCGAGTATTATAGTAGTACTATGTGAGAGAAAGAAAAGAACTAAACGGGTTTGAAATGTGAAATTCTCGTCCCTTATATAGTTAAAATTCAACTTCGTCGCATCGCGCGACCAGTTTCTGGGTTCTCCTTCGCGTGACGCGAAGGGGGTGGTCTAGGGCACAGGTGGCATGAGTCACCACGTAGGCTTGCCACATGGCGGCACGTGTCTTTTGTCGAAAATAGAGGCACCGCATCACGCGACCGCCTTCTGCCTTTGCCGTTGCGTAGCACGACGAGACCCAAAACTGGGTTTTCTAGTTTCTCGTTCTGATTTTCGTCGTACGTGTTCTGGGCTTCGATTAATGTTATTTCTAGGGTATTTTGGGAGCTATTACATCCATCCTACTACATTTCTTTTTATACGGATCATCATCATACTTCTGCATTATATATTAAAGTAACATGTCAACACAAAATGCATTGGTGAGCATACAAGTTTAGTGTACTAGCATATGTATAAAAGAATTTAACGAGATCCACATGGCAAAACGTATACTAAGGCATAAACATAACATGAACTAACATGCCTCACATAAGCGTCACCCAAAGATTCAACTAGCGTAATCTTGTCGTCGCAACGAAAAGACCGTTTGTATGATTGTATTACTCAAAATAGACCCATCAACGGGTGGTGTGCTACTCCTATAGCGCTATATATGTTAAGTAGGCTTGTGCAAAATTAAAGACAAAGTATGGTGCAACAATGGCTTCTAGCATGCATGTATTCCTAAAGTATAAACGTATAAAGCATATGTATATCGGATTCGTTTGTATGAATAAAGTATTTGCATATGTGTGAATTTTAATATGGTAATATATATTGCACCCAAAAGTGTAAAAACGGTAAGAGGGTCATGTATACTCACAGTCTGCGAAGTAATTCCACTTAGTGAGTTTGTCGAGTGTTGAGTCTTTGGAATACCGAATTTACCCTAAGAGGGAAACAAAGATGTGTGAGTTGTGGTTTTTGTTTAACGAACTGGATTTGGAATTTAAGTGTTAATGTATATGAATGTAAAGTAAGGTACCATGTGAATGGTCATGCAAGGAGGTAGAATGAATTCCATCTATTTAAGCTTATTATATGATTCACCAAAGCATAAAATCATCAACTTTGTTGATGATTCCGGTTGGTCATAAATATAAAAATAAGAACCTAAACCTAAAAACAACCAAGTGAGCTAGATAGATGCGTGCATCCCAAACATGGAGAGTGTTTAGGGACGTGATATAACCTTGTCCCTTTGTTAGAAATTGTTTGAGATTTAGTTATATGAATATAATAAATCAACAAGTGAGGTAGTAAAACAAAGTTTGAGAGGCAAAGCTTCCATGGTTCACACATTCACCACAACACAAGTTTTTCGACATAGAAGGTTGAAAGCTTGGATGGTTCCAACACTTTGTAGGTCACTTGGGACCTTTAAGGAAGGATTTTATGGAGGTTTTTGAGCCGATCCGATCCGAATGAGGATTTGCTCATGCTCGGATCGAATTTCAACCGAGCAGATTAGTTCAGATCGATTTTGCAAAACCGAGCACAAAAGTGATGCTCGTGTTCAGTTTTAATTTTAATCGAGCGGATCGTTTTCGTTCAGTTTTTTTCTCAACACAAAAAAACATGTGCATCCCTACCTATAAACAATCCTTACTACACCAACCCATAAAAACAAATTGAAGATTTGCTTAAGCTAATTTTATGCAATATGAGGATAACGCACTATGAGGATAAGAGAGATTGAGAATTTTTCAGACCTTTCAGTTGCCAACGGAGCGATGGTCAGTCATGGAGCAAGGATCCGTTGCTGGAGCTAGGGGTAGTTTCCGATGTCTCTAAGTTCAGTTTTCACAGTTCACTCAATGTTGCACCGTCTGATATACGTTAAAATATACATAATTTAGTTCCCCATTTTGCCCCTGTTTTGTGCATTTTTGGCTTAAATATCGTCGTATAGGTACTTAATCGGTCCATTTTATATTTTCAGGTCCAAAACGATGTACCGCAGACAAAGTTGGAGAAAAAGAGGGATTAACGAGCGTTCCAGATAAATTCTGCAGATTCTGCTGAAGATACAGATGCCGCACGGCCATGTAACCCATTGGCACGGCCGTGCGAGACTTGTGATCTCGAAAGCACTGACCGTGCGAGAGGCAGTGCGACTCATTTCTCAGCACGCACGGTCGTGCGGACCATTGGCACGACCGTGCGCGACTTGATTGCTGATCACAAGTAGCCTGAAGCTTTGGCACGCCCGTGCAGATCGTTGGCACGCCCGTGCACATCTGAAGATTTTGCCGCTCAAACATCCACTTGTCTGCCCATGTCCTGCAATGACGTAATGCTGATGCGCACAGCCGTGCGGATAAAGTGCACGGTCGTCCGGATATGAAAGTTGTCTATAAAACATAGCATTCGCGACTTATCAAAATATTGGGTATTTTTCCAAGTTTCTGGGCGATTTCTGAGGTGCGGGAGCTCTCTGATCAGGACGGTTTCAAGCCTCAAGGTTGCAAGAAGCTTATCATTCATCCAATCCATCAAATCCTTGCTTGTTTATGGTTTGATTTCTTGTTCTTAATATAAATTCTGATCACATTTGCAAGCATTGAGCTGATGTTTATGTAATATTGTTATGAATACTATGAAAAACACTTGTTTTATGATTAATATTTAGTTTGTTATCAAGTTAAAATGAAGCTCAGTCAACTGTTCATGTTTGATTCTTGATGATCATATGGCAATCTTGTTTCATTAATGTTGGATTCTTGATTATAATTGTTTATCTTGGATGATTAGTAAATGGTTAGTTAGGATAAGTTGAATAAACCCCATAATTAATCATTTATTAGTGAACTGTTAACTTGATTAATATGTTTACACCATGAAACTAGAAATGGGTATTGGTTTAATAAAAGATAATCTGGTTTTGATCAAGAATGCTTTCTTACACGGAAGGGCTCTAACGGATTAGATGGTGTTATTGCGGGTTTTTAATATAGGTCATAATCTTTGTTGAGTATTTATGGCCAAAATAACCAACTTGGTAGATTTATGTTTAAGACTTGCAAAATGAATAAGTTTGTGATATGATCTACGTTATGCTTGTCTTGGTGGGTGTATTGTGTTTATCGGTATTGCTTTCCTTGATAAAGTGAGGTTAGAAAACTCTTAACGGATGACTAACTTATTTTTAAAGATTCACATGAAAATATATCAATAACTCGCTAAAGAATAATTTTAGGTGGTTAAAGTGTGTTTATCGCATTAACTTTTCGAAGAATTATCATATTAGGATTCCCGAAAGGGATACTAGTTGTCTTTATAATTGGAAAATTGATTAAGTGCCTTTGTGACATTTTTGATAACATGCTTATTTTGCTTATAAAATAAGACAAAAGAAAAAGAAATAATATTTTCGTATTTAAAGTCTTTTATGTCTTAAAATATATTTTTAGATAATTTTAAGAAAAACTATTTCACATATCCTTTTTACCGGTAAATAAATGATGACGGTTTAGTACACAAGCACCTGCCCGCGTCCATGGATCGACATCTGGTTCTTACCCGTACTTTACTACATCTACGACAGGGTACACTTGTCCTTTTGTGTGTGTTTTAATTTAAGGTAGAAATCATTTTTATAAATATTAAAACCGAGTTCGTGTGTAAAATTCATTGTAAAAATGTGTATATATACGCACACGTCTAGTTTTTGGCGCCGTTGCCGGGGAACGCGGCTAACCTTTGCAACGATCCGAGTCACTTCTTTACCGGTATACATGCTTGTGAATATTTGTTTATAATTATTTATTTGTTCATTCGTTTGTATATATATATTTTTGCAAGATAGATATTTATTTGCACGCCCGAATTCGAAAGTAAATTGATCGGTATAAAAAAAATAATAATAATATTCTACTAATAAAATATTGTTTAATATTATATTATAATTTATTTAATCGTTTCGGGATGTGCTTATCCCTTCCTTACAGGTTGATGTCCTCAACCCCCGCGCCTGCTGCTGCTGAGCCATCTGACGACCAGGAACGTGACCTACGGAGGAGTAGGAGACTTCGAGAAAGGTCCCGTGCTATTGCACAATTTATCTCAGCTGTAGTAGACGAGCCGGAGATACCTGCTAAGAGTGAAAACTCAGAGGTCGAAGGGGGGGAGCACCATGGCAGACAACGACCGGACATTGAATGAGACCGGCTGTTCGGGAGGCGAAGGCCTGCAGCCTAGTATCGCCCGACCGACTGTGGTGGCGCCAAATTTCGAGATTAAATCCAGCATCATAAACATGTTACAAAATTCAGTGCAGTTTGATGGAAAGGATCACGAGGACCCAGGATGACATATTGCTGCATTTCTTGAGGTATGCTCTACTTTCATGATTCGAGATGTTTCCGACGATGCAATCCGATTGCGGCTCTTTCCGTTCTCTTTGCGAGACAAAGCCCGAGCTTGGCTTCTATCACTTCCCAGAGGATCCATTACTACCTGGAATGAAACGGCGGAGCTGTTTATGCAAAAGTACTTCCCTCCAGAGAAACAGCTAAGTTGAAGAACCACATCATGATGTTTCGACAGGATGATGGAGAGTCCTTACACGCTGCTTGGGAGAGGTTTAGAGATCTTCTTATTGATGTCCCACATCATGGTTTGTCCAAAAGACAGCTCGTATTAACCTTCTACCAAGGACTAAACTATGATTCGTAGAAGCGTTTGGACATGTATGCAGGAGGATATCTAGGAACGAAGACGCCAAATGAAGCGTACGCGATTATCGAGAAAGCTGCTTTGAAGTCTAGTTCTCGTCAAGCCGGAGAGTGAGCTAGGACATCATCTCGTTCTGGAGTTCATGTTGTTGATACTTACACGGCTCTTACTGCTTAGATTGGAGCCCTTGCTGCAAAAATCGATCAAGCTCCTAATATTTCGCGGGTTCAATCTTCATGTAAGCAGTGTGGGATTTCACACGAGTTGGGTGCATGCAAACAAGGTGTTATTTTACAGGCCACGAGGAGGTGGATTATCTGGGTAATCAAACTAGACCCCAAAATAACCCCTATAGCAACACATATAATCCGGGATGGAAGAATCACCCAAACTTTAGGTGGAAGGGTGGTTCAGGTAACCAAAACCCACTCGGGTATGCTCAGCACGCTCCCGCTCCACAGCAATCCTACGATCAATCTTTTCAGTCTCAGGGTCGCCCCTACCAGCCGCATTCCAATATGTACCATAATCAGGGTGCCAGGAGCAGTTCCCAGCAACAAGCCCCTCAAAATAATTTTAAGCTGGAGGAAATGATGGCACAACTTTTGAGCAATTCAAACAGTGCGAACCAGTTAGCTGAAAAGCGTTATCAACAGCACGAAGAGCGTTTCATGGCTCAAGAAGGGGAGATGCGGAGTCAGAAGGCCTCCATTCAAGCCATTGAGAACCAAGTGGGCCAGTTAGCTAAGGTGTTGTCAGAGCGACCTCAGGGCAGTCTTCCAGGCAATAAAGAGCCCAACCCAAGAGGGCACGTTAATGCGGTAATGATGAGGAGTGGTAAATCCATGGGACCTGACATATCGGACTCACCACCGATCACTGAGACGGTCCATACTAACGCTTCGGCGAGGTGCACGCTAGGCGAGTCCCAGCAAGTACAGCACAGCTCCAGAAGCCAGTTATAGATTATACTCCTCCAGTTCTGTACCCGGGCAGACTGAAGAAGCAAAGGAATGAAGAACAATATGGTAAGTTTCTTGAGATGTTCAACTGTTGCATATAAACATACCATTTGTTGAAGTGTTGGCTCAAATGCCCAAATACGCTAAGTTCCCGAAGGACATCCTCATAAATAAGCAAAAGCTCGAGGACATGTCGTGTGTTTTAATGAATGAGAATTGTTCAGCTATTCTTCGAAATCGTTTACCCGAAAAGATGGGAGACCTGGGCAGTTTCACCCTTCCTTGCCTTATAGGTAGCATTCTGTCAGCCACGCATTGGCTGATTTAGGAGCAAGCATAAACCTTATGCCGTATAAGGTTTTTGCTAAGCTAGATCTAGGTGAACCGTCACCTACAAGGATGAGTATTCGACTTGCTGATCGATCAATCAAGTATCCGCGCGGGTTTGTTGAAAACATGCTGGTTAAAATCGACAAATTCGTGTTTCCTGTAGATTTTGTCATTCAGGACATGGATGAAGACTCTAAGGTGCCTTTGATACTCGGACGCCCGTTCCTCAATACCGCGAGGACGATTGTAGATGTGGCCGCAGGCCAAATCACACTCTGAGTTAATGATGAGCATGTGACCTTCGACATTAAACGGTCGATGCAACACCCACAAAGCCAAGATGATACGCTTTATTATGTCGACATTTTCGATACCTTTGTGAACTCTCATTTTTAGGGCACCATTGAGGAGATTGATTCGGATATGCACAGACTTGAGCAACCGGTTTGTCAAGTCAGTGATTATGGTTCCCATAGTCCAGATAGATTTGTGGAGATTGATTGTGAAGTTGAAGGAAAGTCGAAGCCTTCAGTAGAGGATCCGCCATCATTGGAGTTGAAACAACTCCCGCCACATCTCGAGTATGCATTTCTAGACGAGGAATGTCGTCTTCCGATCATTAGTTCATCATCCTTAGAGGAAGAGGAAAAGAGAAAACTTCTCGAGGTACTGAAACTTCATAAGAAAGCCATGGCGTGGAAAATTATGGACATCAAAGGCATCAATCCTTCCTTCTGCACTCATAAGATTCTGATAGAGGATGATTTCAAGCCGTGTGCTCAACCTAGAGGCGGTTACACCCGAACATGCAAGACGTCGTAAAGAAAGAGGTGATCAAGTTACTTGATGCAGGGTTAATATCCTATCTCCGATTCAGTATGGGTGAGCCCTGTGCAAGTAGTGCCCAAGAAAGGAGGAGTAACTGTAGTCTCAAACGACAAGAATGAATTTATTCCGACCCGTACCGTCACCGGATGGCGAGTTTGCATCGACTACCGCAAACTCAATGACGCCACCCGCAGGACCACTTCCCGCTTCCATTCATCGATCTGATGTTGGAACTTCTGTCGGGGAAGTCATTTTATTGTTTTCTGGATGGGTTTTCGGGTTATTTTCAAATGCCGATCGCTCCTGAGGATCAGGAGAAGACTACTTTCACCTGCCTTTTCGGCACATTCGCCTACCGGCGTATGCCTTTTGGGTTGTGCAATACACCGGAGACATTTTAGCGCTGCATGGTTGCCATTTTTCACGACATGATTGAGGACTCCATGGAGGTGTTCATGGATGATTTTTCTGTTTTTGAGAGTTCTTTCGATCATTGTCTGAAAATTTTGAAAAAGATGCTGATGAGGTGCGAAGAGTCAAATCTTGTGCTTAACTGGGAAAAGTGTCATGGTGAAGGAAGGGATAGTTCTCGGACACAGGTTCTCCAAACGGGGTTGGAGGTTGATCCAGCCAAAGTGGATGTTATTTCTAAACTTCCACCCCTACCTCAGTCAGAGCAGTTAGGAGTTTCCTTGGTCATGCTGGGTTCTACAGGCGATTCATCAAATATTTTTCAAAAATCGCAAGACCCATGACCCATTTGTTGGAAGGATGCTCCTTTTGTGTTTTCAGAAGAATGCCTGACGGCATTCAATTTGTTGAAGCGAAGGCTTGTTGAAGCCCCTATTTTGGTTGCACCAGATTGGGCGTTGCCGTTTGAGATTATGTGCGACGCCAGCGATTTCGCTATAAGGGTAGTCTTGGGACAACGAAAGAGAGGCACTTTCATCCTATATACTACGCCAGTAAGACCTTGCACGATGCGCAAGAAAACTACACTACTACGGAGAATGAGCTTTTGGCGGTAGTTTTCGCGTTTGATAAGTTTAGATCGTACCCTGTGTTGTCCAAGACTATTGTATATACGGATCATGCCGCTATCCGATATCTTTTCAGCAAACAAGACGCGAAACCACGTCTGATTAGATGGATTCTGTTACTGCAAGAATTCGATATGGAGATTCAAGATAAGAAGGGTGCGCTAAAGTTGCGGCTGATCATCTCTCGAGACTCGAGCACGGAGATTCCGAGGAGACGTAGAGGGAACCAATAAACGACAATTTCCCCACGAGTTCCTCATGAGCGTAGAGGTGAGAGATGAGACGCCCTGGTTTGCCGACTTCACGAATTATCTAGCATGTTGAATCCTTGTCAAAGGATTAACGCATCCGCAGAAGAGGAAGTTCTTTGCAGACCTTAAGCATTATATGTCACACCCCGACCCGCAGCGGAATAAGAGTCGGGGCATAATTGGGTTATCACCAAAGCTCATGATGTTTACTAATATGTTTCATATTTATTAAATTCAAAATTACAACTTCAATATTCCAAACAAGTTCATACAATTACAAGGAAAAAGTAACTAAGCAAACAATCCAAAGCCTAAACTGATTTGTTCTTCTAGGCCGTCCTATATGTTTCTTGCTGCAACTGGATCACCTGTATCATGTGTAAAAATGGGGTTTTTGGGTCAACAAAAGTTGGCGAGTGAACCTTGTTAGAAAACATTTATTATAGATTTCTTGTTGTATTTAATATGGAAAAATTGTGCAATAATCATATGTGAGCAAACGTAAATAAACATACAATACAATAACAAACCACCTTGCATGAGTATATAACATGAATGATAATGTATATGTTGGCAACGTCACGTTCCGCTCATAGGTAATGGGGAACGGACGGCCTATGATGATGTATGTGCGATCAAGGCTCAATCAAACGGAGCCGATCGTATGTTGGCAACGCCACGTTCCGCTCATAGGTAATGGGGAACAGACGGCCTATGATGATGTATGTACTGAAAATGATAAATTTAATCTAAACATTAACCACACAAACAGTTGATACATATTGAATACACATTTGATCATGGATATGATGGATGCACAAGTGTTTAAATGTAATAAATAATAAGACACATGATACACCCCAAAAGTGATTAAAACGGGGAATTTGTAGAGATTCACTCACATTGGGTGCGTTCGTTTGATGATGTTGAATGCGCACGAGTTTAGAGGGTTGATCGACGAGGAATAACTAACCTAAATAATAACGAAAAGGTACGGTAAATAAGTGGATTTTATTAACAATTTTAATAGGGTTTTTAGATTTATTTATGTGAGTTTAAGGTCATTTTCTAACTTTAAAAATATTATTTTTAAGTATTTTTAATTGATTTTTAAATTAAATAAATAAATAAAAATATAAAAAAATTGTTGACTTTTTGGGTTGACCGTTGACCGTTGACTTGACTGTTGACCGGTTCGGACTTGTGTATGTATGCGCTGGGTGAGGCTCGAACTCATGACCTCCCGTACGCGTGCACGCAGCTCTACCAACTGAGCTACGTGTCTAACCCGAAATATTTCTGTTTTTAATTATATTTATATACTATTTAATTTATTCAAAATTCATTTATTTTAAAAAGGATTTTAATTATGTCGAACCGGTGTGCATGATGAGTTTCGAACCCGTGACCTGTGGTTTAACTTTGCACACAGTCCACCGCTGGACTGTGTGTCTAACCTGGTTAAAATACTTGTTTTTATTTCTCTTATATACTAACTGAAAGGTTCCGTATTTGGGTTTTATAAAAAGGTTTGAATATTGTGACGAATCGGAACAAGGACAGACTCGAACTCGGTATCTCTATGTTTCAAATGCACACAGTCCACCGCTGGACTGTGTGTCTAACCCGAGATATAACCCGATTTATATTAAATATATACACAACCTAAACTTCATCCTCTTCGTTAAAACAACCCAGACAATTGATATTCGACTGTTCTTGTTTAATTCAATTAACGAAACTTATAAATGATTGAAATGTAACGGATAGAGAAGGATTTGGAAATGAATGTACCAGAAAGATGATTTTTCTCAGAACTCCGGCAAAGTCGTCGGCTCTGTTTTATGAGTTCCGTCTGAATGGACCAATTAACAGTTTTGATTAACTAATTGTGAAATTAAATGACTAAACGAGAATTACCAGAGAGTTTAGATGTTTGTACCGATTCACAGCGCGATTTCGGAATTTTCAGAAATTTTCCGGCGAGTGCTGAATAACCGGTAACGTCGTCTGGAACCGATTCTGGTTGAAGGTTTTGAGTTAGTATAAGTCTAACAATAGATAGAAGATGAAAGAATTGAGAAATTTACCGATTCGATGAATGTCACGGTTTTCCGGCGAAAGTCCGGCGATATCAGAAAACGATTCCGACGAACAGAAATTAGTGCGCAAATGAAATTGGAGGTTCTGTGAGTGTTTCTGAGTTGTGAGACAATGATATTACCGGTGTAAATTTGGAGGTAAATGATTTCGGTTATTAAACCCGAAAATCATATGATCAAGTTCAATAAAGACTGAATTGATTAAGAACGTGGGTTTATTGGTTATAATCAGTAATAGCGAACACTCAACAGTCTGGACAGTTGAAAGCCGATGAGCGGTTTCAGTTTTGGCGCAGACAGATGATTTCACGGGTAGAGTTAAGTTTTATTTGTTTCCTTGTTTACACAAAAGAACTAAGTGGTTAAGTTGTGTGATGATTAAATCTTCCGGCTGACCCGGGTTCGAAACCCGGCAGCCCCTTTTCTTTTTTATTTAATTTATTTTTACTTTTTAATAATTATAGTTTTTAATTCTAAAATGTTTATTAATTATGTATTGTTTAAAATTAAAATTAACCATAAATACGCAACAAAATTTTATAACTTGATATTCGATTAACAAACGAAGCGGGTTTGGAAACCCGTTTTTCGACGGATGTTACAGTATCCCCAACTTTTAGAAATTTCGTCCCGAAATTTAAGTAGTAGTGGTAACAGGAAAAAGATGCGGGTATTTTTCGCGCATTGAGTCTTCACGTTCCCAAGTAAACTCAGGTCCTCGTTTCGACTCCCAGCGTACCCTAACAATTGGAAACGACTCCGTCTTAAACGTTTTTCTCCAAAGTCCATGATCTCTACTGGTCTTTCAATGAATTGCATAGATTCATCGATCTGAATATCTTCTAGGGGAATATGGAGGTTTTCATCGGCGAGGCACTTCTTTAAGGTTGATACGTGGAACGTAGGGTGAATTCTGTTGAGTTCTTCTGGTAAGTCAAGCTTGTATGCTACAGGTCCTACTCTTTCGAGTATCTTGAAAGGTCCTACGTAGCGTGGTGCTAGCTTGCCCTTCTGGCCAAAACGAACTACTCCCTTCCACGGTGATACTTTTAAAAGTACATGATCACCAATGTTAAACTCCAAAGGCTTTCGTCGTTTGTCTGCATAACTCTTTTGACGACTTTGTGCCGCTAGAAGATTGTTTCGAATTTGATGGATCTTGTTTGTGGTTTCTTGGATCAATTCTGGACCGGTGATTTGAGCTTCTCCAATTTCATGCCAACATACTGGAGATCGGCACTTACGACCATATAAAGCTTCGAAAGGTGCCATGCCGATACTTGAATGATAGCTGTTGTTGTACGAAAATTCAACTAATGGTAGATGAGCATCCCAATTTCCCTTGAAGTCTATGACACATGCTTGAAGCATATCTTCAAGAGTTTGGATGGTGCGTTCAGATTGTCCATCAGTTTGAGGATGATAAGCGGTACTGAGGTCTAATCGTGTACCCAAAGCGGCTTGTACGGCCTTGCCATGTTCGTGAAGTGAAACGACCATCACGATCGGAAATAATGCTTAACGGTACACCATGACGGCTTACGATCTCGCTGATGTAGATACGAGCTAACTTCTCATTCTTGAAGTCCTCGCGAATCGGAATGAAGTGAGCTGATTTTGTAAGACGATCAATGATTACCCATATAGTGTCATACCCACCGGAGGTGCGAGGTAACCCGGTAATGAAGTCCATGGTTATGTTTTCCCACTTCCATACAGGTATTTCAGGTTGGACCAGAAGTCCTGAGGGTCTTTGATGTTCAGCTTTTACTTTGGAACATGTAAGGCACTTGGAAACAAAAACATCAATATCCTTTTTCATTCCAGGCCACCAGTAGGTGTATCGAAGGTCTTGATACATCTTGTCGGCTCCTGGGTGTATAGAGTATCGTGTTTTGTGTGCCTCATTCATAAGGAAATCACGAAGGTTATTGTGATCGGGAATCCATATGCGTTCTAGATAGTACAGAATACCATCGGATTTAGTTTCAATTTTAAGTTCAGCTCCACAAGACAGCTCCTTGCGTACGTCGTTTTCCGTTACTGAAACATGTTGGGCTTCTCGAATTTGATCTTTGATGTCGGTTATGATTTGCGAACATAGAAGACGAATGGAGTTCGCATAACCCTTTCGACTGAGCGCATCGGCCACCACGTTTGCCTTACCAGGATGGTACCGAATTTCACAGTCGTAGTCATTAAAAAGTTCGACCCATCTTCGTTGCCTCATGTTCAACTCCTTTTGGTTGAAGATATGTTGGAGGCTCTTATGGTCAGTGTATATTTCACACTTAGTACCGTAGAGGTAATGTCTCCATATCTTAAGAGCGAACACAACGGCTCCAAGTTCCAGGTCGTGGGTGGTGTAGTTCTTCTAATGAATTTTGAGTTGTCTATAAGCATAAGCTATCACTTTTCCTCTTTGCATCAGTACACAGCCTAGTCCTTGCCCTGACGCGTCGCAATAAACCACGAAGTCATCACAACCTTCAGGAAGTGTGAGGATAGGTGCGTCACAAGTTTTTGCTTTAGAGTTTGGAAGGCTTCTTCTTGTTTGGGTCCCCATATGAAGGGTTTTCCTTTATGTGTTAAAGCCGTGAGTGGTACAACGATACGGGAGAAATTTGCAATGAAACGGACGATAATAACCAGCCAAACCAAGAAATGATCTTACTTCGGTAGGTGTACGTGGCGCTTGCCATTCCTGTACTGCCTTGATTTTTGAGGGATCAACATGAATTCCCTTGTCATTGACGACGTGTCTAAGGAATTGTACTTCCCTTAACCAGAATTCACATTTCGAAAACTTAGCGT
Source organism: Scalesia atractyloides (assembly GCA_947069175.1). Classification (NCBI taxonomy): domain Eukaryota; kingdom Viridiplantae; phylum Streptophyta; class Magnoliopsida; order Asterales; family Asteraceae; genus Scalesia; species Scalesia atractyloides. The sequence continues at coordinate 85,694,777 of CAMTDV010000008.1, forward strand.
ACAGCTTTTCTGTCCTTAAGAGTGTAAGGATGAGTCGAAGGTGTCGTTCATGATCAGACTTAGACTTTGAGTAGATGAGGATGTCGTCGATGAAGACTATAACAAAACGGTCGAGATAGGGTTTGCAGACTCTGTTCATCAGATCCATGAAGACAGCTGGGGCGTTGGTTAAACCAAATGGCATGACCATGAATTCATAATGACCATAACGAGTTCGGAAGGCGGTCTTTGGGACGTCTTCATCATGTACTCTGAGTTGATGATAACCAGAACGAAGGTCGATTTTTGAAAAACAGGTGGCGCCTTGAAGTTGGTCTAGAAGATCATCGATGCGAGGTAATGGGTAGCGGTTCTTGACCGTTAACTTGTTGAGTTCTCTGTAGTCGATACACATGCGAAACGTTCCATCTTTCTTCTTCACAAAAAGGACAGGTGCACCCCAAGGCGATGAGCTAGGACGTATAAGTCCTTTGTCAGTCAGCTCTTGCAGTTGACTGGCTAGCTCTTGCATTTCTGATGGGGCTAACCTATAAGGAGATTTTGCAACTGGTGTAGCTCCAGGTATAAGATCAATGCGGAATTCGACTTCTCTCAGGGAGGAAGTCCTGAAATGTCGTCAGGAAAAACTTGCGGAAAATCTTTTACTACTGGGATGTCTTCGAGTTTCTTCTCCTTGATTCCCTTTTTGACGACATGAGTTAGGAATGCGACATAATTCTTGCGGAGATATTTTCGGGCTTGAAGACAGGACATTAATTTGAGTCCTTTCGAAGGGGTTTCTCCAAAGATTCGTAGAGTTTGACCGTTTGCAAGAGGAATGCGAATGAACTTTTCGCGGCATACAACTTCAGCATGATGTTGGCTGTGCCAGTCCATACCAATTATAATGTCGAAACTTCCCAACTTCATAGGTATGAGGTCAACTGGAAAATCGTGATCGTTTAGGGTGAGAGTACAATTGCGTATAGTAGAGTTTAATGAGACCGGTTTTCCGTCAGCACTTCTACCGTTATGCATTCCATGAGTTTATCTCGAGTTTGGTTGAGGATGGGTTCAAATTCTAAGGACACAAAACTCTTATCCGCGCCAGTATCAAATAACATGGATGCATAACTACCATTGATGAGAAACGTACCGTTCACCACATTGTTGTCCGCCCTAGCTTGATTAGAGTTGATGTTGAAAGCTCTTCCTCTTGCAGGTGGAGGAGCTTGATTAGCCTGGTTTACTGGATTAGCTTGAGCTTGGGCATGGATGATATTCACCAGGCGTGGACAGGTGTTCCTGAAGTGGTTCGGGTCTCCACAGTTGTAACAAGCCCGCATAGGTTGCACCATGGGATAGTTGGGTTGGTAGTAGGATTGGGCTACTTGTTGGGCAGGTGGTAGGAGTAAAGGTTGTTGGGCTTGACCACTATCTGATGGTGGGTTTGTGTGGAGGGTTGATTGCGGTTCGTTCGCTGAAGCGCGCGACAGGTTTGAATGTGTGACCTGCGCGGCCACAGCCGGTGCAATGTTGGCAGGGATGATCAGGAAAGTGATGGTATTGGCAACGGTTGCATTTTGGGTATGGGCCGGAGTATGGCTTCTTATATGGTGCAGGTGAGGGGGCAACTTGAGTGATGGGTGCAGCAGGGATAGGGAAATTTGTTTGTGTGACAGCAAAGTTTCTGGTGTTTCGTTTCCTCTTATTAGCAAACTTTGAGGAGGAGGTGGAATGGTTTGAAGTTTGGCCCTCAATGGGGGCTTTCTTTTTCTCGTCCTTAAATTTTCCGTTACGAATACGATTCTCGGTAAGCTCGGTAGCTACTTCCATAGCAGCTTCAAGTGTTGCAGGCGAAGTGCTTAGAACTGAGTCTTGAATTTTCGAGGGAAGGCCTCGAATGTAGTGTTCGACTAAGCGGTAAACTGGGGTGAACAAGTTGGAGACCATTTGGTTCAACTCTAAAAACCGTTTGTTGTAGGAAGTATGATCTCCCTCCTTTTGCTTTAACGAGTGAAATTCATCCTCTAACTTTTGATCTCGCTTCTTGGACAGAAGCGCTCGTCATGATTTCCCTTAACTCCTCCCACGTTAAGGCCATTGCATCTTCGATTCCTCTCTTACCTTTTTCTGTATTCCACCAGGTAAGAGCTACTCCAAATAGTCTCCCGGTTGCGTAACGTACCTTGCGATCCTCAGGACAATCACAATTGAGGAAGGTGTTTCCATTTCCTCAAACCAGTGGAGGAGAGCAGTGACACCTTCGGTCCCTTCAAATTTCGGGGGATCGCAAGACTTGAAGTGTTTGTATGAGCACTTTTTGGAGGGAGGGTTATCGATGTTCTGGTCTTCTTGCTGGGGAGGATTGATGGGATTTGCGGCGAGAGCATGTTGTACTTGAATTACGATGTCAGGAAGCACCGCGGCCATTTGTTTTGCGATTTGGGTGGCCAAGCGTTCGTTTGACCTTCCTGACCTTCTACCTCCACGTTGCTGCCTAGCCGACATCTACAGGAACATTCATAAGAAGATTGTGAGTTTAAGGTGTCTTTTTAGGTGTCATGTGTCGTTTTAAAAAAAAAAAACACATCAATAATGCAACTACATCCATAGGATGTCTTGGGTTTGCTCATGTTTGGGCCTCCAATGTCCCCCATACCATCACCTGTATAGTCATGTGGGCCCCCATGACTATTGGCTTAGTAGGATTCACATTGGTGTTGGCGGTTTAACACTCGCATCACCCGAATGAAAACCAAGAAATATGTTTGCGAGATGTATGGTCGGAGGGTGTCCAGGTGTAGACACAATGACAACTCAAAGTGGGGTTAGCTCACACGACGTTTGGTATAGCATGCTTTGGCCTAATAGGTCCTTCGTACTCTCATCGTTAGTCCCCAGGTAGGCAAACTGGTCCTTTATTTTGGATTTATACGAATGCCAAGCCTAGACAGGAGTTCCGACTACCGGTACTTGTACCCTTCCAGTTACTACATGCCCGTCATGAGAACTCACTTTGATGTGATTTGAAAAAAAAATACAAAAATCGTTGCAAAAATCATGGAAATTGTGTGGTGTGTGCTCTCATGGATATGATATGTTATGAGGATATGATTCATGATGAGCATTGTATAGTAATATGTACTTATGAACACGCTTGCATAACATTGAATGTAACAATAAACATAAAGCATATAAACATCATGAATTTTGTATGTAACTCATAAACAATTTTAAAATTCTAATCAACTATAGTATAGGCTCTAAGGGTCTAATAACCTATCCTATATCTCTATAGTCATGGCTCTGATACCAATCTGTCACACCCCGACCCGAAGCGGAATAAGAGTCGGGGCATAATTGGGTTATCACCAAAGCTCATGATGTTTACTAATATGTTTCATATTTATTAAATTCAAAATTACAACTTCAATATTCCAAACAAGTTCATACAATTACAAGGAAAAAGTAACTAAGCAAACAATCCAAAGCCTAAACTGATTTGTTCTTCTAGGCCGTCCTATATGTTTCTTGCTGCAACTGGATCACCTGTATCATGTGTAAAAATGGGGGTTTTTGGGTCAACAAAAGTTGGCGAGTGAACCTTGTTAGAAAACATTTATTATAGATTTCTTGTTGTATTTAATATGGAAAAATTGTGCAATAATCATATGTGAGCAAACGTAAATAAACATACAATAACAAACAATAACAAACCACCTTGCATGAGTATATAACATGAATGATAATGTATATGTTGGCAACGTCACGTTCCACTCATAGGTAATGGGGAACGGACGGCCTATGATGATGTATGTGCGATCAAGGCTCAATCAAACGGAGCCGATCGTATGTTGGCAACGCCACGTTCCGCCAATAGGTAATGGGGAACGGTTCCGCTCATAGGTAATGGGGAACAGACGGCGTATGATGATGTATGTACTGAAAATGATAAATTTAATCTAAACATTAACCACACAAACAGTTGATACATATTGAATACACATTTGATCATGGATATGATGGATGCACAAGTGTTTAAATGTAATAAATAATAAGACACATGATACACCCAAATGTGATTAAAACGGGGAATTTGTAGAGATTCACTCACATTGGGTGCGTTCGTTTGATGATGTTGAATGCGCACGAGTTTAGAGGGTTGATCGACGAGGAATAACTAACCTAAATAATAACAAAAAGGTACGGTAAATAAGTGGATTTTATTAACAATTTTAATAGGGTTTTTAGATTTATTTATGTGAGTTTAAGGTCATTTTCTAACTATAAAAATATTATTTTTAAGTATTTTTAATTGATTTTTAAATTAAATAAATAAATAAAAATATAAAAAAATTGTTGACTTTTTGGTTGACCGTTGACCGTTGACCGTTGACCATTGACTTTGACTGTTGACGGTTCGGACTTGTGTATGTATGCGCTGGGTGAGGCTCGAACTCATGACCTCCCGTACGCGTGCACGCAGCTCTACCAACTGAGTTACGTGTCTAACCCGAAATATTTCTGTTTTTTAATTATATTTATATACTATTTAATTTATTCAAAATTCATTTATTTTAAAAAGGATTTTAATTATGTCGAACCGGTGTGCATGATGAGTTTCGAACCCGTGACCTGTGGTTTAACTTTGCACACAGTCCACCGCTGGACTGTGTGTCTAACCTGGTTAAAATACTTGTTTTTATTTCTCTTATATACTAACTGAAAGGTCCCGTATTTGGGTTTTATAAAAAGGTTTGAATATTGTGACGAATCGGAACAAGGACAGACTCGAACTCGGTATCTCTATGTTTCAAATGCACACAGTCCACCGCTGGACTGTGTGTCTAACCCGAGATATAACCCGATTTATATTAAATATATACACAACCTAAACTTCATCCTCTTCGTTAAAACAACCCAGACAATTGATATTCGACTGTTCTTGTTTAATTCAATTAACGAAACTTATAAATGATTGAAATGTAACGGATAGAGAAGGATTTGGAAATGAATGTACCGGAAAGATGATTTTTCTCAGAACTCCGGCAAAGTCGTCGGCTCTGTTTTATGAGTTCCGTCTGAGTGGACCAATTAACAGTTTTGATTAACTAATTGTGAAATTAAATGACTAAACAAGAATTACCAGAGAGTTTAGATGTTTGTACCGATTCACAGCGCGATTTCGGAATTTTCAGAAATTTTCCGGCGAGTGCTGAATAACCGGTAACGTCGTCTGGAACCGATTCTGGTTGAAGGTTTTGAGTTATTATAAGTCTAACAATAGATAGAAGATGAAAGAATTGAGAAATTTACCGATTCGATGAATGTCACGGTTTTCCGACGAAAGTCCGGCGATATCAGAAAACGATTCCGACGAACAGAAATTAGAGCGCAAATGAAATTGGAGGTTCTGTGAGTGTTTTTGAGTTGTGAGACAATGATATTACCGGTGTAAATTTGGAGGTAAATGATTTCAGTTATTAAACCCGAAAATCATATGAATCAAGTTCAATAAAGACTGAATTGATTAAGAACGTGGGTTTATCGGTTATAATCAGTAATAGCAAACACTCAACAGTCTGGACAGTTGAAAGCCGATGAGCGGTTTCAGTTTTGGCGCAAACAGATGATTTCACGGGTAGAGTTAAGTTTTATTTGTTTCCTTGTTTACACAAAAGAACTAAGTGGCAGAGTGGTTAAGTTGTGTGATGATTAAATCTTCCGGCTGACCCGGGTTCGAAACCCGGCAGCCCCTTTTCTTTTTTATTTAATTTAGTTTTACTTTTTAATAATTATAGTTTTTAAATTCTAAAATGTTTATTAATTATGTATTGTTTAAAATTAAAATTAACCATAAATACGCAACAAAATTTTATAACTTGATATTCGATTAACAAACGAAGCAGGTTCGGAAACCCGTTTTTCGACGGATGTTACATTATATCTGGGATGACCCATTCTTTTTTTGAGTCGGAGCGGATTAGTGAGTCTTAGATGTGTTTTTGGAGAGGAGGTAGTCGACATTCTGCGCGAATGTCATGAAGGGCCTACCGGAGGTCACCACGGAGCCAACTACACCGCGAAGAAGGTGTTAGATGCCGATTTTATTGGCCTACTATTTTTCATGATGCACAGAAGTTGGTACGAGCGTGCGATGCATGCCAGAGGGCATCAAATATTTATGCGCGCAACGAAATGCCTCAGAATTCGATCCAGGTCTATGAAGTATTCGATGTTTGGGGCATCGACTTCATGGGACCATTCCTATCCTCACGCGGTATAAGTATATCCTGGTAGCTGTGGACTACGTGTTGAAATGGGCTGAGGCGCAAGCCTTACCCACAAATGATGCCAGAGTAGTCGTGAGGTTCTTGAAAAGCTTGTTTGCCCGGTTTGGTGCCCCGAAAGCACTAATCAGTGACCGTGGAACTCATTTTTGTAATGCGCAATTAGAAAAGGCCCTGTCTCGATATGGTGTTCACCACAGACTAGCTACACCATACAACCCCAGACGAGCGGGCAAGTAGAGGTCACGAACCGGGGGCTGAAGAGGATCCTTGAGCGGTTGGTAGGTCAAAACCACAAGGATTGGGCGGACAAGCTGGATTACGCGCTATGGGCTTTCCGAACAGCGTACAAAACGCCTATAGGGACTACTCCGTATAGGTTGGTTTACGGGAAAGCGTGTCATCTACCAGTCGAGTTGGAGCGCAAGGCATGGTGGGTGTTAAAGACTGCAAATTTGGATATGAAGAGCGGCGGTGAGGCACACTTCTTGCAGATCCATGAGCTCGAAGAATTGAGGAACCACGCCTACGAGTACGCTTGCCTATATAAAGAGCGCACAAAATGACTACATGATAAGCACCTGAAAGATCACAAGGAGTTCCAGGTAGGAGATCTCGTGCTGTTGTTTAACTCACGGCTTAGGTTGTTCCCCGGGAAGTTGAAGTCCCGATGGACGTGGTCGTACACAGTCAAGGAAGTATTCCCCTACGGTGCTATAGTCATCGAGGACTCAAACGGGGTAACGTTCAAAGTCAACGGTCATTGGCTAAGGCTTTATGTTAACGGACCGGTTGACTCGGCGGTGGAGGTCATCGAAATCCACGCCCCGCACGCGTAATAAATGTGGGGAGGAAAGTCCAGCTATCGACTCGCGGAGAAAAAAATTAGCAGGCGTAATTTGCACGCCAAGGGTAAATATGTAATTATGTCAATATTTAGTGTTTATCTCGCGATTTCTTTGTTTTTGTTAAGTTATAGGTTTTCCATGTTTTGATTCATGCCTTAGAGAGTTCTGTGGTTGAAACAATGTTCAAACTGCTAAAACACTTGAAAAGTTGGTGATTTTGGCGAAAATACAGAGCTGGGTGCCTTTTCTGCAAAAATCTGCAGACTGCCAGATGCCTGCACGGCCGTGCAACTGATCCGCACGGCCGTGCGCTTTAGAGTTGCATCTGCAGGAATGTCCGTGCGGACTGACTTCCCGGATACGCACTACCATGCGACCATCCGCACGCCCGTGCGGACCGAGATCAGTGACTAGGGTTCTGAGATTTCAAATCCGCACGACCGTGCACATCTGCGCACGGCCGTGCGCGTCCTTTTCTGACAGTTTGTTCAGCAAGTATAAATACGCGTGTTTCAGAAAAAGACAACTCTCATTCGAAACCCTAGCCGCACTGCCGTTTCCACACCCGCACTCTTTCAAAAATCACCACTTTTTGCAAGGATTTTCCGTAATCTTCAGTCAAGATATAAATCCCGTTTCGTTTTGCATCTTTTATTCTATTTTAGGAGTAGATTAGGGTTCTTGTTTAAGAAAATTTGGGGTTTTCTTCATAAACGACAATCAAACCCTATTCTTGGCAAAATTGGGCGAATAAAGGCCCCAACCAGGAACCCTCGGTCCATTCACTGAGAAAACATCTTGATTTATGGTTAAACAGACGAATTCAGTGAATGGACTAGATTTTTAGGAACTGCAGATGATGCACGACCGTGCGCCTCATCCGCACGGCCGTGCAGGCCTAAATCGCTGCAGTGACCCCCGGCATCAAACAGTGTGTGGTTTCGATCCGCACGACCGTGCAATCATCCGCACGGCCGTGCAGCTTCTGGTGACAACAAAAAGAATACTTCAAAGTCACTGTTCTGGTGCCGGAATTAAAATTTTTTAGGTCTGGCCTGATTTTTGTTGCTTATCTGCATACAGATGGATCACCCGTTCTTACAATTCGACGCCGGCAAGCAAAAAGAGCGTCCTTGTGTTAATCGACTGCAAACCCTATGGAACCGACAAGGCCAAATTGGTGAGCTAAGACGGTTGAGTTGGGAAGCCTTGCAAGCCTTGAATCAATCAGAAAGGCTGCAAGAGATGATCTCAATCCCGATGGCAAGGTTGCTGAACATAGAGCGACCTGTCTACCTTGAGCTGACATTGGAATTTTTCGCTTCTTACGGATACGATAAGCCAAGGAGCGAAAACCCGGACTTCAAAAATGCTAAAAACATTCAGTTCAGGCTTGGGGGACGATGGCATAAATGGTCCGTGGCAAAGCTTGGAAAGAAGTTGGGTATTTAGGGGGATGACGATATAAATTCTGATATTTTTAGCAACATCTACAAGTTCAGCAGCGATGAGGAGAGGGCTGATTTTTGGGCTCACATAGCTAATGGGCCACCTTACGATCCTAGGAAAGCAAAAGCGTCGAAGCAAAGGGACCCGCTTCTCAGGGTTCTTCACCAAGTCATGAACCACACCATATGCGGTCGCATGGACAGTTCGGGGAACTGTCCCATACCGGATCTGCTATACTTGTACTCCATCGTGAATGGAATACACGTCAACCACGCCGCCCGTATGGCGGAATTTTTTTATCAACAGCGCGGGGAGGTCGGTGAGCAGTGAAATTCACGGTGGGGAGTATGTGACCCAACTTGCTTATTTTTTTGGGATTATGACGGAAAATGTGGTCGACAATTGACACTAGTCCACTCAGGGGGTGAGGTGGACATTCGTTCCCTACGGGCAATGGGCTTGATTGTTGATACTGGAAGTGCCCAAGGTTATGGGGCATGCGTGGGGAAGTTTGGGACCCACTACCACCCCTCCCATCTGACGAGGAGCCTGACGTCGAAATGGAGCATGCCCAAGAGGCACATGCTCATGGGGATGCTTTTATCGGACCGCCACCAGAGCAGCAGCAGCAGTGGTACCAGTACCAGCACCAGCCAGAATACCAGGCACATCAGGATTGGCCCCCTTGCATTCCCTCAAATCCGGAGTTCTACCAGCAGTTCTAGCAAATGCAGGTGAACCAGAATACCATGAGGGATGAGATGCATGCTGGGTTTTCTTACATTTTCGGAGGGCTACACAACGCCTTCCCGAACTACTTTGGCGATCCTCCGCAGTTCCCATTTGAGAACCCTAGGCATGACAACGCGGGCCCATCTGGTGCCCGCCAAGACGATGAGGAGGACTAGTAGGAGGGAAGAGTTTAGCTGACGAAACCGCTGGTGTCATTTATTATATTGATTATTATTGTCTCTTTTCGGGGTTCCTCTTTTTGACTACTTTTATTTAAAGAACCCCGCGGATATGTATTTCGTTTTGTTTTGAAACAATTTATTTAGTACTTATGTTATTTAAGTTTCTAGCTTTTGGATGAATCTTTATGCACCTAATATTTTGATCAAATGCATTGCCTATGTTTTGGTTAGTTTGATAAGTTTTGCAGATACATGGAAATGCACACAGAAGTGGAAAGAAAAGAAGAATGGTCACGCCAAATATCTCCAAGTCTTCTTCCGCTCGAGGGGAGTATCCTTCACCTTTTTCACACTTTAGTTTCGCTAATTAATAACTGCGTAACTAATTTTTGATTCACATTGGGGACAATGTGAAATTCAAGTGTGGGGAAGGGTTTAACTTGTTAACTTTGTTTGTCCTAAAAAATAAAAATAAATAAATAAATTAATTAATAATAATAAAAAATAATAAAAAATTTATATATTTTGTAATAAACGGTCAATTGTATTTCATTAAAAAAGCAGCTGATACGATAAAAACCGGCAAGCCAAATTGATTTTTAAAAAAGGAGATAACAACTAAAAGCGTGGCAAACAAAAGAGAAACTTGCATGCATATCTTTATATTTATACCCATTCCTTCAATTACGTGAGCATACTTGAGCCTTTCAATTCTTATCATGCTTGTTTTTGTTTGGAATATGAGCGAGCCGGGTGTTTCATGTGATTTAGAACTTGTCATTAGTATACTTTTCAAAACCATGAATATGTGAAAAGAGCATGAATATGATAGAGGCAATTAGGATACCCCTTTTGTGTTAGCCTTTTTCTTTGTTTAATTTCCGTAACCACCATTATCCCATTAGTAAACCATGTTGAGCCTATCTCCCGTGTTTTTCCGTTGACACCCATTTAACCAAACTGAGCCTTTTTATTGTTTAGCTTATTTTTGTTAAAACTCGGTTATGGTTATTATCTAACTTGTAAATATTTTAGTTTGTTATCAAAAAAAAGAAGAAGAAGAAAATAGCAAAAAAATAGAAAAAAAGGGATCAAATCGGCGCAATTTTAGATGCTGAATGGTATAATCTCATTGACTAGCTCGATATGGTCATAGTCGGCCGTTTATGCCTTACTTATGTATAGTTGTAATTCATTTACGCTTGTTAGAAATAACCGTCGAGTTTTAACCTTTTAGCCACTTTTAAATGTCCATTCCCTACCCGAAACCATTGCCTAACATTACAACCCTCAAAGACCTCTTGATTATGCTTTTTCGCATGTTAGTTGGTGGAGATTAGATCTTTTAACAAGCTTATTATATTGCATGATTCATCGCCTTGGCATTAGTGTTTTGCACATACACATTACATGTATGACTCATAAATATAACCGAGTGTGTATGAACATTATGAGAATGTAAAGATTTGCATGTTAAGTCGATCGGAAGTGGAATCATTGCTTTTTAGTTATCTTTTCTTATATTCGCAATTGCTTGTTCGGTTTAATGTCGTTGATGTTGACTTTTTGGAAAAAAATTAACCGCCGGATATTTATATAGAAATGTTTGGGACCCTCGTAGGCCCGAGTTCTTTTATTTCTTGTTTGCTTGAGGACAAGCAAAAGTTCAAGCGTGGGGAGATTTGATATACGTTAAAATATACATAATTTAGTTCCCCATTTTGCCCCCGTTTTGTGCATTTTTGGCTAAAATATCGTCGTATAGGTACTTAATCGGTCCATTTTATATTTTCTGGTCCAAAACGACGTACCGCAGACAAAGTTGGAGAAAAAGAGAGATTAACGAGCGTTCCGGATAAATTCTGCAGATTCTGTTGAAGTTACAGATGCCGCACGGCCGTGCAACCCATTGGCACGGCCGTGCGGTACTTGCGATCTCGGAAGCACTGACCGTGCGAGAGGCAGTGCGACTCATTTCTCGGCACGCACGGCGTGTGGACCATTGGCACGGCCATGCGCGACTTGATTGCTGATCACATGTAGCCTGAAGCTTTGGCACGGCCGTGCAGATCGTTGGCACGCCCGTGCACATCTGAAGATTTTGCCACTCAAACATCCACTTGTCTGCCCATGCCTTGCAGTGACGTAATGCTGATGCGCACGACCGTCGGATATGAAAATTGTCAATAAAACAAAGCATTCGCGACTTATCAAAATCATGGGTGTTTTTCCAAGTTTCTGGGCGATTTCTGAGGTGTGGGAGCTCTCTGATCAAGAAGGTTTCAAGCCTCAAGGTTGCAAGAAGCTTATTATTCATCCAATCCATCAAATCCTTGCTTGTTTATGGTTTGATTTCTTGTTCTTAATATACATTCTGATCAAATTTGCAAGCATTGAGCTGATGTTTATGTAATATTGTTATGAATACTATGAAAAACACTTGTTTTATGATCAATATTTAGTTTTTATCAAGTTAAAATGAAGCTCAGTCAACTGTTCATGTTTGAATCTTGATGATCATATGGCAATCTTGTTTCATTGATGTTGGATTCTTGATTATGATTGTTTATCTTGATGATTAGTAAATGGTTAGTTAGAATAAGTTGAATAGACCCCATAATTAATCATTTATTAGTGAACTGTTAACTTGATTAATAAGTTTACACCATGAAACTAGAAATGGGTATTGGTTTAATAAAAAAGTAATCTTATTTTGATCAAGAATTCTTTCTTACATGAAAGGGCTCTAACGGGTTAGATGGTGTTATTGCGGGTTCTTGATATGGGTCATAATCTGTGTTGAGTACTTTTGGCCAAAATAACCAACTTTGTAGATTTATGTTTAAGACTTGCAAAATGAATAAGTTTGTGATATGATCTACGTTATGCTTGTCCCGGTGGTTATATTGTGTTTATCGGTATTGCTTTCCTTGATAAAGTGAGGTTAGAAAACTCTTAACGGATGACTCACTTATTTTTAAAGATTCACATGAAAATATATCAATAGCTCGCTAAAGAACAATTTTAGGTGGTTAAAGTGTGTTTATCGCGTAAACTTTCCGAAGAATTATCATATTAGGATTCCCGAAAGGGATACTAGTTGTCTTTATAATTGGAAAATTGATCAAGTGCCTTTGTGACATTTTTGATAACATGCTTATTTTGCTTATAAAACAAGACAAAAGAAAAGAAATTATATTTTCGTATTTAAAGTCTTTTACGTCTTAAAATATATTTTTAGATAATTTTAAGAAAAACTATTTCACATATCCTTTTTACCGGTAAATAAATGACGACGGTTTAGTACACAAGCACCTGCCCACGTCCATGGATCGACATCTGGTTCTTACCCGTACTTTACTACATATACGACAGGGTACACTTGTCCTTTTGTGTGTGTTTTAATTTAAGGTAGAAATCATTTTTATAAATATTAAAACCGAGTTCGTGTGTAAAATTCATTGTTAAAATGTGTATATATACGCACACGTCACTGTCCTAGAGAGCAGACACAAGTTGGCAAGTCGCTGGGGAGTGGGGTTTAGTAATTAGGGTAAGGACTTAGTATTGAATTTGGCTAAATCTGATTGTTGGGCTTTGTATTTTTATGGGCTACTTATACTTATAAGTTACAAATCTTTAAGATCCATAATATATATATATATATATATATTATTTAATAAAACTAATTTGAGCGAAACTGAGGGATCAACGAGCGAGCGGACCTTTGCTCATGCTTGGCTTGTTTTCAAATTGAACCGAGCTGAGCGGCTCATTTACAAACTGAGCGCGAATCGAACAAACATTTTTGGGCATGTTTCGAGTGATCGTCGAGCAATTTGGACATCTCTAGTTGGGAGCAAGGTGGGTGTAAGATTCCATCAACTTTCAAGCAATATATACAAGAAATAAAAAGATGAATCAAAACAGAATTTTTCGCCACTTTGGACCTCAAATGTAGTGAGGTTTCATCTTAGTTTGCCATGATAAACTTCTGAAAATCCTTCCTAGAGGTTGTCCAAGTAGTTTGAAAGAAGATTTGAAAAAAGAAATGTGAGTGAAAACTTAGGATTATGTGAAAGAGTACTCTTATCAAACTTAGAAAACTTAGGATTATGTGAATATAATAAATCAACAAGCAGTAATCACTTCATGATTCAACTTAAAAAAAGAAATGGTTCATACAATTGCGAATTATTTTATAATATTTGTAAAACAAATGATTTTGAAGGGTATATCTGTACATATATGATTTGTGCTTAGTTTTTCGTTTGTGGATACTTAAAATTTTATAGTTGATACAAATATGCAACATATTCTCTGATGTATTTAATGAAATTTATTTAGTTACTTTATTGGCTAACAATGTAAAAACAATTAAGAAACTTTCCAAAGAATTGATGATTGCGATGAGAATTGTTAAGCACTTTAGAAGTAAGTTGCGTATTGATTACTATGAGCAAGACATTGCAAAATTTGCGGAATGATTATTAGGTACACCTACTTTTCTTATTGTGCTCTACAAATAAAGAGTTTTCATTATTCAACTCGTATGACACACGAGACTATAACCTAGTTAACCCTTAAAGTATACACCATTGTAAGACAAAAAGAACCCATAACCACCACTACTTACACCACCAGCCTCCACCTCCACCGGGCGACCCCTTGTCGCCGATCACCGAGCATCAAAACCGCACCTTCCACTCCGACCGACCACCTAGCCAGCCCCGCCCTAATATCACTGCACCACTATAGGCTAGCCTAAAGCGGCAACCACTATTGTGTTTTCTAATGAGATCGAAAATACCGGTTTTCTTGTTTGTTCGTGTAACCACTTTTGGTTGAGAAGGTGTTCTCAATATTTGCGTGTTCGGGTTTTTTGAGCTTTGCGTTTAGGATTTTTTTCAAGCTGTGGATTCATGTACTTCGGGTTCTGTGAACGCATCAACTAGCATGACGTTTGTCTGTTCATAGTATGTGTTCTTTCGTGTCCGTAAAAAAAGGTATGCATTACTAGAACACCCTATAGTTGTGATAATTGTTTAAACAAATGACAAATGGATCACAAACATGATAATTTAATCGAATTTAAAATTGTGTACTCGCTTCCGCCACACAATCAACATTTAATATTAATTATATAATAAATACGTTTTTATTAAAATTATACATTGTATTCCCAACAACGTCAACATGATATTTTTTGCACACACAAACATAATTATCTGGTTTAATCAATATGGTAGATATACATATAAGTAAGTAGTTGATTGTGCCATATGTCATAATTCTGTGAGTTGATAATTCTTTTTCTGTTGTGAAACAACGGTCTATTAGCAACTAATATATTTGTATATAAACATGAGAGCTAGACTATGAAATCATGTAGAGAATAGAACATGGAGAATTCTTATTCATTCATCTAACATCATATACAAATGCCATTATATATAGGCACTCACATTAGTACAATAGTAAATAAGAGATAGGGGTTATACATGTGGAAGGTCACTACATAATGGATGTATTCATAGATAGGGGTTATACATATGGAAAGTCACTACATAATGGATACATTCATAACCCTCCCCCTTGACTATCCACATGATGGAATACTATTCTTTAATACGCTTAATGATGTTGCCTCATTAAAAACCTTGCTAGGAAAACCCAATGGGACAAAGCCTCAGCTAAGGGAAAAAGAGTGCAACGCGTATTGTCTCCCCCTCAATATAATATGTATCATTTCAAGTAACAAGTGCCAATCTTCTATGAAAGTTGTTGAAAAACTTTTGTAGTGAGTGATTTGTCGCTTGATATGCAATCTATTAATGAACTTAATGTATGATCTTCATGTAAAACTTTAATTACCTCCTCTTGTAAGTAGATACCATAAGATCCATGAATGTGTTTTGTTATAATCCCTGCATTTACAAAACTAACCAAACTTGTTGATGGGTTAGTAAAATATGAACCCATACCTTTCGTACCTTAAGGGTATAGAAAATAAATGTTTTACTCATTTCACTATCTCCTCGTCGTATACGAGTTAAATATTGCCAATGAATTTAATGGTATATGTTCGTGTATAGGTAGCAAGATATATTAATACAATTCGTATTGAATTATGGTGCTTCATGACCAATGATCTTTGCTTCTTTGATAGAAGATGATAAAAGTCATTTTTATCTATATCAAATATTTGAACATCATTAAATGTACTTACACCAAAAGCTTTGTCCATATGAAAATAGTTTCTAGATGTATTATGATTGATGGATTATTATATAAACGTATGTCCTACGTATCGAGCCATAAATTTGCAATATTGTATTTCATTTGCAAATTCTTGCTTAAATGTTTGAGCTCTTTTTTTTCTCTTCGGGAGATTCAATGACATCATCAACATATATTGCAATACTTGCAAACCTCATATCATTCTTTTAATGAAAACAAATGGACCAACTTCACCATATGTATTTCTCGTTTTCGAGCTCACTAGTGAGTCAATTATATTGAGGTTTTGACATCGATGCTTCTACCATTATCAATCCATGAGGGAATTCGTTCCATCTTATCCATATATGCATGTGCTTTCACTCTTCAGGAGTTTTCCTATATAAATTTGACCATTTAACACATAGATCTCTATATCATGTAAAAGTGTCATGAACACTTGCTTTTATCTCCAAAATCCATATTGTACCATGCGTGTACACTATTTATTAAGATATTACAATCACTGGGTACAAGTTTTCAATGTATGTTTATTGGTGCACAAGAATTACATTTTTAAGATGTTTTGATTCACCTTTAAAGAACTTAATTGCTTTAACAAACTCATCAAGAGTTCAATCGTATTCAAAAATGAATCTGTATACAACGATCATATTGTTCTCGAGAACTTACTTTACATGAAATACATAATTTAAATCCTACAAGGACTTGCATGTAAACTTTAGTATCTAAATGATACATAACATTTATAAGACGCATATCAATTCTCTCTTTATATTACCAGACTAAATAAATATTGGAAAGCTATTGCATCCACCACTGGAGAATACGTCCCCTCATAATTAAGCATAGGTCTTTGCGAAATCCTTGTGCCATCAATTGTTGATCCCCATTTTTAAGACGCATATCAATTCTCTCTTTATATTACCAGACTAATTAAATATTGGAAAGCTATTGCATCCACTACTGGAGAATACGTCCCCTCATAATTAATCATAGGTCTTTGCGAAATCCTTGTGCCATCAATTGTTGATCCACATAAAAGACCTAATTATATTAAATATATTTTACAACTTTTTTTATGGACTACTGGCCCGTAAGCTTTCCATTTCAATAGAGAATTCAACTTTGCCTCATTTGCGTCGTTCCATTTTGGCCAATCATTTCTTTGTATTTATTCATAGGCAGATTTTAAATCTTGATCCTCATCATTTCATCTTTTCAAGCGTTATATATACAAAAGTATAACGACGTCGATCTATTTTCGATTCCATACACTCATAGACATGATATAATTTACTAAGAGTTATTTATTTTCAGGTACCTGAGGTTCTTCCAGAACCATCATGTCTAATGTCTCTTCAAGAAACCTTTTTTTTACTAAAACCTCGAATTAACCATCTTCTTCATTACTTGCTCCAATTTTTCAAGGAATTTTTATTTTCTTGGAATCGACTAGTCTACCACGCTTCAGGCGTGCAATAGGCTTATTAATATATGGTTTGCCTTACTAGGACAATTAACTTAATTGGAGCATTAGCAGTTGACTACGTGACTTACTTAGCCACTGTATTTAGGTCAGTTAACATGTCTGGTAATTGATTCTTTAATCTAGGTAAGAATTATCTTTTGAACTTCTTGTTCACACAATTTCGTTTGAGGATCAATGATAATTCATGCATACCCATTCTTTTTTCAACTGCCATTAATCTCCCCCTAATGTTGAAAATGTTAATTTACTTAAAGTAAGATTTAACGAGCCATAAATAAATCTCTCGTTAATTGCTCTAAGTATGTAATCATAAATAGTATTTTCATCCAACATATATTCCCAACATTGTTTGAGTTTCAATCTTTATGCGTTGTGGTGGATCAATTCCAATGTATACCGCACAATAAAAGTTTGATGGGAAATATTTGGTTGCTGACCAAAACCAACTATAATGGGGAGAAACTACTACAACATGTTGGCTTGATGTGAAATAATGTTACCGCATGTAAAATCACATATGCTCAAATATGAACTTTTGCTCTCTTCATTATTGGCTTTGCAATCAATTTGTAGACGTTTGATCATCGTCTTCAACAAAAGCAATTTGTGTCTTAAGCATTTAGAAAGTTTAATACTTATTCCAATAATCATTAGTAACATGAATACTAAATCCAATGTTATAACCACCATAAATATGATAATATGGAATAATATGCTTGCTATCTCATTAACTAAGGTACACACAACTTCAAGTTGTAAATTTAATGACCATTTAGACGATGCATCGATTTAAAAACACTAAACGGTATCATGTTTGGATATATACATCCTTCATTCATTCCATAATATTTTAGGGATTTATACCATTAATTGGCAAATAAATAATTTCCCTTAAGAGCAAACATAATATGCTATCAATTAGAAGAATCTTCAAGTTCTTCATTATATTTCACATCATCATTGACTCGGTGTGGCCTAACCGGTCATACCAATAAAGTAAATAATCATGATCCATAAACTTATGGTTTATGATATTGTATATGTATTACTTGCACGTATGTAATACAAAACATAAGATATGAAAGAATGTATTATAACTTCAAAGTTCAAACCATCGTGTTATGTAATCACTAGTTTACAACTTTTTGTGGTCGATCTCATCATGACTATCATTATAATACTGATATTCGATCTCATTATTAGCTTCACTATCTTATAATTTTTGATAGTTTGATCTTTTATTAAATGATGATTGTTGCACTTCTAATGGTCAATCTCATTATTAATATGATCATGATTATAACTTTCTCAATGATGCCAATGATCAATATGTATTCACTTCATGCATCAGAGGAAAACCATACAATTTTTACGGTTTTCCATTGTTTTCTCGAACATATAGATATACAGTTGTTTCAAACCGTTTATACCCTTTAAATGATATTGCTACTTCAGGAGTATATTTGAGGTTTGACAAACAAAATTTGTTTTATCCGATTTCCCTTATAAATAAACTTCTCTTCGTATAACGTCAATTGAGAAGTAATTATATGTCCGAGTCATATAATATTTCTTTTATACTTGATAATAAGATACAAGGAGTATGACACTTTGGGTGTCAAATCGAAGCATATTTCTACTTTTTCATGAGAATGACAGTAAACCACAACTTTGGTTTAGTCGTTCTATTCGGTATTATCGATGCAAAGAAGTGATAGCATATAGAATACAAGGTATAGATAGCAACAAATCATACAATATATGACCTTATAGCATGTCATCGTATAAAAACAACTTATGATGGGCCTTTATAAAATAAGAAACCTTTTTATCACTAATATGCAAACGCATATAATTTATGTAATAACTTATTATGGTATAACCAAACATACTATCTTATATATTATGAACAATTACTTTAAAACTTAAACATATATCTCTTTCAAGTTCTCAGATCATTTATTACTTGTATTTGAAAATTTTATTTGAAAACTGTAATACTGATGAATTACATAACATACTCATTTTTTTTCTCAAATATTGATATTTAAACAACTGATGACATCATATAAGCAATCTATACATTGTATATATGAAGCAATATCAATAGTCACTATTTTATACTAGCAATAGTAATAGTTAATATGCAAATAAATTGTTAAACATTATGACATGGCATAATGAATGCATTAGAAGTACCGACATCGCTAGAAAATGTTTCTCTAAAAACAACTAATGATATCTAGCAATATTAATCTATTATATGAATTTCTTATATGCAAAATTTGTTATAGCATTAACCTTAGTATAAGTACCAAACGATATTTGCATAATCATGTTATAACAATAATAGTAATAATAATATATTGCATTATAAGTTGTATAGTTTATTTAAAACTAAATTAGTTGATGTTTACTCACATAACTCATTTATATCTAATTATGTAAAAGTCTTTTGGCATGCTATGTATTAACAATGACTAATGAAAAAATTAATTACAGAATTCATATCCATTTAAATTATAAACTATACAAAATGAAAATCTAGTACATACATCATGTATATATTACCACCAATACAAGTATATATACCTAATACAATTGCATTGTTTAGTCCATAAATATTGAGTTCCATACTTTTTAATATTGAATATTGAATATTGAATTTAATTGTTTTTCGTGGATTCTAAAAGCACATATAATATTCTCTAGATTGCAAATTAACTTTCTCAAATCAAAATAATTCAACAATTTTATTTACAACTTAACAAGGTTAATAAAGAAGCATAAATATATGATTATGGTGGCTCAAAGAATATGTAAATGAGCATCACTAGATTGTAAGAGTCCTAAACAACATATATTAAATTAACTAATTAAATAATAATCCAGCCAATTTAAAATAATAGAAAGGATCATTTGTAAAAAAAATAAAATAAATATTCGTAATATCGTCGTCGTCAACGAAAACTATAGTTATTCAATTAATAATGAGTATTAGAAAAAAATGAATTAGTCAATTGTAACGTCATAATTTATGATGTAACATCTAAATCCTTATGAATACCAACATGCTAATATATATATAATAACTTCTAAAAGCAAATGGAAAAATATATAGATAAGAGTTCAATCATGAGACTACATTCTAGAATTTATAGTAATGATCAGTTTAAGTTTATATATGTATATTAATAAGTGTCACCAGTAAGATTGATGTATAATCATCAAATATAATATGAATAATCATACGAAGAATCATACCTTTATTAGTAGAGATAGTTGCATAATTATTGGGTTGCTTTCTCAACGTGCGAGATTGAGTTAGGTTGGAAAATAATGCACATCAAAGGCAAGGAAAAAGTGTCACACCCCAACC
This sequence comes from Scalesia atractyloides, assembly GCA_947069175.1. Lineage (NCBI taxonomy): Eukaryota > Viridiplantae > Streptophyta > Magnoliopsida > Asterales > Asteraceae > Scalesia > Scalesia atractyloides. Next base: position 85,715,371 of record CAMTDV010000008.1, read on the forward strand.
GATGGCGGAAACATCAGAGTGAGCGAACTAGATTGCTCGAGACATCATAACGTTATTTGTGACAATATTTAAAATAACATTTCATTTCATTTCATAGCATCAAAATTGTCAAGGTTACACCGAACATTCAAATACAAGAAACAATAATAAAGCAAATTCAACAATAACATAATGATAACTTAGTATTCTACGTGTGTTTCTATGCCAATCCTACTAGGTTCCATCATAACCACTTCATCAACCTGCAACATGTTAAAAAATATAGTTCAATAACAAGTATTGGCGAGTACACAAGTTTAATATCATAGCATAAGTATAAAATCTGTTTAAACAAATCCACATGAATAGCTAGCATACAAGATAAGTGTAAACAAGGCATGTGAATCTATAAATCAATCCTCTAGTGTACCGCAAAATAGATTAAACTTAACATTGACCACAAGAATACGGGCGGTGCGTTACTCCTATAGCGCTATACATGTTAAGGGAGGCTTGATCGAAGTTAATGACATTTAGATCACATAAGAATATACCAAGTAACAAATCAAGTAGCATAAGACTAAAGCATGTTGATGGATTGTTTGTGAGTAATCATAGAATAAAAGTGTGATTTAGTGTAGTTTTAGTAAATTAACATATTGCACCCCAAATAGTGGAAAGCATAAAAAAGGGTCGAGTGTACTCACGGTTTTGTAAAGTAAATTCCACTTGAATTTCTCATGGCACATTTTACGAAAGTTTAGAGATACTTATATACAGGAAGTACCATCGGCATATCCACCATGTTCACAACATGTTACGTCCGTTTCGTTATTTAGTGTCATGTTACGTTCCGTATTGCGATACACAGTAGAACCCACTATGGTTTTCATGCGCCTACCAATATAATCCCGTGTACACCCGTGATTATTTTGGTTTGTGCATGATCCACATAGTTTGTACTAGTAGTGTACGGGTCAAGTTACATTTTAGTATTACAAGCAAAATAGGTGCAAGATAGCATATAAAAATTAAGTATGTAAGCATGATTGTATGTATGCACGAGTGTGTCAAACATAGGCAAGACCACTCGGGTTATGCCTACTTATAGATTTCAAGTATGACTACCAAGTAGTGCGAATGCATAAACTTTGAGTATGATTGAAGACAAATACGTATAATATTAGCATGCCGTATCAAGCGTATAGGTGGAATTAAATGGGATTTAGCATATATAAGTTACTATGAAGTTGCGAGTGTGTAAAATACGAAGTGTAATGGTGATATGTGTAATATTATCATGTAATATTGACTGTATAAATAAAAATGTATAAGGCGGTATGCATGTGTGTGGTTGCTTGAGTCAAAACATTGAGTTGGTTAAAATAAGTTGGGTTTGTCGGGAATGAAGGACCAAAATTGTGAATGTCGGGTAAATATTGAGAAAAGTATCAATTTTTTTATGTAAAATGTGGTTTGTAAAAAGAAATGCTACTTTTGTTTTAAAATTTGTATTCGTATATGAAATTTTCTTGCCCATGTGTTTAGATTTAGATTTGCGTATTTTGAAAAGGTTGCAAAATAGTGAGCTTGCTTTATTTTATTTTATTGATGCAAGAAAAGTCATGTTTTGAAAATTTTCATGTAAAACTTAAATTTTTGAAAAGTATTTTAGCATAGTACTTATACGTATGTGAGAGAAAGTTTTTGTTGGTTTCTTATTGGAAATAAAATGTCTTTAGAATGGTAGTATAAAGTGAGTATGTTTTAGACGAGTTGTGAAAATCGAGGGCAAGAGGTTCGTTTGACCGACTAAGTTGATGGGTAGCATTTCATAAAGGTTTTGAAAAAATGTGAAAGAAACGTTTAAAGTGTCATTAGGGGTTTCGTGTATGTAATTTATGTAAATATGTTGTAGGGTGAGAAATTGCTTGGATAAAATAGTAAGGTTCGAGGTTTATGCATAAATGGGAAAAATTGAAACAATGATAAAAGGTTTAGGTATAAGTTTTGATATAGTGATTGCTATGAAAATAGTCGAGTTGGAGTTGGACTTGGACTTCGACTCATTTCTCCAACTTGTGTTCTGCGACAAAAAAAACATCTAGGTGATCGACAATAAAAATCACGTTAGAGCATGTAAGTATTGTATAACATGTATGAGTTCACATAGGTGACATAAGCATAACAAGTATTCAATAGTATAAACACGTATGATTGCATAAGGAGTATGAATTTAGTTGGTTTGCGAGAATTATTATTGTTTTTTATTGCGAAAGATGTGCGAATTGTGCATAACGAGGTAATAAGTATTAAACACATAGAAATTGAGATAGCATAAAAGATAGGCTTAGTAAAATATTGGAGTGCTTTAGGTTGAGAAGCGTCAACTATTCCAAAGTGAATCGGAGATCCTTTCAAATTAGAGGAACGTGCTTTGGCCTATAGGTAAAATGCTATGATTAACGACATTTTACCCTTCCAGTTACTACACGTCTCTAATTGATCGAAATATTGAAACCTTGGCGAGATCCAAAAATCGAGGAGTGAGACTAGTTGACAAGGTGCGGGTTTCACCCCTAACTTGACAACAATGTACCCGAAGTGTGGTTGGTACTTACCAAACGAGGAGCGTATTCCGACTCGTTGGTAAGGGTCCACTAGAGTATGAAATGGAAGCTCCCATTAAGATGTAGATTTCACTCCTAACTTGATGGAGTAATTTCGTGCAAAATCAAATTCGTGGATTGAGAGTGATCACCAAAGTGCGGGTTTCAACCCTATTTTGGTGAGATCGTCTCGTTTGTAGTTTGAGTGTCTTCAAGTCTTCAAGTGTGTAAATTGTGTAAGTGTCTTAGGAAAAACACAAAAATATATTTTTAAGACAAAAGAAATTAGAAGAAGCAAATAAGAAGAATTAACATTTTATTCATGAAGCAAGAATGGTCAAGTTGGCCACTTAAACTATAGACTAGGTCGAACATGTCAATTCTACCTAATTCCCTATAGTTATGGCTCTGATACCAATCTGTCACACCCCAATCGATGGCGGTAAACATCGGAGTGAGACGAACTAGGTTGCTCGAGACATCATAACGCTATTTGCGACAATATTTAAAATAACATTTCATTTCATTTCATAGCATTAAAATTGTCAAGGTTACACCGAACATTCAAATACAAGAAACAATAATAAAGCAAATTCAACAATAACATAATGATTAACTTAGTATTCTACGCGTGTTTCTATGCCAATCCTACTAGGTTCCATCATAACCACTTCATCAACCTGCAACATTTTAAAAAATATAGTTCAATAACAAGTATTGGCGAGTACACAAGTTTAATATCATAGCATAAGTATAAAATCTGTTTAAACAAATCCACATGAATAGCTAGCATACAAGATAAGTGTAAACAAGGCATGTGAATCTATAAATCAATCCTCTAGTGTACCGCAAAATACATTAAACTTAACATTGACCACAAGAATACGGGCGGTGCGTTACTCCTTTAGCGCTATACATGTTAAGGGAGGCTTGATCGAAGTTAATGACATTTAGATCACATAAGAATATACCAAGTAACAAATCAAGTAGCATAAGACTAAAGCATGTTGATGGATCGTTTGTGAGTAATCATAGAATAAAAGTGTGATTTAGTGTAGTTTTAGTAAATTAACATATTGCACCCCAAATAGTGGAAAGCATAAAAAAGGGTCGAGTGTACTCACGGTTTTGCAAAGTAAATTCTACTTGAGTATTTCGTGAAGGGCTTGGAGAGTTGGAGGAACACCGAGTTATATTGAAAGTCTTGAACTTTCTTGATTGAGAGAGAGCTTTACAGAGAGAGAGAGAGAGAGAGAGAGAGAAGTGTTTGAGGTGTGAAATGAGTGTGGGAGGAGGCTTCTATTTATAATGGAGAATTAGGGTTTAGGTAATTAATGAAGTTGGTGGTGGTTGGGGGTTGTTAGTTAGGTGTAATAAATGCAACAAACACAAAGTTGGCCAATCCATGAGCTTGAAACCAACTTCTCTGGATTATGCCCTTTTTAGTCCTTGAACTTAGTTTATCTTGTAATTTTTACATGTTTTAAGCATATAACACATAATAGTATGATGTGAGTGTCGAGTGTGAATGTATGAATCTTTGCACGTATAACAAGTATCCGTTTGCATGTATTTAACGATTGAATGCATGTAAGACAAATATGTATCAAGTATAAATTTTATCACGATTTAAGTCTCGGATTACAAAATTGGGAAGAGAAATACGAATACAAGTTTCCAAAAATAGAAATACGATTATACTTTCTAATTAAGGAAAGTACGAAAAAGCGAGGCGTTACAAAAAGGGATACCAAGTGTGGCAAAACACATAGAGCACGTTCGTGTTAATAACGTGTTGTGAAACAACGGTCTATTAGCAACTAATATATATGTATATAAACATGAGAGCTAGACTATGAAATCATGTAGAGAATAGAACATGAAGAATTCTTATTCATTCATCTAACATCATAATAAAATGCCATTATATATAGGCACTCACATTAGTACATTAGTAAATAAGAGACATGGGTTATACATGTGGAAGGTCACTACATAATAGATGCATTTATAGATAGGGGTTATACATATGAAAAGTCACTACATAATAGATATATTCATAACATTTTCCTGCTTCTCTTATTTTACTAATTTGTGTAATATTTCTTAATTTAAAAAAGTTAATCTCAAACATATCGCATCTTTAAATATTATTTTTAAGATTCTTATATCATCTTTACTAGCTACTAAAATATGTAAATAACAAGGTTAAATCCTCATGTATTACACAAGTTGAATAAATATAATTATATATACTAACTAATAAAAATGTTACATCTTAAAAAAAACCCATTTATCACATGGATTGAATACACACGTATATAACAAAGGTTAAATAAATATAATGTAATCGATTAACACATATAGCTGTCAAGATATGTCTTTGAAAAAAAATCTTTGATATACTATTTACTTATTATAATATTTATATTTTTATTTATTATTAGCTTAGAAACTTATGTATTACATGGGTTATCACATTTTGCTTTGTTTTATTTTATTTATCATTACGGGTAATTATATATTATTAATAAACTGTTAATCTAATATTAGTTAATATTATTGATAATAGTGGTTATATATATATATATATATATATATATATATGTATATATATGAGAAAACTAATTTAAATGAGAAAACTAAAAAACTAAGCCTAAAAGACATATCAAAATTTTTTTTTTGAATTTTTCTTAATAAAAATCGCTATATATAATATATAAAAAAAACTTTTTTTTTCAAAAAAAAGTTTACTGCACTTGTGTATTAATATGAAAAAGTTTAAACCACCTAACCCATCCCCACCGACACCCCACCCCCAAAAATCTAAATCCACCCTCCCACCAAAAGCCTAACCCCCACCCCCAAAAAACCAACCCCCCATCCCCACTCCAAAAGAAAACCCAAAACTAAACCCTAAATGTAAACCCCCTAAAAAACCTAAACCCCCAACCCGCACCCCTAAAAACCTAAACCCCACCCCCCAAAAACCCCTCCCCCACACTCAAAAACCTAATCCTAAAATCCCCAAAAAACTAACGCTAAAAGCTAAACTAAACTCAAAAGCTAAATCTAAGCATATATTGCACATGTGGAGCACATACATATAATGCACATGTGCAGTATAAGTTTTTTTAAGTAAAGTTTTTTTATACATAAAAAGTAACAACTTTTTATAAAAAATTATAAAAAAAATTGGTATGGTTTTAGACTTTTTTAGTTTTCTCATTTAAATTATATGTAGTTTTCTTATGATACTCTCCTTATATATATATATATATATATACATATATATTAAGAGGCCGGTTAATGTACAAAATGCCTTAATGTACAATGCGTACGCGATGCATTACCAACATGCGAAATCTGGTAACTAACATGCGACTTTCATTTTTTTCTTTACATGCGATTTCACTTTTTTATGTACATAATGTGATTTTGAGAATTTTTGGAACATGCAATTTCCCTTTCTTTATGTACATGCGATTTTCAATTTTTTTTAAACATACGATTTTCATTTTTTGGTAACATAACGTGCGATTTTGCCATCGCTTACGCTTCGTACGTTAAAGCATATTGTACGATACACTTTTTCTATATATTAATATGAAACTAATATATTATTAATATTATTATTATTATTATTATATTAGATAGACAAATCAAATTTTAAATATATTAATTTAAAGCTAATAAATTGATGAAATTACATACGTTTAAATTAATAAACTTCTTATAAATGTTTAATAAATCACCTATAAACATAAATTTACTAAGGGGTGTTTGACAATTTCTAAATAATTAAGTGTTGAACCAGTAACTGGTCTGAACCATTAACATCTAGTATAATGCTTAATCGTTCAGAGGCAAATGTCTGACCAATTCATATTAGAGGTTTTAACCATTAAGACTCAATATAATACTTAACCATTCAGAGGCAAATGTCTGAACCATTCAGACATTTGCTGATGAAACAACAGTCTGAACTATAATAATATGAACCATTGAGAGGCTTATTAAGAGGTAAACAAATAGCTCTAAGCTTAATAATATATTAAGTTGCCTTTTAAATTCCTTATATGATATATATTACAACGTTAACAAAACATATTATATATATATATATATATATATATATATATATATATTCGTATAAATAATTCCTTTTATTATATTATTTGTATATAACCGTGAAATAAAATCGTTATCTGAACGATAAGGATTTTTATGAGCGTAGATAAGTTTTACATATCTATTTTTACATAGGTTAGTCTATGTGTATTATCTATCTATCTTAATAATATATTAATTAATTAATATTAATAATTAAAAAAAATGTTACGTCTTTAATTGGAATTTTTTATTGGTATTTAGATTAGATTTAACAGTAATACATTGTTTCCAACTTGGTGTAAATAATAATAAATAAAAGAAATCAAGCACCTTTTCTATGAAAGTACGTAAGGTTTTTCACATTGGTGATTTTCAATAGAGGTTGAATTTTCTCAGAAATTGAGCTTTACACTATTGTGATCAAGGTGGTGCAACTAGCTAGTCCATATATGTACTTTTTTGTGATCATAAACTTTTTTGTGACAAGGATCATAAACTTAGGATTATGTGATCGAAATTCAAACATTTTTGTCCATATATTACAGATGTATACGTTATTATTATTATTATTATTATTATATTATTATTATTATTATTATTATTATTATTATTATTATTATTATTATATTAATGTAACAAATATGAACGCAAAAACCTTATACAAAATATGACTTTATAAATGATTATTATAATAAATATTAATATACTAATTTTTAGGTAAAATAATATATTAAATTGCAAGTATTCATTTAAGTATATCTTGAGCAGACTTTTAATTCTTTTGATTTCCTTTTACTTCAGCTAGGTTTTTAAAAGTTTATCAAATTAAAGATAAGAGTATTCCGAACACTTTAAGTAAGTCAAAAATCATCACACACAATTACATACACACATACATACTTATACATGTAGCTAGTACTTACATCGGTACGTACGTATGTACGTACACAATACCTATGAACGCGTATGTATTAGCAGTAGTAACCATTTATAACCATTTAACATTAGTATACAACTCAGATTCAGCCTCTAGCTACCGATTGCCATTTCAATCTTTCTTTTCCTCCCATTAAAATGGAACATGAGATTAAAAAAGGATAAAAAGGCAAGAAAATAGTTAATTAAAGAATGGAACCCATGCTATAGTATTCTGAAATGAAAAATTAATGATTGATTAAAGAAAATCCCAATTACGTTAATGGGTTCTTGTCAAAGTTGCTTTCATTCACTTGTTCCCAAAGATTTGTAGGGCACCAGATATGACCAATTCTCTTGCCCAAAGTCATTGCAAAAGATTCAATATGTTCCCCAACTTTTTTGGTCTAAAATATATTATATTCTTTGATTGATCAATCATTTAAATAGTATATAAGAATTAATAGCACTTCACTTCACTTCACTTTCTCTTATTCTTCAATAGCTACAGCTGTGATTGGTCAAGTTTCATACAGAAAATCATATGTGCATTTGGAGCTAGATGTATAGTTTCCATTTTCAGCTATATAGGTGCATATATGGACCGGTTTATAAACCATTAAAAACGATTAATCCGTCCAAATTGAAGTAAATAGTTTAACTTTGACGATTTAATGATTCTGTCCGGTTTGAAACTTGGAATCTATCGTCTACTGTGAACCATACCAGTTGTTTAACCTTTATTATTGTTTTATAAATTTGCAATACTCAGTTATTATATGTATTACATTAAGAAATCATCTTTTTCGTTTAAAAAAACATTTTAAATAGCCAAAACAACTCAACCAACAAGGCCGAGTTGGTTTATCTTTATTCAAAACCATAGTTATTGATTCGACCTAATATATTCTTGATAATATGGCAAACCGAACCATAACACCCTATAGATATACACATTTGCTTGTAATGTTCTAAATCAAAAACATTAGATAAATTAGCTTAACAATCTTCAAATAATCAAATCAAACTATAAACAAGTAAAGTTCATATTTGTTTCTATGAAATGTGGAACATAGAGTCTCCATCGATCTCCCACGCTTGAATTCATATCGTTGTTGTCAAATCGACATTATCGAGCCGGGGGTATCACTGGAAGCAGCCTCTCTATTCCTACGGGGTAGAGGTAAGGTTGTCTACATCTTACCCTTCTCAGACCCTACCTTGGCTTTGCTATTGGTGGGATTTACAGAGTATGATGATGATGTTGTCAGATCGACATTCGTAAATCGAAAGAGTCATTGTTCTATTACCATTTGGTAAATTCACCAGCCCAAAAACAAGTTGGACGAATAACCAATAAAGCAACTTCCTCAAAAGATACCATATTGAAAGCATAAAAAATAACATATGCACTGGTCTATCAACTCTTTGAACAGTAAGAATAAACTTAACCTAATCATATTCTTGAAGTGACATGACAAGGGTGTGAATGTGATCAATCAGGGTTCATAGAATTATATGTGCATCAGCTGGCCGAGATGCCAAGTTCTCATTCTATTGAAAGCATGAGTTTAATCACGTGCTTGGTTTTCTTCCACTACAATGCTACCATACACTCCTAGAAAACTGAGCCATTCCCTAGGCTAACTTTCGTTGGAAACGGCATTTTCCAACGAATTAATGATATAAAAAACGAATTCGTCGGAAAAGGTTTGTGGGATACTCTTTTTCGAACAAAACTATTTACTACACATTTCCGTCTCAAATTATTTCCTACACATTTCTGACCAACGTGTCATCACAACCGACTTACACCATTGTCACCCATCATCACCTTCCCTCTCAAACCCGATTTTTAAATACGCAGAGCAAACCATAATCATCATTCATCACATTAGTCTCTCTTTTTTAAGGTTGTTCTAAATATGGAAAGTCATGTCCAAATATGGAAACATAAATTGAATAGCTAAGACTATAGAGTATGGTCATGATTCTTAAGACTCCCATTACCCTCCATGTCAGCGCCATGTCACTCAACTCTCACCCATTATCCAAATCCACCATCCTATGTTACATGTTGTGGTCATGACCCAAACCACCATCCCCATTTTTAAAAAAAAATTATTTTACGCAAAATATATTTAACTAATTAAGGAAAGGGAGGTGTATGGTTGTCATGGTTTAATCCATGTGAACCATGATGGTATCCGGGTGGTGTAGCACATCATCCACCATCCTAGGTGGCAATTCATGACCCATCTCATACCCCTTAGCCTAATAATGAAGTTGATTTCATAAACAAATGCCTAATTACTCTAATTATAGTCACACGTTTGTACATATATAAAAGGAAACAAGGATGGCTAAAATTGGAGGGAAATTTTAGACTTTGAAATTGGGGTTCTAAATCATGGAAATCGATCTGCCATGTGGGCTAAGTGGTATGTCACATGACTCGGTTTGCCAAGACCTTTCCGTCCGCTACTTATGGTTTAATTAACTCCATACGTAGCCGAAGTTGTCATTTTTAAGTTGAACTACTTTCTGCCTCGTTTGCTCTGGTCCAAATATGAATTCGCTAACTCTAAGATCAACCACCTATCAATTTTCAATTGTTTTTAGAGGTACAAAAGTAAAGAAACTTCTCCATGAGAAAAGAATTTAAAAACAACAAAGCACATTTTCAAACAGGAATAAACATGGATCACCATGTGTTGATAGTATTAGAACATTTTGATACAAAATTTATTCAACGAGAAAGTATACTGATATATGAGAATATAATATATTCTTTTCAAGATTTTATGTTATTTGATAACTTAGAGAGAAAACTAAACACTAATAGTCAAATGTTAAATGCCAATATGAATTAGAGAACAAGACACCTAACGAGATACTTCGTCATTGCTAGTGAAAGAATGTTAAACAAATCCAGCATTAGATTCATGTAGCATATTGTAAAGCGTTGATTTTCAACATCTCCTCGCTTGTTATCAAATATTAAACTTCATAAAATATTATATTCTTGTTTTGGTGTTAAACCGTCTTTGCTGTCAGTTCGTTACGAGCTAATAGACCGAACACAAATCTAACAAATAGTTTTAAATGAACATGTGAAAAACACGAATGCTCCCAGGTTTAAGTGGTGGTTCATCTATCAATGTAGATTTAGGTAGCTTTTGGTAAATAATAATTAGAGACGGAATGAAATGGATCATTACAAGGGAATTAAGAAAAATGTGTTTGGTTGGTCAATGAAATGGAATCATCCATTATATAAGACATTTCATTATCTCAAAATCATTTCATCCGGCCCCATGTTTTTTTTCATTAAATCACTTCTTGCACCATTCATCAAATACACCACAACCCACCACCTTTGCCACCACCCACCACCACCGCCACCACCCGCAACCCGTCACCACCTCCACCTCCATCGCCACCCCGACAGCCACCACCGTCGCCGCCACCCACCACCACCGTCAATGCCCACCACCACCACCGCCACCACCAACCACCACCGTCGCCACCCACCGTCACCAACCACACCGACGGTCATCGTCGCTACCCGCCGTCGCCGTCGCCGCCGCCGTCACCACCCATCGCTGCCACCGCTACCTATAAACCACCCCCCCCCCCCACCGCTGATTTTATACGGAGTATCCTCGTATTTATTCAAAGATATCCTTTATATAAAACCAAAAAAATAAAATAAAATTTACACTATAAATACGGGGTTGAGCCGTAACCCGTGATACCCCTTCTTATACTATAACTCCACCACTGACATGATCTCTTTTAGGAACATGTATATCATAATTGTAACAAAAAGTTTCTACAAAATGTAATATAAAACGTTGTATGAAATATCATCAAATTAAATCGCGATTATCATAGGGAAAACACTATAATAATTTAAGACAGATGAATGATAACAATAATAATGAATGAACATTCTTAGTCAAATAATTTGGAATTATAACACTAAATATAATATATGCATTCTTTGATTGTGATTGATGTTCTTTGTGTTCCTTTGTCACATATAATCTTTTCCTTGGGGCCCTTTGTGTGGTAGTTAAGTCTCACTTCCTTTTAAAAAGAAAAGAAAAAGATTGTTCACATTCTCTGTTCGTTGTTTTAAGCATAAAGTGACAAATTCACTTGTTTTAGATTACCAAAAGCTGGTGCAAAGACAAATTATTTTATACAGATTTTTTTTAATTTTATTTCTTTGTTAGCTTAATTTCTTTAATAATTATTTTTGTATCAAACCATCATCATATATAAATAGATATAAGGCATAATATTGATCATATACTCACACCAAACCTATGGCAACGGACATCCCTAAATACCTAAAAAGTAACAAACACAACTAATGGAATTACACTAAGACAACACCCAAAATAGCAAATACCGATGCCTCCCTATAAAAAGCAAAATATTTGAATATAACACTTTGATTAATGCCATAGACCATCTTGAAGACCTACTAATAGCAACTGAGATACAATAATATTAGAAGTAGAATATGAATCATCGTCTGAAAATACTTTCTCTTCCGTTGATAGGAAGTAAAACACACTAATGGTTTTAAAATATTATGAGCTTGATCAAAAGATAATATGATAGCTTGTTATTATGTTGTTACTTATGTTTATTCTTTCTTTAAAAGAGTGTAGGTTGTTAGGCATATTCATTGTTAATTGAGGTTAATTATACGACCTTCTACAGGTCTATAACTGCCCACACGGACCATTGTTACTAACTGAAACACTTTTCCAAATTCTGCTTTACTACTTGGCATGAAGCTAATCAACATTTTCTCATTTTACTTCAGTCTTCCCTTGGTAAAGAAGACACGGTTGAAACTATTGAGCTTTAAACACGTCATATGTCGTGTACTCTTGAAACTAATTACTTGCCTAGGTTCATTTTTTATCAAAAAAATAGAAAAATATTATATCGATACTCTTGTTATTCGTAGAAAATATATTAATACAATGCATGTTACAAGCTACATATATATATATATATATATTAATGCAATTTTATATACCAAGTTTGATTCGAGTCGTGTCAATAGTGAGTACTTAACAGTATTCTTGTAGTATTTTTGACTCGAGTCTTTACCAAGTTGAGTCCTCAAGCGTGCTCTTTGACTATAATAATCAACAAACTAAAAGGTTGATGATTTTTGGTTGAGGATCATGTTAGACACAATCCCTTAAAACAAATTTTGTCACCTCTTCTTAGACAAATGTATTTGTTTCCTAGGGTACAACAGCTAGAGCAGTGTGTACTGTCGGAGATGGCTCACGCGCCCGAAGTTACACCAAGTTAAGATGTCTTTTATTTATGTTGAAAAAAATTTAAGTTGGTGATGGTGGAAGAATTAGAAAGTACACATCTCTAAATTCTATGAAGCGTTTGAACAAAATAATTTCTATAGTATCTCTATTTCACTTCTCTATTTCACTTGTTTTCTGTCTCAAAAAAATGAATCATATTTAGTTTCTATCATCTAAAGACCATTATATCAAATAAAACAAGTTAATGTCAATTTTAATAAAATTATGAGTCATAACCAAAACCTTCGTAATGATTCTTAAAAGAGTCAAAATAAAACAACCTTTTTATAACAAAGATAAAAACTTCTACTTGAGTACCCAAAGTTTAAAATATTCAACTCAACCACTCAACTTTGAGCATCAAATCCCATTCATCTTATCTTAATTTGGACGTGGTTTGGTTTATTTATGAAACTCTCAATCATAGAACACAAACTCATAAATTATATATATAACTCATATATAAATATAGTTATTTATTTTCCAAAATAAGTGAAAAAACATTTTCACTAATATTTTTTGAACACTTACATCCATGATTTAATCAAACACATGCTAAATATTCGTGACTCATTGAGGTAACTTCAGTAGGGTAGTTTTGTTGGATATGAGAAAGCGTGATATGTGTGTTTTTTATCAAACAGTTTGAACAAGTATAGAAATTAATGCTGTGCAGTTAATACACACACATCATCATCAACATAATTAGATATTAGAAATGATTGCATAATGATTTCATTAAATCAAATGTTTATCATACAATCAAAGGTACAAAGTGTACTCCCTTTCACTAGGTGATCTGTCTCTCTCTCTCTCACTAAGTTCTTATGCCTTTTTGGCTCTTATATGTTTTTTATCAAACAGTTTGAACAAATATAGAAATTAATGCTATGCAGTTAATACACACACATCATCATTAACATAATTAGATATTAGAAATGATTGCATAATGATTTCATTAAATCAAATGTTTATCATACAATCAAAGGTACAAAGTGTACTCCCCCTCACTAGGTGATCTGTCTCTCTCTCTCTCACTAAGTTCTTATGCCTTTTGACTCTTATTGTTGAAAATTACAATGACAGACATGAACAATATATAGGAGGAAAGAACTGCAAGTGACGTCACCATGAAAGCCACCGTGAACAACTTTGTTAATGATGTAACTGGCAATAGTTATGAAAACTGCTAGATAGTTACCAAAGATAGTGTTACATTGAAACTGCTATAAATAAAGAGAAAACAATTGGATTCCCAAAACTGCCGGAAGGATTCCAGTACTTTTGGAATCCAATACTTCTGGTGTAGTTTGACTTGTTGACTTGGTCTTCTGGTCTTCAGCATTGACTTATGTTGACTTCACTATTGACCAACACTTTTACAATCCGGTACTTGTACTTTTGTTCTTTGAGGCAGTAGTTCTGTTCCAGCACTTTTGGTGGTTGTTGAGAAACTTTTAAGGGGGAAACTTCTGGACCAATGTTTGTACTTCAAGTTATACCAACATGCAGGGAAGATGCCCTTGGGTTTTGGCTTTCATCATCAACATATCTTATATAGCCCAACAATCTCTCCCTAGATCTGCTGATGCCAAAATCACTCTTTTCAACCTGTCTTTTATTCTTTTATTTGATGATAAAGAGTTGTTGAAGAATTTTGTTGCAACTGTTGTCCTAGAAAATTCCTTTATATTTATCAAAGTCATCCATCTTTGACTTAGAGAAGGTTCTTTATTCTTCACATCGTTTAATCTGTGAGTAGCTTGGGATCTCTTGGTCTCTAGGTTAGGGAAGACAAGAGGCTACCCTTTAGACCTCAATGAAGGAACAAAATACCTAAACACCAGCGAGATATGGCACATATGTTTCAGGCCCTTTATCAATGAATGATTTAGTATTTTTAAATTTTGTTTGATAAGGAAGTGACCTTCAGAAGCTTAAGAAAGATTTTCTGTTTAAGCTACTTCAACCTTTTGTGAAGAGCTGGATTTGGAAACTGTTGATTTTCTTGTGTAAATTAGCTTACAGTTGTTTTTCAATTAATCAACAGTTTTGGGTTGGACAATAAATCCTTCTAACTTTTTGATTAGTGAGGATACAAAGTCTTTGTGGAATAATTATCATTATAACCCTTATTTTCCTTCATTGTTGATACTCCTTTGCTAACCTTAGTGATTGGTGAAAAACTTTTAGAAGATTTTAGTTTTAAATTTCTAGGATAGGAAAAATACTGGCTTTTCATGAAAGTTTTTCAATTCTTAGAGTTTTCTCATTGAGTATAGTTTTGAATGATTTAAGTAACAATCCAATTATAATAAATCTCCCCCTTTTTTGTATCAGCAGATTGTGAGAAAGATAACATAGCCAGCTTATCAGTAGATAAAGAGGTGGTTATTTCCTTACTAGTAGACTGGCTTTCTATGGCTGGTGGTTGAATGATATGTGACTAGTAGTTTTGGAATTTTGATCTGCTATTTGTCGGGGGACTTCCAGCTGTTTTGAATTTATGAAAAAGCAAATGGGGCTGTCTGTAAGGTGGTCTTAAATATGTTTCAACTGTCAATATGTGATAAGATGAGATCAATCAGAAGAGTGGAAGTCACACATGCAATCACCTCAATTGGATATACCTTTGATGGATTTCACCTTTTCTTCATGTGGGATAGGAAATGAACTCTGTAACATCTCAGCATTGGTCTTAAGTATTATCTCTTGAATGTGGTAATTAGATTTGCTCATTTGGTGATGTTTAGTTGTTCATCCATCATAAAAAACTAACCACTGTCTACATACGAATAAACAACCATTTCGAATGTTGGCTGTAGATTGGTGAAAAACATTAAGACAGGATGTGAAGTAAAATCTTTTTGTGTGAGTGAATATGTGTGTCATTGCTTTCGAGGGTAGTTGGGTTTATGAATAGAGTGCGGCATGACAACATGTTTTTGTGAAGATTTTTGACCTTGGGAAACCATAGGAAGGTGGTTTTCCTTGGATAGGTAGAGGCAGTGGGCATAAAAAAAGAGAATCAGATAATAAGAAATGTCATACATGTGCTTACTTATGTCCTTTGGCCTTTGATGTGAAAGCTGCTGAGAAAATGAGATGTTTTTAAAAACTATTGGTTTACCAGTCTTTTGATAAACTACTTCTATAAACCCATAAGTTTATTCTCTTTCTGGTAAAACTACTGGTTGGTGACTAGAGGTTTGAGTTTATGAAAATTTTTAAACCAACAGAGGAGGAAAAGATAAGACAATTCTCCAAAGCTTGTAGTTAAAGCAAAGATTGTGAAGAAGTCTGTTGGAAGAAAGAGAAGTAGTACTATGTCAAATGTGAAGAAACTGGATCTCCTGCACCAAGAAAATCTTCGGGATTGAGATTGATAGATGAAGATGAACCTTTGAATGAACAAACTACTGGAGCTGAACCTGTAGTTACAAAAACAGAAGGAGAGAGGGTGGTTGAAGGGATGGATGTTGATCCAAAAGCTGACAAAGTGAAAACTGGCACACCTACAGTAGAAGAGGAGGTTGTAGATCTTGAAACAACGATGAATATTCGTATTAAAACTCCTAATCAGTGACGTCTCAACCAACTCCACCACCATCACAACAAAAGAAGCCTGATCAAGCAGGTTCATCAACAGGTGCAACGTTTATGAATGAAGAAGGTCCATCATTTCCTAACTTAGGTTATATAGGAGAGTTTGATAGACCTAATAAGAAAAGAATCAAAGAACTTGATGTAACATCCCAAAAATATTAAATTTCATAAATAATCAGGGGGATTTAACCCAGTTAGTGGAGAGCCCCTTTAAGAGGAAATGGACTTGTAGATGTCCCTAAAGTGTATATAATATATATAGATATATTTGATGTAAAAGAAAGGTATATTACATCCATAACTATTTGAAGGACTTTAAAAAATTAATTAGTTATTTGTTAATAACTAATGAAAACATTTAGATAGTGCCCACGTAAAATAAACCAAACTTGGAGGACCGAATTAGACACTTGGGTAACCAGATAATATAAATAAGCAATTAAAATAAAAAACACACACAAGTGTGTGTCTAGAAGCTCGACCAGAACAAGCAGAGAAGAAGGAAGAACACCTTCAACCCTAAAATTCATAATCCTTCAAATAGGAAGAGAAATCAAGCCTTAAATCAGTGCATGAGTCGAAATTAGTGATCACCTAATCAAGGAGATCATAAGGTATGTCGAAATTCTTAGTTTGGTGAAGTATGATAGATAGAGAAGAACCGTGAATCAAAGTTCTGGAATAAATTATAGATCTTATGATAAATTTATGACAAATAAGTGTTTAAACTCACATTGTTTGCTAAACCAGGGAAGTTGCTAGCATAACTCATATGTTAGGGCTGATATATGATTGGGTGAATAAGTGGATTTTGATGTTCAACATGAAAGAAGCTAGATTGTTAATTTCATTAGCTTGATATGAAACCCTAACTAGATAAGTTACACTAGAGACTAAATTCTATGAAAGTAGATTCATAATAATATGAGATTTGGGTTTATAAAGTTATAAATTTAAGAAAAATGAAAAGTTTTACGTTCATGCCCATGAGACACTTGATAAAATGCTTTAATGAAAGGTTTGACATTTATATTGTATGAAACTATATGAAGAGGACTTGCGGTTAATTATTAGGAAGTTTGTATGTCATAGACTTGAATTGTGAGTTCCTAATAACAATTGGGTTGCACTATCTAGGCGACTCAAGTGGAGCTAAGGAAGGTCAAACCAAGTCCGATACACGCTTAAAAGGAAAGCTTTAATGTACGTGATCCATTGTTTTGTAAACTTTTAAATTACGATACTTGTAGTGATGTATATTAAATAATGGAGCAATCCTAACAAAATTTGGTTCATGTATACGTGAGGGGCTTCTTACAATGGAACCGTAAGAGATAAAGGTTTGGTTGAATAAGCGATGGATTTCGTTAAAATAACCAAACGGGTCAAAATAAAAAAAAAGTAGATAAAAGTTTGGTTGATAAGCGATGGATTTCGCTAAAATAACCAAACGGGTCAAAATAAAGAAGTAGATAAAGGTTTGGTTGAATAAGCTATGGATTCCATAAAAATAACCAAACGGGTCAAAATAAAAAAAAATAGATAAAGGTTTGGTTGAATAAGTGATGGATTTCGCTAAGATAACCAAACGGGTCAAAATAAAGAAGTAGATAAGGTTTGGATAAAGGTTTGGTTGAATAAGCGATGGATTTCGCTAAAATAACCAAACGGGTCAAAATAAGGAAGTAGATAAAGGTTTGGTTGAATAAGCGATAGATTTCGCTAAAATAACCAAACGGGTCAAAATAATGAAGGAGATAAAGGTTTGGTTGAATAAGCGATGGATTTCGTTAAAATAGCCAAACGGATCAAAATAAAGAATATATTAACCATATTTGGTGAATTATAGTTAAAGGGTAAAATTGGTAAGAAGGAAATAAATATGCGTAAAAACTGAGTATTGCACACGCAACCCGAAAGGTCCTTACTACGAATATAAAAATACAATATAATCAGTGGTTCTACATGAATGGACAGACTTAGTAAGTATGTTGGTCAAAATTGTTAAAATGCCAACTTACGAAATTTACGAAAATATATACATACATGGTTTGATTGCCAAATACAGTCGTGAAAACGACACTACAGCAACGAAATCAAAGAATAACATTTTGTGAACGAATCTTTGTCAGTCCGAGATCATATTTTATACACGGTGCGTGAAACGGGTCGAACGGGTGAATAAACAAACAAAAGCCAAATTTCTGCAGTAAGCGTCGTCGACGACGCCATGTATGGCCGTCGCCGACGTAATGTAAAACACCCGACGCCCTAAACCACTATCTACGGTGGTTTGGACCCGACACTCATTTTTATGTGGTGTCGCCGACGTGGCATATTGCCGTCGCCGACGCCACTCAGTAATTGATAAAATAAAAAAATTTATTATTTGTTTAAGTTTTAAGTTATATTCATTTCAATTACACATGAAACTAATAAGTTATGTATTTTCAGCTTATAAGGAAATCACAAGCCATATTTTGATGAAGATCAACTCACACATAAAGTACCGAACTTGTCAAAATTTTCAAGCTTCCGTTTTAGTTTGTCTAGTTATGTATTAACAGTATTATAACATATAAAATGTCTTGTTAACTTGTTTATGATGGGATTATATATGTTTACAAACATATATTAAGTTATAAAAAAAAACTTTTAAGGGTGTTATAAGTTGGTAATCAGAGCTTAAGGTTAAAAACGAAATATGTTCGGTGTAAGGCTTGATCAAAACATCTATTAAAGACTAGATATGAAATAAAAAAAGAGAAGAAAGATGAATAAATGTGTATGGAGGAGTATGTTAATACACTCGAATCCGGGAAATACACAAAGTATAAATGGTTGAGATGAGTTATGTACTTAATCAACCGAAAAAGAGTAATACATTATAAGTAATACTGAGTAACTAGTATTAATTTCCGTATAACAATATGGAGATAATTAAGCCAAGTATTTACCTAATTGTTATGGACATTTCAGTGGAAGAGATGTCTGACGGAACGGGTGAGGATACAATATCTCAAATGACGGAGGAGATACAAACAAAAATTTCCGAAGAAGTCGGAAAAGCATTAGAAGCGGCCTTACCCGAGTTTACGGAAAGATTTCAAACAACGATGTTAATAACAATAGAAGAACGAATGAATGAAATAAAGGAAAGCCTCAATCAAGATAGAAGCAAGGCTAAAGAAGGAAAAGCATGTCCCTACAACAAATTTATGGCGTGTAAACCCCCGATTTACAATGGGGAAGTAGATCCGATTATCTGTGAACGCTGGATAAGTGATATTGAAGGAGTTTTTGAATGGACCCATTGAGACCCAACCGATTTCGTAGCTTACGGAAACCGGATAACTGAGGGGTCAAGCAAAAGATTGGTGGGACAATTTTAGAAAAGAAAAGGGGTCGAAACTACGAGAACCATGACATGGGAGGAATTCAAGGTGCCTTTCCTTAAACATCATAGCCCAAAAGCCGTGATCAACAAAATTAAAGAAGAATTCATACAATTAAGACAAAAAGGTGAGTCGATTGATAAGATCACGGGGGTGTTCCTCGACAAACTCAGATTTTGTGAAGATTGGTGCAACAGAAGAACGAAGATTTATTATTATTATGACATGTTGAGCGCTGAATATAGGGAGTTTATGACTCCCTCGAAATGTGAACATCTCACCAAGATAGTAAATGCCGCTCGAGAACGTGAAATTGAGCTAAAGAAACAAGTGGAAAGAGGAGAGAGAAGGGCGTTGGATACAAATCCAAGCCCAACAAAGAAACCGAAGAAGAATGAGATTTCAAAGAAGATGAACATAAAAGGGGGAACACCAAATTGCAAAATTTGTAACCGTGCTCACAAGGGTGAATGTTACTTTAAAATAAGCCATGTGTGATATGTGGAAAGACTGGACACTTGGCTTCAAATTGTCCTAACAAGATATCAGTATGCTACAAATGCTATCAGCCGGGCCATAAGAAATTAAAATGCCCGGATTTAAAGTTATGACTGACAAGAAGACAGAAGTCCCAGAGTCAAGGGCAAGATCTTTCCAAATAACGGCAGCTGAAGCAAAAGTCGAACCCGATGTGGTCACATGTACTTTTACCGTAAATTTAATTCCTGCTCATGTTTTATTTGATACGAGTGCAAATAAATCTTTTGTTTCACACGAGTTTGTTAAACACCCATCATTTCAATTAACAAAATTAACAATGCCCTTAGAGGTAGAAGTAGGAAATGATAAAACTTTTACTGTTTATACCATATGTCGAAATTGCAAAATGAGCATCGAAGATGAGGATTACTTAGTTGATCTAATACTTATCTCAATGGGGGAATTTCAAGTAGTGATTGGAATGGATTGGCTGTCCCATTACCACGCCAATGTAATATGTTCTCGTAAAGAGATACAAGTAGTATCTCCAAGTGGAAAGCATGTCATTATCTATGGAGAAAAAGTGGCAACCCCATCATGTGCTCAATAGCGAAAGCCCGTAGACTGATTCAACATGGGTGCAAGGCTTATCTAACGTATATATTTGATTCAGGAATGAAGTCACCAATAATTAGAGATGTGCCAGTCGTACAAGAATTTGAAGAAGTATTTCCGGAGGATTTACCGGGGATACCACCCAAACGTGAGGTAGAATTTAAAATAGAACTAATTCCAGGTGCGAAACCGGTGGCCAAAGCACTATACAGATTAGCACCGTCAGAACTTCAAGAATTATTATCACAAATACAAGATCTGCTTGACAAAGGATTTATTCGACCTAGTGTCTCCCTTTGGGGAGCGCCGGTATTATTTGTGAAGAAGAAAGACGGAAATATGCGTATGTGTATCGATTACCGGGAGTTAAACAAACTTGCGGTGAAGAACCGATACCCACTTCCAAGGATCGACGATTTATTTGATCAATTGCAAGGAGCGAGTTGGTTCTCGAAGATCGATTTGAGGTCGGGATACCATCAATTGAGGGTGAAAGAAGAAGACATACCTAAGAAAGCCTTCCGTACACGATAAGGACATTATGAATTTCTCATAATGTCCTTCGGGTTAACAAATGCACCCGTAGCTTTCATGGATCTTATGAACCGGATTTGCAAGCCAATGTTAGACAAATCAGTGATAGTGTTCATTGATGATATTCTTGTTATTCAAAAAGCAAGGCGGATCATGCGCACCATTTGCGTGAAGTATTGGAAACACTTAAAAGAGAAAAGCTCTACGCAAAGTTTTTAAAATGTGCCTTTTGGCTTCGAGAGGTGCAATTCCTTGGGCACGTCATTAGCGCTGAAGGGATATTAGTCGGCCCGTCTAGATTGAAGCAGTGTCTAAATAGAGCCCTCCGAAAAATCCCTCAGAAATAAGAAGCTTTTTAGGACTGGCGGGTAATTATAGAAGATTCATTCAAGATTTCTCAAAGATTGCCTCACCATTGACTAAGTTAACCCGCAAAGACGAGAAGTTTGTCTGGAGCGACGAACAAGAAAAAGCGTTCGAAACGCTTAAAGAAAGGTTGACCAGTGCTCCGGTACTGACTTTACCGGATGGTACTGACGACTTAGTAGTGTATTCAGATGCATCGCACCTAGGCCTTGGGTGCGTACTTATGCAACGAGGCAAGGTGATTGCCTATGCCTCGAGACAATTAAAAATCCACGAAAAGAAATATCCGACGCATGACCTGGAATTAGCGGCGGTAGTGTTTGCCTTAAAAATTTGGAGACACTACTTGTATGGTGTAAAATGCGTTATTTTCACCGATCATAAAAGCCTAAAGTATTTCTTCGATAAAAAAGAATTAAATATGAGACAGAGGCGTTGGTTGAAGACGGTAAAGGACTACGACTGTGAAATTCATTATCACCCAGGAAAGGCCAATGTAGTGGCAGATGCCCTTAGTCGAAAAGAAGAATACATACCTATTCGAGTGCAATCCATGCGACTCATGGTTACTTCGGGATTGTTCGAACAAATCCGAGTAGCGCAAGAAGAAGCAATAAAAGAAACGATGGGAAAAAGAGAGAATAAAAGGGTGAGTAAAAGATATCAAAGGTGGGGATAACGGTCTGAAATATCGGTGTAGTAGAATTTGGGTCCCAAACACGTGTGGGGTAAAAGATCTTTTACTCGACGAGGCTCATAAATCACGTTATTCAATTCACCCGGGAGCAACCAAAATGTACAGAGACTTAAAACAAAACTATTGGTTTCCTGGAATGAAAAGAGATATAGTAAAATATGTCGAGAAATGTCTAACTTGTTTGCAAGTAAAGACGGAGCATCAAAAGCCTTATGGCAAACTTAAACCATTAGAAATACCAGTGTGGAAATGGGAGCACATAACCATGGATTTATTGACTAAACTACCAAGAACGACTCGAGGATTCGATGCCATTTGGGTGATTGTCGATAAATTAACGAAAAGTGCTCATTTTGTTCCAATTCGAGAGACCTATACTTCAGAAAAGATGTCGGAAGTATATGTAAATGAGATTATAGCACGCCATGGAGTTCCGATATCGATCGTGTCTGACAGGGACACCCGGTTTACTGCGAAGTTTTGGCATGATTTTCAAAAACACATGGGCACAAAACTGTTAATTAGTACTGCCTATCACCCCCAAACTGATGGGCAGAGCGAACGAACAATTCAAACATTAGAGGACATGCTTCGAGCATGTATAATTGAATTTGGTGGTAGTTGGGATACATATTTGCCATTAGTTGAATTCTCGTACAACAACAGCTACCATTCCAGTATTGGCATGGCCCCATATGAAATGATATATGGTAGGAAGTGCCGCACCCCAGTGTGTTGGGGTGAAATAGGCCCTTGCAAGCTTGCTCACAAAGATATAATCAGAGCCACAAACGAGAAAATTGATGCAATCCGAGCCCATTTAAGAGCAGCTCAAGACCGATAGAAATCTTATGCAGATAAAAGACGAAGACCTATTGAATTCCAAATCGGCGACAAAGTAATGCTAAGGTGTCTCCATGGAAAGGGATCATTCGATTAGAAAAAGAGGTAAATTGAGTCCAAGGTTTATTGGGCCTTTTAAAATTATTGATCGAGTGGGTAAAGTAGCATACCGATTAGAACTGCCAAAAGAACTAAGCGGAATACACAACACATTCCATGTTTCGCACCTGCGAAAATGCCTAGCTAACGACACAGCTCACGTTCAATATGACGACATAGAAATAGACAACAAACTCAATTACGTGGCTACGCCGATAGCAGTTCTTGACCGAAAGGTCAAAGCATTAAGGAATAAAGAAATAAATCAAGTAAAAGTCAAGTGGGAGCATCGAAAGGGTGCGGATATCACATGGGAGCCTGAAGAAGAAATGACACGACTCTACCCTTCTCTTTCCGGTATGTATACGTATTTCGGGGACGAAACCCTTTTAAGGGGGATAGATTTGTAACATGCCAAAAATATTAAATTTCATAAATACTCAGGGGGATCTAACCCAGTTAGTGGAGAGCCCCTTTAAGAGGAAATGGACTTGTAGATGTCCCTAAAGTGTATATAATATATATAGATGTATTTGATGTAAAAGAAAGGTATATTATATCCATAACTATTTGAAGGATTTAAAAAAAATTAATTAGTTATTTGTTAATAACTAATGAAAACATTTAGATAGTGCCCACGTAAAATAAACCAAACTTGAGGACCGAATTAGACACTTGGGGAACCAGATAATATAAATAAGCAATTAAAATAAAAAACACACACAAGTGTGTGTCTAGAAGCTCGACCAGAACAAGCAGAGAAGAAGGAAGAACACCTTCAACCCTACGATTCATAATCCTTCAAATAGGAAGAGAAATCAAGCCTTGAATCAGTGCATGAGTCGAAATTAGTGATCACCTAAGCAAGGAGATCATAAGGTATGTCACACCCCGACCCGAGCGGAATAAGAGTCGGGGATAATTGGGTTATCACCAAAGCTGATGATGTTTACTAATATGTTTCATATTTATTAAATTCAAAATTTCAACTTCAATATTCCAAACAAGTTCATACAATTACAAGGAAAAAGTAACTAAACAAACAATCCAAAGCCTAAACCGATTTATTCCTCTAAGCGTCCTATATGTTTCTTGCTGCAACTGGATCACCTGTATCATGTGTAAAAATGGGGGTTTTTGAGTCAACAAAAGTTGGCGAGTGAACCTTGTTAGAAAACATTTATTATTGATTTCTTGTTATATTTAATATGGAAAAATTTGCAATAATCATATGTGAGCAAACGTAAATAAACATACAATAACAAACAATAATAAACCACCTTGCATGAATATATGACATGAATGATAATGTAAATGTTGGCAACGTCACGTTCCGCTCATAGGTAATGGGGAACGGACGGCCTATGATGATGTATGTGCGATCAAGGCTCAATCAAACGGAGCCGATCGTATGTTGGCAACGCCTCGTTCACGCTCATAGGTAATGGGGAACGGTTCCGCTCATAGGTAATGGGGAACAGACGGCCTATGATAATGTATGTACTAAAAATGATAAATTTAATCTAAACATTAACCACACAAACAGTTGATACATATTGAATACACATTTGATCATTGATATGATGGATGCACAAGTGTTTAAATGTAATAAATAATATGACACATGATACACCCCAAAAACGTGATTAAAACGGGGAATTTGTAGAGATTCACTCACATTGGGTGCGTTCGTTTGATGATGTTGAATGCGCACGAGTTTAGAGGGTTGATCGACGAGGAATAACTAACCTAAATAATAACGAAAAGGTACGGTAAATAAGTGGATTTTATTAACAATTTTAATAGGATTTTTAGTATATTTTTGTGAGTTTAAGATCATTTTCTAACTTTAAAAATATTATTTTTAAGTATATTTTAATTGATTTTTAAATTAAATAAATAAAAATATAAAAAAATTGTTGACTTTTTGGGTTGACCGTTGACCGTTGACCATTGACCATGATGTTGACCGGTTCGGACTTGTGTATGTATGCGCTGGGTGAGGCTCGAACTCATGACCTCCCGTACGCGTGCACGCAGCTCTACCAACTGAGCTACGTGTCTAACCCGAAATATTTCTGTTTTTAATTATATTTATATATATTTAATTTATTCAGAATTCATTTATTTTAAAAAGGATTTTAATTATGTCGAACCGGTGTGCATGATGAGTTTCGAACCCGTGACCTGTGGTTTAACTTTGCACACAGTCCACCGCTGGACTGTGTGTCTAACCTGGTTAAAATACTTGTTTTTATTTCTCTTATATACTAACTGAAAGTTCCGTATTTGGGTTTTATAAAAAGGTTTGAATATTGTGACGAATCGGAACAAGGACAGACTCGAACTCGGTATCTCTATGTTTCAAATGCACACAGTCCACCGCTGGACTGTGTGTCTAACCCGAGATATAACCCGATTTATATTAAATATATACACAGCCTAACTTCATCTCCTTCGTTAAAACAACACAGACAACGATTTATTCTACTGTTCTTGTTTAATTCGATTGACGGACATATAAATGATTAAAATGAAATGGATAGAGAAGGTTTTGGGAATGAATGTACCGGAAAGATGATTTTTCTCAGAACTCCGGCAAAGTCGTCGGCTCTGTTTTATGAACTCCGTCTGAACGGACCAATTAACAGTTTTGATTAACCAATTGTGAAATTGAATGACTAAACAAGAGTTATCAGAGAGTTTAGATGCTCATACCGATTCACAGCGTGATTTCGAAATTTTCAGAAATTTTCCGGCGGTTGCAGATTTCCGGTATCGTCGCCTGGAACCGATTCTGGTCGAAGGTTTTGAGTTAGTATAAGTCTAACAATAGATAGAAGATGAAAGAATTGAGAACTTTACCGTTTCGATGAATGTTACGGTTTTCCGGCAAAAGTCCGGTGATATCAGAAAACGATTCCGACGAACAGAAATTAGAGCGCAAATGAAATTGGAGGTTCTGTGAGTGTTTCTGAGTTGTGAGACAATGATATTTCCGGTGTAAATTTGGAGGTAAATGATTTCGGTTATTAAACCCTAAAATCATATGAATTCAAGTTCAATAAAGAGTGAATTGATTAAGAACGTGAGTTTATCGGTTGTAATCAGTAATAGCGAACACTCAACAGTCTGAACCGTTGAAAGCCGATGAGGGGTTTCAGTTTTTGGCGCAAACAGATGATTTCACGGGTGAACTTAAGGTTTTATTTGTTTCCTTGTTTACACAAAAAAACTAAGTGGCGGAGTGGTTAAATGTTTGCTGATTAAATCTTCCGGCTGACCCGGGTTCGAAACCTGGCAGCCTGATTTCTTTTTTATTCACTTTATTTTTACTTTTTAACAATTTAAGTTTCCATATTCTAATATGTTTATTAGTTATGTATTGTTTAAAATTAAAATGGGCATTAAATAAGCAACGAAAAATTGAAACTGATTATTCGATTAATAAACGAAGCGGGTTGTGAGAACCCGCTTTTCGACGGATGTTACAGTATCCCCTACTTTTAGAAATTTCGTCCCGAAATTTAAGTAGTAGTGGTAACAGGAAAAAGATGCGAGTATTTTTCGTGCATTGAGTCTTCACGTTCCCAAGTAAACTCAGGTCCTCGTTTCGACTCCCAGCGTACCCTAACAATTGGAATACGACTCCGTCTTAAACGTTTTTCTCCGAAGTCCATGATCTCTACTGGTCTTTCAATGAAATGCATAGATTCATCGATCTGAATATCTTCCAGGTGAATGTGGAGGTTTTCATCGGCGAGGCACTTCTTTAAGTTTGATACGTGGAATGTGGGGTGAATTCTGTTGAGTTCTTCTGGTAGGTCAAGCTTGTATGCTACAGGTCCTACTCTTTCGAGTATCTTGAAAGGTCCTACGTAGCGTGGTGCTAGCTTGCCCTTCTGGCCAAAACGAACTACTCCCTTCCACGATGATACTTTTAAAAGTACATGATCACCAATGTTAAACTCCAAAGGCTTTCGTCGTTTGTCTGCATAACTCTTTTGAGGACTTTGTGCCGCTAGAAGATTGTTTCGAATTTGATGGATCTTGTCTGTGGTTTCTTGAATCAATTCTGGACCGGTGATTTGAGCTTCTCCAATTTCGTGCCAACATACTGGAGATCGGCACTTACGACCATATAAAGCTTCGAAAGGTGCCATGCCGATACTTGAATGATAGCTGTTGTTGTACGAAAATTCAACTAATGGTAGATGAGCGTCCCAATTTCCCTTGAAGTCTATGACACATGCTCGAAGCATGTCTTCAAGTGTTTGGATGGTGCGTTCAGATTGTCCATCAGTTTGAGGATGATAAGCGGTACTGAGGTCTAATCGTGTACCCAAAGCGGCTTGTACGACTTGCCATGTTCGTGAAGTGAAACGACCATCACGATCTGAAATAATGCTTAACGGTACACCATGACGGCTTACGATCTCGCTGATGTAGATACGAGCTAACTTCTCATTCTTGAAGTCCTCGCGAATCGGAATGAAGTGAGCTGATTTTGTAAGACGATCAATGATTACCCATATAGTGTCATACCCACCAGAAGTGCGAGGTAACTTGGTAATGAAGTCCATGGTTATGTTTTTCCACTTCCATACAGGTATTTCAGGTTGGATCAGAAGTCCTGAGGGTCTTTGATGTTCAGCTTTTACTTTGGAACATGTAAGGCACTTGGAAACAAAAACAGCAATATCCTTTTTATTCCAGGCCACCAGTAGGTGTATCGAAGGTCCTGATACATATTGTCGGCTCCTGGGTGTATAGAGTATCGTGTTTTGTGTGCCTCATTCATAAGGAAATCACGAAGGTTGTTGTGATCGGGGATCCATATGCGGTCTAGATAGTACAGAATACCGTCGGATTTAGTTTCAATTTTAAGTTCAGCTCCACAAGACAGCTCCTTGCGTACATCGTTTTCTGTTATAGAAACATGTTGGGCTTCTCGAATTTGATCTTTGATGTCGGTTATGATTTGCGAACATAGAAGACGAATGGAGTTCGCATCACCCTTTTGATTGAGCGCATCGGCCACCACGTTTGCCTTACCAGGATGGTACCGAATTTCACAGTCGTAGTCATTAAGATGTTCGACCCATCTTCGTTGTCTCATGTTCAACTCCTTTTGGTTGAAGATAAGTTGAAGACTCTTGTGGTCAGTGTATATTTCACACTTAGTACCGTAGAGGTAATGTCTCCATTTCTTAAGAGCGAACACAACGGCTCCAAGTTCTAGGTCGTGGGTGGTGTAGTTCTTCTCATGAATTTTGAGTTGTCTGGAAGCATAAGCTATCACTTTTCCTCTTTGCATCAGTACGCAGCCTAGTCCCTGCCCTGACGCGTCGCAATAAACCACGAAGTCATCACTACCCTCAGGAAGTGTGAGGATAGGTGCATCACAGAGTTTTTGCTTTAGAGTTTGGAAGGCTTCTTCTTGTTTGGGTCTCCATATGAAGGGTTTTCCTTTATGTGTTAAAGCCGTGAGTGGTACAGCGATACGGGAGAAATTTGCAATGAAACGGCGATAATAACCAGCCAAACCAAGAAATGATCTTACTTCGGTAGGTGTACGTGGCGCTTGCCATTCCTATACTGCCTTGATTTTTGAGGGATCAACATGAATTCCCTTGTCATTGACGACGTGTCCAAGGAATTGTACTTCCCTTAACCAGAATTCACATTTTGAAAACTTAGCGTACAGCTTTTCTGTCCTTAAGAGTGTAAGGATGAGTCGAAGGTGCCGTTCATGATCAGACTTAGACTTTGAGTAGATGAGGATGTCGTCGATGAAGACTATAACAAAACGGTCGAGATAAGGTTTGCAGACTCTGTTCAGAGATCCATGAAGACAGCTGGGGCATTGGTTAAACCAAATGGCATGACCATGAATTCATAATGACCATAACGAGTTCGGAAGGCGGTCTTTGGGACGTCTTCTTCATGTACTCTGAGTTGATGATAACCAGAACGAAGGTCGATTTTTGAAAAACAGGTGGCGCCTTGAAGTTGGTCTAGAAGATCATCGATGCGAGGTAATGGGTAGCGGTTCTTGACCGTTAACTTGTTGAGTTCTCTGTAGTTGATACACATGCGAAACGTTCCATCTTTCTTCTTCACAAAAAGGACAGGTGCACCCCAAGGCGATGAGCTAGGACGTATGAATCCTTTGTCAGTCAGCTCTTGCAGTTGACTGGCTAGCTCTTGCATTTCGGATGGGGCTAACCTATAAGGATATTTTGCAACTTGTGTAGCTCCAGGTATAAGATCAATGCGGAATTCGACTTCTCTCACGGGAGGAAGTCCTGAAATGTCGTCAGGAAAAACTTGCGGAAAATCTTTTACTACTGGGATGTCTTCGAGTTTCTTCTCCTTGATTCCCTTTTTGACGACATGAGTTAGGAATGCGACATAATTCTTGCGGAGATATTTTCGGGCTTGAAGACAGGACATTAATTTGAGTCCTTTCGAAGGGGTTTCTCCAAAGATTCGTAGAGTCTGACCGTTTGCAAGAGGAATGCGAATGAACTTTTCGCGGCATACAACTTCAGCATGATGTTGGTGAGCCAGTCCATACCAATTATAATGTCGAAACTTCCCAACTTCATAGGTATGAGGTCAACTGGAAAATCGTGATCGTTTAGGGTGAGAGTACAATTGCGTATAATAGAGTTTAATGAGACCGGTTTTCCGTCAGCAACTTCTACCGTTATGGATTCCATGAGTTTATCTCGAGTTTGGTTGAGGATGGGTTCAAATTCTAAGAACACAAAACTCTTATCCGCGCCAGTATCAAATAACATGGATGCATAACTACCATTGATGAGAAACGTACCGTTAACCACATTGCTGTCAGCCCTAGCTTGATTAGCGTTGATGTTGAAAGCTCTTCCTCTTGCAGGTGGAGGAGCTTGGTTAGCCTGGTTTACTGGATTAGCTTGAGCTTGGGCATGGATGATATTCACCAGGCGTGGACAGGTGTTCCTGAAGTGGTTCGAGTCTCCACAGTTGTAACAAGCCCGCATAGGTTGCACCATGGGATAGTTGGGTTGGTAGTAGGATTGGGCTACATGTTGGGTAGGTGGTAGGAGTAAAGGTTGTTGGGCTTGACCCACTATCTGATGGTGGGTTTGGGTGGAGGGTTGATTGCAGTTCGTTCGCTGAAGAGCGCGACAGGTGTGAATGGTGTGACCTGCGCGGCCACAGCCGGTGCAATGTTGGCAGGGATGATCAGGAAAATGATGGTATTGGCAACGGTTGCATTTTGGGTATGGGCCGGAGTATGGCTTCTTATACGGTGCAGTTGAGGGGGCAACTTGGGGAATGGGTGCAGCAGGGATAGGGAAATTTGTTTGTGTGACAGCAAAGTTTCTGGTGTTTCGTTTCCTCTTATTAGCAAACTTTGAGGAGGAGGTGGAATGGTTTGAAGTTTGGCCCTCAATGGGGGCTTTCTTTTTCTCTTCCTTAAATTTGCCGTTACGAATACGATTCTCGGTAAGCTCGGTAGCTAGTTCCATAGCAGCTTCAAGTGTTGCAGGCGAAGTGCTTAGAACTGAGTCTTGAATTTTCGAGGGGAGGCCTCGAATATAGTGTTCGACTAGCGATATACCGGGGTGAACAAGTTGGGGATCATTTGGTTCAACTCTAAAAACCTCTTGTTGTAGGAAGTATGATCTCCCTCCTTTTGCTTCAACGAGTGAAATTCATCCTCTAACTTTTTGATCTCGCTTCTTGTACAGAAGCGTCTCGTCATGATTTCCCTTAACTCCTCCCATGTTAAGGCCATTGCATCTTCGATTCCTCTCTTACCTTTTTCTGTATTCCACCAGGTAAGAGCTACTCCAAATAGTCTCCCGGTTGCGTAACGTACCTTGCGATCCTCGGGACAATCGCAATTGAGGAAGGTGTTTTCCATTTCCTCAAACCAGTGGAGGAGAGCAGTGACACCTTCGGTCCCTTCAAATTTCGGGGGATCGCAAGACTTGAAGTGTTTGTAAGAGCACTTTTGGAGGGAGGGTTGTCGACGTTCTGGTCTTCTTGATGGGGAGGATTGATGGGATTTGTGGCGAGAGCTTGTTGGACTTGAATTACGATGTCAGGAATCACCGTGGCCATTTGTTTTGCGATTTGGGTGGCCAAGCGTTCGTTTGACCTTCCTGACCTTCTACCTCCACGTTGCTGCCTAGCCGACATCTACAGGAACATTCATAAGAAGATTGTGAGTTTAAGGAGTCTTTTTACGTGTCACGTGTTGTAACAAAAAATAAAATAACATAAACATCAATAATGCAACTACATCCATAGGATGTCTTGGGTTTGCTCATGTTTGGGCCTCCAATATCCCCCATACCATCACCTGTATAGTCATGTGGGCCCCCATGACTATTGGCTTAGTAGGATTCACATTGGTGTTGGCGGTTTAACACTCGCATCACCCGAATGAAAACCATGAAATATGTTTGCGAGATGTATGGTCGGAGGGTGTCCAGGTGTAGACACAATGACAACTCAAAGTGGGGTTAGCTCACAAGACGTTTGGTATAGCATGCTTTGGCCTAATAGGTCCTTCGTACTCTCATCGTTAGTCCCCAGGTATGCAAACTGGTCCTTTATTTTGGATTTATATGAATGCCAAGCCTAGATAGGACGTTCCGACTACCGGTACTTTTACCCTTCCAGTTACTACATGCCCGTCATGAGAACTCACTTTGATGTGATTTGAAAAAAAAATACAAAAATCGTTGCAAAAATCATGGAAATTGTGTGATGTGTGCGTTCATGGATATGATATGTTATGAGGATATGATTCATGATGAGCATTGTATAGTAATATGTACTTATGAACATGCTTACAAAACATTGAATGTAACAATAAACATAAAGCATATAAACCTCATGAATTTTGTATGTAACACATAAACAATTTTAAAATTCTAATCAACTATAGTATAGGCTCTAAGGGTCTAATAACCTATCCTATATCCCTATAGTCATGGCTCTGATACCAATCTGTCACACCCCGACCCGCAGCGGAATAAGAGTTGGGGCATATTTGGGTTATCACCAAAGCTCATGATGTTTACTAATATGTTTCATATTTATTAAATTCAAAATTTCAACTTCAATATTCCAAACAAGTTCATATAATTACAAGGAAAAAGTAACTAAAAAAACAATCCAAAGCCTAAACCGATTTATTCCTCTAAGCCGTCCTATATGTTTCTTGCTGCAACTGGATCACCTGTATCATGTGTAAAAATGGGGGTTTTTGGGTCAACAAAAGTTGGCGAGTGAACCTTGTTAAAAAACATTTATTATTGATTTCTTGTTATATTTAATATGGAAAAATTGTGTAATAATCATATGTGAGCAAACGTAAATAAACATACAATAACAAACAATAATAAACCACCTTGCATGAATATATGACATGAATGATAATGTAAATGTTGGCAACGTCACGTTCCGCTCATAGGTAATGGGGAACGGACGGCCTATGATGATGTATGTGCGATCAAGGCTCAATCAAACGGAGCCGATCGTATGTTGGCAACGCCTCGTTCACGCTCATAGGTAATGGGGAACGGTTCCGCTCATAGGTAATGGGGAACAGACGGCCTATGATAATGTATGTACTAAAAATGATAAATTTAATCTAAACATTAACCACACAAACAGTTGATACATATTGAATACACATTTGATCATTGATATGATGGATGCACAAGTGTTTAAATGTAATAAATAATATGACACATGATACACCCCAAAAACGTGATTAAAACGGGGAATTTGTAGAGATTCACTCACATTGGGTGCGTTCGTTTGATGATGTTGAATGCGCACGAGTTTAGAGGGTTGATCGACGAGGAATAACTAACCTAAATAATAACGAAAAGGTACGGTAAATAAGTGGATTTTATTAACAATTTTAATAGGATTTTTAGGTATATTTTTTGTGAGTTTAAGATCATTTTCTAACTTTAAAAATATTATTTTTAAGTATTTTTAATTGATTTTTAAATTAAATAAATAAATAAAAATATAAAAAAATTGTTGACTTTTTGGGTTGACCGTTGACCGTTGACCATTGACCATGACTGTTGACCGGTTCGGACTTGTGTATGTATGCGCTGGGTGAGGCTCGAACTCATGACCTCCCGTACGCGTGCACGCAGCTCTACCAACTGAGCTACGTGTCTAACCCGAAATATTTCTTTTTTTAATTATATTTATATACTATTTAATTTATTCAGAATTCATTTATTTTAAAAAGGATTTTAATTATGTCGAATCGGTGTGCATGATGAGTTTCGAACCCGTGACCTGTGGTTTAACTTTGCACACAGTCCACCGCTAGACTGTGTGTCTAACCTGGTTAAAATACTTGTTTTTATTTCTCTTATATACTAACTGAAAGTTCCGTATTTGGGTTTTTATAAAAAGGTTTGAATATTGTGACGAATCGGAACAAGGACAGACTCGAACTCGGTATCTCTATGTTTCAAATGCACACAGTCCACCGCTGGACTGTGTGTCTAACCCGAGATATAACCCGATTTATATTAAATATATACACAGCCTAACTTCATCTCCTTCGTTAAAACAACACAGACAACGATTTATTCTACTGTTCTTGTTTAATTCGATTGACTGACATATAAATGATTAAAATGAAATGGATAGAGAAGGTTTTGGGAATGAATGTACCGGAAAGATGATTTTTCTCAGAACTCCGGCAAAGTCGTCGGCTCTGTTTTATGAACTCCGTCTGAACGGACCAATTAACAGTTTTGATTAACCAATTGTGAAATTGAATGACTAAACAAGAGTTATCAGAGAGTTTAGATGCTCATACCGATTCACAGCGTGATTTCGAAATTTTCAGAAATTTTCCGGCGGTTGCAGATTATCCGGTATCGTCGCCTGGAACCGATTCTGGTCGAAGGTTTTGAGTTAGTATAAGTCTAACAATAGATAGAAGATGAAAGAATTGAGAACTTTACCGTTTCGATAAATGTCACGGTTTTCCGGCGAAAGTCCGGCGATATCAGAAAACGATTCCGACGACCAGAAATTAGAGCGCAAATGAAATTGGAGGTTCTGTGAGTGTTTCTGAGTTGTGAGACAATGATATTACCGGTGTAAATTTGGAGGTAAATGATTTCGGTTATTAAATGTAACATCCATCAAAAACCGGATTTACCAAACCCGCTCTGTTTATTAACCGAACAATCAGTTAAAATTTTCGTTGCGTATTTAATGCCCAAATTAATTTTAAACGATACATAATTAATAAGTATATTGAAATATATAAGTTATATTTGAAAAAGTATTCAAAATAATGAAATAAAAATAAAAGGGCGTAGCCGGGTTTCGAACCCGGGTCAACCGGATTCAGCAAAGACTTAACTTCCAACCATCCAACCACTGCGCCACTTGTGTTTCTTGTTCATTATTAGATACAATTAATACATAACATGAATCTCAATTTCAAAACCGACGCGCCTAATTGCAGTCGTCGGAAATCCCGACGATCTCGCCAAGATTGGACGGTTTCTTCAGTTTTAACCGAAGCCTTAACTACTACATCGGTTATAACCGATGTCCAGTCCGCGACACAAGTTATAACCGCCGGAAAATCATTAACCGACGAATCAAGACGGAAATCGGACTAAATACGTCGATGTTCTGCCCTATAAATACCCCATCTAACCTCTGTTAGCTTTTTCGCTCACAATCACACTCTTTCCCGACATAATTTCACTCGCCGGAGAACTGCTGCAACTCGCCGGAAAACCGAGCCTTTCACCTCTGAGCCTTACTGAACCCCCAGAGCTCATACCGAAGCCACCCACATTCATCTCAAGCTTGTTGAAGACCCTCTGCCGCAAGACACACGTCGCCGGAATCATCTGCTGTCATCGGAGTTTCGCCGGGGAAACAGAGGAGCCACTGTTCGGTATATCTAACACTTAATCTCTCATTCTTTTTATTTATCTCACACGTAATTACTCACAACACACTAAAAAACTGGATTAAGTCGTCGAACCAGTCAGACTCCGTTTCTGGTTAAGTCTAACGAAGAAGACGAAGTTTCAGTATTGTAAATGTTTAATTAAAATCAAGATATATCTCGGGTTAGACACACAGTCCAGCGGTGGACTGTGTGCAAATAAAACACGCTTACGTCCGAGTTGGATACTTGTCCCACGCACACTCGCCTAAATAAAAATGTTCCTGTTTTTAACCGAACCGGATTCACTGCAATAGATGTTAAGTTTAATAAAAACCGGAATAATAACCAAGATAGACACACAGTCCAGTGGTGGACTGTGTGAACGTTTAATCACACGTCACGAGTTCGAGTCCGGACTACCGCAACGGTCCTGATAATTATCAAACTTTTTATATAAGACAGAAATGAAATTATTTAGTTTGTATATAAGTATAATAAAAATCAGATTATTTAACAAGTTAGACACACAGTCCAGCGGTGGACTGTGTGTTAACCCAAACCACAGGTCCCGGGTTCGAGACCTGTGGAGAGCACCGGTTCAATGCATTAAAATCGTTTTTAAAAATAAATGATTTTCGGTTTAAATCAATTAGTATATAAATATAATTAAAAACAGAAATATTTCAGGTTAGACACGTAGCTCAGTTGGTAGAGCTGCGTGCACGCGAACGGGAGGTCTCGGGTTCGAGCCTCACCCGGCGCACACAATTACACAGCCTGACCGGTCAACAAGTCAACGGTCGCAAAAAGTCAACATTTTTTATTATTTTTATTTATTTATTTTATTTAAAAATCAACTAAAAATACTTAAAAATAACATTTTTAAGGTTAGAAAATAGCCTTAAACTCACAAAAATATATCCAATCATCCTACTAAAATTGATTAATAAAATCCGCTTATTTACCAAACCATTATGTTATTATCTAGGTTAGTTTCACTCGTGGTTAAATCCAACTTCGTGAGTATTCAACATCATCAACCGAACGCACCCAATGTGAGTGAATCTTACAACTCCCCTTTTTAATTACACGTTTTGGGGTGTGTCATGTGTCACAAAAATTAACTCGTTTATTTAAACTTGTGACATACCATATTGTGATCTAAACTTAGATTGTATATATTGTTTGTAGTTATGTATTTCATATTGTCAAGTTATATGCAAATCATTCATTAGGCCCATCAGTTCCTCGTGGGAGACGAGTTGAGCAACGCGTGCCTCAAAACAATCCATTATTGTATGTGTGTGCATTATCTAAAAATTAAGTGTTTTTGTGAATAAGTTTACATCTATATTTACTCATATGTGGTTGTGCACTTTATTTTATAATCAATTAAATAAACTTGTTCAAATGTTTTTCATAGGATTCACTCGCCAACTTTTTGTTGATCCAAAATCCATTTTTACACATGATACAGGTGAACAGGATGAAGCAAGGAAACATAGGAAATGCCTTAGAAGAAAACAATGAAGTCTAGAATGATGTTTAGGACATGATGTAATTATGATTGTATGTTTCCCTTTAAATTGTAATAATGAATATGAAACGTTATAATAAATGTCATGAGCTTTGATGATAACCCAATCATGCCCCGATCACCTTTTCCGCTGCGGGTCGGGGTGTGACAGATTGGTATCAGAGCCATGACTATAGGGATATAGGATAGGTTATTAGACCCTTAGAACCTATACTATAGTTGACTAGATCTTAATTGTTTATGCGGTTACATGCAAACTTATGTTGTTTATTTGTTTCATATTTGTTTATACTTACAGTCAAACATACATACTTATATGCACATTCATCATACATATTTCAATGTTCATATATTCAAATCATCTTCATACTTTCATTATTCAAAGATTTTGTCGCAATTTTCAAATCTCATCAAAGTAAGTTCTGCGACGGGCATGTAGTAACTGGAAGGGTACAAGTACCGGTAGTCGGAACGTCCTGTCTAGGTTGGCATTCGTATAAATCCAATATAATGGACCAGTTTGCCTACCTGGGGACTAACGATGAGAGTATGAAGGACCTAGTAGGCCAAAGCATGCTACACCAAACGTTGTTCGAACTAACCCCACTTTGAGGTGTCACCGTGTCTATACCTGGACACATTCCGATTATCATACGTTACATATTTCTCGATTTTCTCCGGGTTTTAGTGTACGTAACCAGGCTAACACATGCGAACCATATGAAAAACCCGGTATTCATGGGGGCCCACATGATTACGAAGGTGAAGTATGGCGGCATGCAAGGCCCAATTACGAGCAAAGCCCAAGACATCCTATGGATGTAGTAGATTTATTTTTTTTATGAATGTTCATTCCTAAATACGACCCATGAACCCAAAAACATCCAACTCATACTCTTGATATGTATTCCTTGTAGATGTCTTCTAGCCTCGCCCGTAGGAAGATAAGAGCAGAAAAAGCCCGCGAGCGCATGGCTGCCCCAACAAATGGCTGCCGTAATACCCAACATTGTAATTCAAGTCCAACAAGCCCTTACCGCTAATCCTGTCAACCAAGAAGATCAAAACGTTATCAACCCTCCCCCAAATACCACTAAATGCACCTACAAGCATTTCAAATCCTGCGACCCTCCGAAATACGAAGGGACTGAAGGTGTCACCGCTCTCCTCCATTGGTTTGAAGAAATGGAGAACACTTTTTCTAAATTGCGATTGCCCCGATGATCGCAAAGTGCGATATGCTACCGGTCGTTTATATGGAATAGCACTTACTTGGTGGAATACAGAGAAGGCCAAACGAGGCGTTGAAGATGCTATGACTTTGACTTGGGAAGAGTTGAAGGAAATCATGACAAGACGGTTTTGCTCGAGGAGCGAAATCAAAAAATTAGAGGATGAGTTCTATTCGTTGAAGCAAAAGGAGGGCGACCACCCCACATACAACAAAAGGTTCCTCGAGTTAAATCAAATGGTTCCCAACTTGTTCACTCCTCTTTACCGTTTGATCGAGCACTACATTCGAGGTCTTCCGTCAAAAATCCAAGACTCTGCAATAAGTACCACGCCTGCAACTTTGGAAGCAGCAATGGAGTTAGCTACAGAACTCACCGAAAACCGAATCCGGAACAAAGACTTCAAGGAGGAGAAGAAGAAGGATAAAGCATCGACTGAAACTTCAAACTTCACCCAAACCGAATCCCCTTCTCAACCCACTTTTAAGAGAATACGAGATGGGCAACTTTTCGCTGTCACACAACGTAATCAACCAATTTCGCAAGCCATACCCATCCAAGCTATCCCAATCACTCAAGTAGCACCCGACTCAACTTACCCGAATAAGAAACCATACCTTGGACCTCACCCTCGATGTAACACCTGTTTTTATCACCATCCATCTACCTTACCTTGTCGACTATGTGTGAATTGTGGACGCTATGGTCATTTGAGCAAGGTTTGCCGCACCCCTCAAAATCAAATCTCTCCCCCTACTCAAAACATGATCCAAACCTATCAACAACCCCAATACCCCATGTTCCCATATGTTCGAGCTTGTTTTAATTGTGGCGACCCTACCCACTTTAGAAACACGTGCCCTCGACTGGTTAACATCATAAACGCTCAAGCTCAATCAAACCCAGTTAACCAAGTAAATCAAGAAAACCCAATCACTAGGCCACCAGCAAGAGGAAGAGTGTTCAACATCAACGCCAATCCTGTCGAAGATAATGACGGCCCAAACGAAACCACCCAACTAGTCCCCTTCACCGAAAATCAAGATTCAACTCCAACCGCTTAGTTTTTTTATGTTTTTCTTTATGTTATCTCAATTTTCCCGTATCCCAGTTATAAATCTTATCCAAGGATATTAATGCGAATTACTATTTCAGTTTGTTTATGTTTTAAAGTCACATAGAACTAATCATAACTTACGGATAAAGCCAATGAAAATTTGACAAGAATATGGTGGATACGCCGCTGGTACTTCCTATATATAAGTATTCTTGCCAAAGCATCAGAGGCATTATCTGGCGGTTATGAGAAGTTCCATGTGGAATTTAGCATTGTCTTGATTGAAGTTTGTTTTGTACTTACTGATTTAGCATTTATGGCATCTTATCATTTAAAGAAATTGGATTGTATTCCATTTCTACATAGACTAACCTCTCCATCACAACAAACGAGAGAGGTATTGTCATCATTCAAGGACTCAAGTTTTGGTTGTGGTGTTTGTTTATGTTTTAGAGTCACATAGAACTAATCATAACTTGCGGATAAAGTCAATGAAAATTTGACAAGAATATGGTGGATACGCCGCTGGTACTTCCTATATATAAGTATTCTTGTCAAAGGATCAGAGGCATTATCAGGCGATTATGAGAGGTTCCATGTAGGATTTAGTATGTTTTGGTCAAAGTTTGTTCATCATACATTTCAGCGTATTTCAATTTCATCATTTAAAGAAGTTGAGCTATGTCTCACTTCCACAATGACTAACCTCTCCATCACAACAAACGAGAGAGGTATTGTCATCATTCAAACATGGATACTATCAGAATTAAGACTCAAGTTTTGGTTGTTGTGTTGTTGTAGAGTCACATAGAACTAATCATAACTTGCGGATAAAACCAATGAAAATTTGACAAGAATATGGTGGATACGCCGCTGGTACTTCCTATATATAAGTATTCTTGCCAAAGGATCAGAGGCATTATCAGGCGGTTATGAGAAGTTCCATGTAGGATTTAGTATTGTTTTGGTTGAAGTTTGTGTTATACTCCCTGATTTAGCATTCATATCATCTCATTATTTAAAGAAATTGGATTATGTTCCATTTTCTACATAGACTAACCTCTCCATCATAACAAACGAGAGAGGTACTGTCATCATTCAAACATGTATACTATCATAATTTAGACTCAAGCTATGGTTGTTGTGTTGTTTATGTTTTAGAGTCACATAGGACTAATCATAATTTACTGATAAAACCAATGAAAATTTGATGAGAATATGGTGGATACGCCGCTGGTACTTCCTATATATAAGTATTCTTGCCAAAGGATCAGAGGCATTATCAGGCGGTTATGAGAAGTTCCATGTAGGATTTAGTATTGTCTTGGTTGAAATTTGTGTTACATTCACTGATTTAACATTCATATCATCTCGCCATTTAAAGAAAATTGGATTGTGTTCTATTTCTACATAAACTAACCTTTCCATCATAACAAACGAGAGAGGAACTATCACCATACAAACATGTATGCTATCAGAATTTGAACTCAGATATTGGTTGTTGTGTTTATTTATGTTCTAGAGTTACATCATAGAACCAATCATAACTTACTGATAAAACCAATGAAAATTTGACAAGAATATGGTGGATACGCCGCTGGTACTTCCTATATATAAGTATTTTTGTCAAAGGATCAGAGGCATTGTCAGGCGGTTATGAGAAGTTCTATGTAGGATTTAGTAATTTCTTGGTACATTGGTTGTGGCATTTATTTATGTTCTAGAGTCATATCATAGAACCAATCATAACTTACTGATAAAACCAATGAAAATTTGACAAGAATATGGTGGATACGCCGCTGGTACTTCCTATATATAAGTATTCTTGTCAAAGGATCAGAGGCATTGTTAGACGGTTATGAGAAGTTCCATGTAGGTTGTAGTATTAGAAATTTTGTTTTAGGATATAACCCTATCTTTCCAAACATATCAAAACCCTTACGCATGAAATCATACTTAATGAATCAGCTCTGCTTATCAATATTTTTACCGTAGGCAACAAAAAGCGATTCCTGTAGCAGGGTACTCAACCCTTACAAGGAACGTTACCGCCTCAAACAAAAAATTTAAACTCTTACTCTTTTTCTAAGTATGTAACTGTCAAACTAAACACCATCACTTTAGTCAAATATGTCACTACTTAAATTTCAGGACGAAATTTCTAAAAAGCAGGGGATACTGTAACATCCGTAAAAAACAGGATTTACCAAACCCGCTCCGTTTATTAACCGAACAATCAGTTAAAATTTTCGTTGCGTATTTAATGCCCAAATTAATTTTAAACGATACATAATTAATAAGTATATTGAAATATATAAGTTATATTTGAAAAAGTATTCAAAATAATGAAATAAAAATAAAAGGGCGTAGCCGGGTTTCGAACCCGGGTCAACCGGATTCAGCAAAGACTTAACTTCCAACCATCCAACCACTGCGCCACTTGTGTTTCTTGTTCATTATTAGATACAATTAATACATAACATGAATCTCAATTTCAAAACCGACGCGCCTAATTGCAGTCGTCGGAAATCCCGACGATCTCGCCAAGATTGGACGGTTTCTTCAGTTTTAACCGAAGCCTTAACTACTACATCGGTTATAACCGATGTCCAGTCCGCGACACAAGTTATAACCGCCGGAAAATCATTAAACGATGAATCAAGACGGAAATCGGACTAAATACGTCGATGTTCTGCCCTATAAATACCCCCTCTAACCTCTGTTAGCTTTTTCGCTCACAATCACACTCTTTCCCGACATAATTTCACACGCCGGAGAACTGCTGCAACTCGCCGGAAAACCGAGCCTTTCACCTCTGAGCCTTACTGAACCCCCAGAGCTCATACCGAAGCCACCCACATTCATCTCAAGCTCGTTGAAAACCCTCTGCCGCAAGACACACGTCGCCGGAATCATCTGCTGTCATCAGAGTTTCGCCGGTGAAACAGAGGAGCCACTGTTCGGTATATCTAACACTTAATCTCTCATTCTTTTTATTTATCTCACACGTAATTACTCACAACACACTAAAGAACATGATTAAGTCGTCGAACCAGTCAGACTCCGTTTCTGGTTAAGTCTAACGAAGAAGACGAAGTTTCAGTATTGTATATGTTTAATTAAAATCAAGATATATCTCGGGTTAGACACACAGTCCAGCGGTGGACTGTGTGCAAATAAAACACGCTTACGTCCCGAGTTCGATACTTGTCCCACGCACACTCGCCTAAATAAAAATGTTCCTTTTTTAACCGAACCGGATTCACTGCAATAGATGTTAAGTTTAATAAAAACCGGAATAATAACCAAGATAGACACACAGTCCAGTGGTGGACTGCGTGAACGTTTAATCACACGTCACGAGTTCGAGTCCGGACTACCGCAACGGTCC
This sequence comes from Scalesia atractyloides, assembly GCA_947069175.1. Classification (NCBI taxonomy): domain Eukaryota; kingdom Viridiplantae; phylum Streptophyta; class Magnoliopsida; order Asterales; family Asteraceae; genus Scalesia; species Scalesia atractyloides. The sequence continues at coordinate 85,758,155 of CAMTDV010000008.1, forward strand.
TGATAATTATCAAACTTTTTATATAAGACAGAAATGAAATTATTTAGTTTGTATATAAGTATAATAAAAATCAGATTATTTAACAAGTTAGACACACAGTCCAGCGGTGGACTGTGTGTTAACCCAAACCACAGGTCCCGGGTTCGAGACCTGTGGAGAGCACCGGTTCGATGCATTAAAATCGTTTTTAAAAATAAATGATTTTCGGTTTAAATCAATTAGTATATAAATATAATTAAAAACAGAAATATTTCAGGTTAGACACGTAGCTCAGTTGGTAGAGCTGCGTGCACGCGAACGGGAGGTCTCGGGTTCGAGCCTCACCCGGTGCACACAATTACACAGCCTGACCGGTCAACAAGTCAACGGTCAACGGTCGCAAAAAGTCAACATTTTTTATTATTTTTATTTATTTATTTTATTTAAAAATCAACTAAAAATACTTAAAAATAACATTTTTAAGGTTAGAAAATAGCCTTAAACTCACAAAAATATATCCAATCATCCTACTAAAATTGATTAATAAAATCCGCTTATTTACCAAACCATTATGTTATTATCTAGGTTAGTTTCACTCGTGGTTAAATCCAACTTCGTGCGTATTCAACATCATCAACCGAACGCACCCAATGTGAGTGAATCTTACAACTCCCCTTTTTAATTACACGTTTTGGGGTGTGTCATGTGTCACAAAAATTAACTCGTTTATTGAAACTTGTGCCATACCATATTGTGATCTAAACTTAGATTGTATATATTGTTTGTAGTTACGTATTTCATATTGTCAAGTTATATGCAAATCATTCATTAGGCCCATCAGTTCCTCGTGGGAGACGAGTTGAGCAACGCGTGCCTCAAAACAATCCATTATTGTATGTGTGTGCATTATCTAATAATTAAGTGTTTTTGTGAACAAGTTTACATCTATATTTACTCACATGTGGTTGTGCACTTTATTTTATAATCAATTAAATAAACTTGTTCAAATGTTTTCATAGGATTCACTCGCCAACTTTTTGTTGATCCAAAAACCATTTTTACACATGATACAGGTGAACAGGATGAAGCAAGGAAACATAGGAAATGCCTTAGAAGAAAACAATGAAGTCTAGAATGATGTTTAGGACATGATGTAATTATGATTGTATGTTTCCCTTTAAATTGTAATAATGAATATGAAACGTTATAATAAATGTCATGAGCTTTGATGATAACCCAATCATGCCTCGATCACCTTTTCCGCTGCGGGTCGGGGTGTGACATTAAACCCGAAAATCATATGAATTTAAGTTCAATAAAGACTGAATTAACTAAGAATGTGGGTTTATCGGTTATAATCAGTAATAACGAACACTCAACAGTCTGAACCGTTGAAAGCCGATGAGCGGTTTCAGTTTTTGGCGCAAACAAATGATTTCACGGGTGAACTTAAGGTTTTATTTGTTTCCTTGTTTACACAAAAGAACTAAGTGGCGGAGTGGTTAAATGTTTGCTGATTAAATCTTCCGGCTGACCCGGGTTCGAAACCCGGCAGCATGATTTCTTTTTTATTCACATTATTTTTACTTTTTAACAATTTAAGTTTCCATATTCTAATATGTTTATTAGTTATGTATTGTTTAAAATTAAAATGGGCATTAAATAAGCAACGAAAAATTGAAACTGATTATTCGATTAACAAACGAAGCGGGTTGTGAGAACCCGTTTTTCGACGGATGTTACAAGGTATGTCGAAATTCTTAGTTTGGTGAAGTATGATAGATAGAGAAGAACCATGAATCTAAGTTCTGGAATAAATTATAGATCTTATGATAGAATTCATGACAAATAAGTGTTTAAACTCACATTGTTTACTAAACCAGGGAAGGTGCTAGCATAACTCATATGTTAGGGCTGATATATGATTGGGTGAATAAGTGGGTTTTGATGTTTAACATGAAAGAAGCTAGATTGTTAATTTCATTAGCTTGATATGAAACCCTAAATAGATAAGTTACACTAGAGACTAAATTCTATGAAGGTAGATTTATAATAATATGATATTTGGGTTTATAAAGTTATAAATTTAAGAAAAACGAAAAGTTTTACGTTCATGCCCATGAGACACTTGATAAAATGCTTTAATGAAAGATTTGACATTTATATTGTATGAAACTATATGAAGAGGACTTGCGATTAATTATTAGGAAGTTTACATGTCATAGACTTGAATTGCGAGTTCCTAATAACAATTGGGTTGCACTATCTAGGCGACTCAAGTGGAGCTAAGGAAGGTCAAACCAAGTCCGATACACGCTTAAAAGGAAAGCTTTAATGTACGTGGTCCATTGTTTTGTAAAATTTTAAATTACGATACTTGTAGTGATGTATACTAAATAATGGAGCAATCCTAACAAATTTTGGTTCATGTATACGTGAGGGGCTTCTCACAATGGAACCGTAAGAGATAAAGGTTTGGTTGAATAAGCGATGGATTTCGTTAAAATACCAAACGGGTCAACATAAAAAAAAGTAGATAAAAGTTTGGTTGAATAAGCGATTGATTTCGCTAAAATAACCAAACGAGTCAAAATAAAGAAGTAGATAAAGGTTTGGTTGAATAAGCGATGGATTTCGTTAAAATAACCAAACGTGTCAAAATAAAAAAAATAGATAAAGGTTTGGTTGAATAAGCGATGGGTTTCGCTAAAATAACCAAACGGGTCAAATAAAGAAATAGATAAAGGTTTGGTTGAATAAGCGATGGATTTCGTTAAAATAACCAAACGGTTCAAAATAAAAAAAAGTAGATAAAATTTTGGTTGAATAAGCGATGGATTTCGCTAAAATAACCGAACGGGTCAAAATAAAGAAGTAGATAAAGGTTTGGTTGAATAAGCGATGGGTTTCGTTAAAACAACCAAACGGGTCAAAATAAAAAAATAGATAAAGCTTTGGTTGAATAAGCGATGGTTTTCCCTAAAATAACCAAATGGGTCAAAATAAAGAAGTAGATAAAGGTTTGGTTAAATAAGCGATGGATTTCGCTAAAATAATCAAACGGGTCAAAATAAAGAAGTAGATAAAGGTTTGGTTGAATAAGTGATGTATTTCGCTAAAATAACCAAACAGGTCAAAATAAAGAAGTAGATAAAGATTTGGTTGAATAAGCGATAGATTTAAATTAACCACCAAACGGGTCAAAATAAGGAAGTAGATAAAGGTTTGGTTGAATAAGCGATAGATTTCGCTAAAATAACCAAACGGGTCAAAATAATGAAGTAGATAAAGGTTTGGTTGAATAAGCGATGGATTTCATTAAAATAGCCAAACGGATCAAAATAAAGAATATATTAACCATATTTGGTGAATTATAGTTAAAGGGTAAAATTGGTAAGAAGGAAATAAATATGCGTAAAAACTGAGTATTGCGCACGCAACCCGAAAGGTCCTTACTACGAATATAAAAATACAATATAATCAGTGGTTCTACATGAATGGACAGACTTAGTAAGTATGTTGGTCAAAATTGTTAAAATGCCAACTTACGAAATTTACGAAAATATATACATACATGGTTTGATTGCCAAATACAGTCGTGAAAACGACACTACAGCAACGAAATCAAAGAATAACATTTTGTGAACGAATCTTTGTCAGTCCGAGATCATATTTTATACACGGTGCGTGAAACGGGTCGAACGGGTGAATAAACAAACAACAGCCAAATTTCTGCAGTAAGCATCGTCGACGACGCCATGTATGGCCGTCGCCGACGTAATGTAAAACACCCGACGCCCTAAACCACTATCTATGGTGGTTTGGACCCGACACTCATTTTTATGTGGCGTCGCCGACGTGGCATATTGTCGTCGCCGACGCCACTCAGTAATTGATAAAATAAAAAATTTTATTATTTGTTTAAGTTTTAAGTTATATTCATTTCAATTACACATGAAACTAATAAGTTATGTATTTTCAGCTTATAAGGAAATCACAAGCCATATTTTTATGAAGATCAACTCACACATAAAGTACCGAACTTGTCAAAATTTTCAAGCTTCCGTTTTAGTTTGTCTGGTTATGTATTATCAGTATTATAACATATAAAATGTTTTGTTAACTTGTTTATGATGGGATTATTAATGTTTACAAACATATATTAAGTTATAAAAAACTTTTAAGGGCGTTATACTTGAAGAGAAAGTTGCTTATATGACTGTGATCATTGAAAGTTTATGTTGGTGCATATTGTGTGACAACAGCTTAATAGTTTAATAGTTTAATCTTTGGATATTTTGTATCAGGCTTAGCATTTATGTTTAGCGTGTTTAGAGTTGTAATGAGCTTGGAGAATAGCCTAGCTTAGGATAAAGCCTAGTATGTAGACATGTAGTATAAATACATGTTATGCATTAGGGTTTTGGAGTAGTTAGAAGAATAGAGAGTTGGAAGAAATCTACAGAAAGTGGCTGAGAGATTTCTAGAGAGTCTTGAATTGATTGTAAACACATAGTGTTGGATAATCAATAGAAGACTGATTAAAGGAATTGTTTGTGTTCGTGTTCTTGTGTTTTCTGTGAAATCTGATCTAGGGGATTCCGCACTCTAGATTAGATAGACGATTCTTGTCACACCCCGACCCGCAGCGGAAAAAGGTGACCGGGGCATGATTGGGTTATCATCAAAGCTCATGACATTTATTATACGTTTCATATTCATTAATACAATTTAATGGAAATTTACAATCATAATTACATCAATGACCTAAACATCAATCTAAGCTTCTTTGTTTTCTTCTACGGCATTTCCTATGTTTTCCTTGCTTCACCCTGTCACCTGTATCATGTGTAAAAGGGTTTTTGGATCAACAAAAAGTTGGCGATTGAATCCTATGGAAAACATCTGAACAAGTTTATTTAATTGATTATGAAATGAGTGCACAACCACACATGAGTAAAAATAGATGTAAACTTATTCAACAATCATTAGATATTAAATAAAGCACACATGAACAATAATGGAACGTTTAGAGGCACGCGTTGCTCTACTCGTCTCTCACGAGGAACTGATGGGCCTAATGAATGAATTGCATAAACATGATAATATGAAAGACATAACTACAAACAATATAAACTCAATGATACACACATGAACAATAATGGATTGGTTTTGAGGCACGCGTTGTTCAACTCGTCTCCCACGAGGAACTGATGGGCTTAATGAATGAATTTCATATAATTTGACAAAATGAAATACGTAATCACAACAATATAAACAATCTAAGTTTAGATCACGATATGGTATGGCACAAGTTTAAATAAACGAGTTAATTATTTTGTGACACATGACACACCCCAAAACGTGTAATTAAAAAGGGGAGTTGTAAGATTCACTCACAGTGGGTGCGTTCGGTTGATGATGTTGAATGCACGCGAAGTGGTTTTAACCACGAGTGAAATTAACCTAGATAAATAGCATTATGGTTCGGTAAGTAAACGGATTTTATTAATCCATTTTAGTAGGATTGTTGGGTGTATTTTTGTGAGTTTAAGGCTATTTTCTAACCTTAAAATGTTATTTTTAAGTATTTTTAATTGATTTTTAAATAAAATAAATAAATAAAAATAATAAAAAAAAAATTGTTTTTTTTTTGCTACAGTTGACCGTTTGACTTTGACTTTGACGGTTCGTATGCGTGTATATGTGGGCTGAGTGAGGCTCGAACCCGAGACCTCCCGTACGCGTGCACGCAGCTCTACCAACTGAGCTACGTGTCTAACCCGAAATATTTCTGTTTTTAATTATATTTATATATAATTAGATTAATCCGAAAATCAATTTATTTCTAAAAAGATTTTACTGAATCGGACCGGTGCGCTCCACAGGTCTCGAACCCGGGACCTGTGGATTGAGTTAACACACAGTCCACCGCTGGACTGTGTGTTTAACTTGTTATATAAACCGATTTTTATTATACTTAAATACAAACTAAGTATTTTCATTTCTGACTTATTTAAAAAGTTAGATAATTGTCCGAATCGGTGCAGTAGACCGGACTCGAACTCGTGACATGTGATTAAACATACACACAGTCCACCACTGGACTGTGTGTCTAACTTGGTTATTATTCCGGTTATTATTACACTTAACATATATCAGTGGTGACTCCGGTTCGGTTAACAAAAAAAGACATTTTTATTAAGGCAGCATGCGTGGGACAAGATTCGAACTCGAGACGTTAGTGTGTTTAATGTGCACACAGTCCACCACTGGACTGTGTGTCTAACCCGAGTTATTCTTGATTTAAATTAAACTTATACATTACAGAAACTTCGTCTTCTTCGTTGATTTTTAACCAGAATCGGAAATCCGACTGGTTCGATGTTTTAATCGTGTTCTTTAGTGTTTTGAGGTTAATTACAGATGAGATATGAACAAAAAGAAAGAAAAATTAGGCGTAAGGTATACCGACTGGACTCCTCTGTTTCTCCGGCGAACTCCGGTGACAGCAAACACTTCCGGCGACGTGTGTCTTGCAACAGAGAGTCTTTAGAAAGCTTGAAAAGGATGTGGGTGAATTCGGTATAAGCTCAGGGGGTTCAGTGAGGCTCAGAAGTGAAGGGTTCGGTTTTCCGGCGATGTGCAGAAGTTTTCCGGCGAGTGAAATTACGTCGGGTAAAGGTGCGGTTTTGAGCGAAAAAGCTTGCAGAGGTTCGAGGGGGTATTTATAAGGCAAGTCGTTGATGAATTTGGTCCGATTTCCGACTTGGTTCGTCGGTTAGAATTTCTCCGGCGGTTATAACTTGTGTCGCGGACTCAGACATCGGTTATAACCCATGTAGTGTTTAAGGTTTACGTTATAACTGAAGTAACCGTCGATTCTTGGCGAGTTAGTCGGGATTTCCGACGACTGCAATTTGGGCGCCGGTTTTGAATTCGGAAAAACAAGTTATGAATTAAATGATTCTAATAATTAACAAAGAATACAAGTGGCGCAGTGGTTTAAGTGTTGAGTGTTAAGTCTGTTGACCGGCGACTGACCCGGGTTCGAAACCCGGCAGTGCCAAATCATTTTTATTTTCTTATTTTTAACAGTTTTTCAAAAACTAATTATATATTCCCATATAATAATTAATTATGTATCGTTTAAAATTATTTTGGGCATTAAATTCGCAACGAAATTTTTAACTGATTGTTCGGTTAATAAACGGAGCGGGTTTGGTAAATCCGTTTTTGACGGATGTTACAGTATCCCCTGCTTTTTAGAAATTTCGTCCCGAAATTTAAATTGTGATATATTTGACTAAAAGAATGATGATGTTTAGTTTGACAGTTACATGCTTAGAAGAAGTAAGGTTTTAAGTTTTTGTTTGAGGCGGTAACGTTCCTTGTAAGGGTTAAGTACCCTATTACAGGAATCGCTTTTTGTTGCCTACTGTAAAAGTATTGATAAGCAGAATTGATTCGCTAAATATGATATCATGCATAAGAGTTTGGATATGTTTGGAAGGATATGGTTATATCCTAAGGCAAAACTTCTAATACTACAACCTACATGGAACTTCTCATAACCATCTAACAATACCTCTGATCCTTTGACAAGAATACTTATATATAGGAAGTACCAGCGGCGTATCCACCATATTCTTGTCAAATTCTCATTGGTTTATCAGTAAGTTATGATTGGTTCTATGACTATAGAACATAAATAAACACAACAGCTAATATTTGAATCCACATTTTGATAGCATATATGTTTGAATGGTGACAGTTCCTCTCTCGTTTGTTATGATGGAGAGGTTAGTTTATGTAGAAATGGATCACAATCCAATTTCTTTAAATAGCGAGACGATATAAATGTAACACAAATTTCAATCAAGACAATACTAAATCCTACATGGAACTTCTCATAACCGCCTGATAATGCCTCTGATCCTTTGGCAAGAATACTTATATATAGGAAGTACCAGTGGCGTATCCACCATATTCTTGTCAAATTTTCGTTGGTTTTATCCGCAAATTATGATTGGTTACCAAGAAACTACTAAATCCTACATAGAACTTCTCATAACCGTCTGACAATGCCTCTGATCCTTTGACAAGAATACTTATATATAGGAAGTACCAGCGGCGTATCCACCATATTCTCGTCAAATTTTCATTGGTTTTATCAGTAAATTATGATTAGTCCTATATGACTCTACAACCAATACAACAAACATAAAATACTGAAATGAAAAATGTTTGTGCGATCAAGGCTCAATCAAACGGAGCCGATCGTATTGCATGTACTGAAAATGAAAATGTTTGTGCGATCAAGGCTCAATCAAGCGGAGCCGATCGTATTGCATGTACTGAAAATAATAAACTTAATCTAAACAACAATCACACAAACAGCCTATACATGGAACCTCTCATAACCGCCTGATAATGCCTCCGATCATTTGACAAGAATACTTATATATAGGAAGTACCAGCGGCGTATCCACCATATTCTTGTCAAATTTTCATTGACTTTATCCACAAGTTATGATTAGTTCTATGTGACTCTACTACAAACACAACAACCACAAAATACTAATAATGAAAATGTCTGTGCGATCAAGGCTCAATCAAACGGAGCCGATCGTATTGCATGTACTGAAAATGAAAATGTCTGTGCGATCAAGGCTCAATCAAACGGAGCCGATCGTATTGCATGTACTGAAAATAATAAACTTAATCTAAAAAACAATCACACAAACAGCCTATACATGGAACCTCTCATAACCGCCTGATAATGCCTCGATCATTTGACAAGAATACTTATATATAGGAAGTACCAGCGGCGTATCCACCATATTCTTGTCAAATTCTCATTGACTTTATCCGCAAGTTATGATTAGTTCTATGCGACTCTACAACAAACACAACAACCACAAGATACTGATAATGAAAATGTCTGTGCGATCAAGGCTCAATCAAACGGAGCCGATCGTATTGCATGTACTGAAAATGAAAAATGTCTGTGCGATCAAGGCTCAATCAAACGGAGCCGATCGTATGTGGGCACGCCAGGTTCAACCTCATAATGAAATGGGGAACATGCTCAACGCTCATAATGTAATGGGGAGCGGCGGCCTATGAAATTGCATGTACTGAAAATAATAAACAATAATTACTCTAACAGTTTACACATGGAACCTCTCATAACCGCCAGATAATGCTTCTGATCCTTTGACAAGAATACTTATATATAGGAAGTACCAACGGCGTATCCACCGTATTCTCGTCAAAGTTCCATTGGCTTTATCCTTAAGTTATGTTTGGTTCTATGTGATAAAGAAAAACATAAAACTAAACGATAGGAGTTGAATCTGGATCTTCGGTGAAGAGGACTAGTTGGGTATCTTTGTTTGGGCCGTCATTATCTTCGACAGGATTGGCGTTGATGTTGAAGACTCTTCCTCTTGCTGGTGGCCTAGCGGTTGGGTTTTCTTGGTTTACTTGGTTAACTGGATTTGATTGAGCTTGAGTGTTGATGACGTTAACCAATTGAGGGCATGTGTTTCTAAAGTGGGTAGGGTCGCCACAATTGAAACAAGCTCGAACATATGGGAACATGGGGTATTGGGGTTGTTGATAGGTTTGGTTCATGGTTTGAGTAGGGGGAGAGATTTGGTTTTGAAAGGTGCGGCAAACCCTGATCAAATGACCATAGCGTCCACAAGTTGCACATAGTCGACAAGGTAAAGTCAGGGGATGGTGATAAAAACAGTTGTTGCATCGAGGGTGAGGTCCAAGATATGGTTTCTTATTTGGGTAAGTTGAGTTGGGTGCCACTTGAGTGATTGGGATAGCTTGGATGGGTATGGCGTGTGAAATTGGTTGATTTCGTTGGATAGTAGCGAAAAGTTGTCCGTCTCTTTTTCTCTTAGAGTTGGGTTGAGAAGGGGATTCGGTTTGGGTGTAGTCGGAGGTTTCAGTCGATGCTTTATCCTTCTTCTTCTCCTCTTTGAAGTCTTTGTTCCGGATTCGGTTCTCGGTGAGCTCTGTTGCTAGCTCCATTGTTGCTTCCAAAGTTGCAGGCGTGGTACTTATTACAGAGTCTTGAATCTTTGACAGAAGACCACGAATGTAGTGCTCGATCAAGCGGTAGAGGGGAGTGAACATGTTGGGAACCATTTGATGTAATTCGAGGAATCTTTTGTTGTATGTGGTGTGGTCTCCTTCCTTTTGCTTCAACGAATAAAATTCATCTTCTAATTTCTTGATTTCGCTCCTTGGGCAAAATCGTCTGGTCATGATTTCCTTCAATTCGTTCCAAGTTAAGGTCATAGCATCTTCCACACCTCGTTTGGCCTTCTCTGTATTCCACCAAGTAAGTGCTATCCCATATAATCGACCGGTAGCATAACGCACTTTGCGATCATCGGGGCAATCGCAATTTAGAAAAGTGTTCTCCATCTCTTCAAACCAATGGAGGAGAGCGGTGACGCCTTCAGTCCCTTTGTATTTTGGAGGGTCGCATGATTTGAAATGCTTGTAGGTGCATTTAGTGGTATTTGGGGAAGAGTTGATAACGTTTTGGTTTTCTTGATTGGCAGGATTAGCGGTGAGTGCTTGTTGTACTTGGATTACAATGTTGGGTATTACGGCAGCCATTTGTTGAGCGATTAGGGCAGCCATGCGCTTGCGGGCTTTTCCTGCTCTCATCTTCCTACGGGCGAGGTTAGAAGACATCTACAAGGAATACATGTCAAGAGTATGAGTTGGATGTTTTTGGGTTCATGGATCGCACTAGGAATGAACATTCATAAAATAATTATAGAAAAATAAATATACTACATCCATAGGATGTCTTGGGCTTTGCTCGCCATTAGGCCCTACATGCCGCCATACTTCACCTTCATAATCATGTGGGCCCCCATGAATACCGGGTTTTTCATATGGTTCGCATGGGTTTGCCTGGTTGCGTACACTAAAACCCGGAGAAAATCGAGAAATATGTATACAACGTGTGATATTCGGAATGTGTCCAGGTGTAGACACGGTGACACCTCAAAGTGGGGTTAGTTCGAACGACGTTTGGTGTGGCATGCTTTGGCCTAATAGGTCCTTCGTACTCTCATCGTTAGTCCCCAGGTAGGCAAACTGGTCCGTTATATTGGATTTATACGAATGCCAACCTAGACAGGACGTTCCGACTACCGGTACTTGTACCCTTCCAGTTACTACATGCCCGTCGCAGAACTTACTTTGATGAGATTTGAAAATTGCAACAAAATCTTTGAATAATGAGAGTATGAAAATGAATTGAATATATGAACATTGATATATGTATAATGAATAGGTATATAAATATGCATGTTTGACTGTAAGTATAAACAAATATGAAACAAATAAATATCACAAGTTTGTATGTAACCACCTAATCAATTAAAATTTAGGCAGACTATAGTATAGGCTCTAAGGGTCTAATAACCTATCCTATATCCCTATAGTCATGGCTCTGATACCAATCTGTCACACCCCGACCCGCAGCGGAAAAAGGTGACCGGGGCATGATTGGGTTATCATCAAAGCTCATGACATTTATTATACGTTTCATATTCATTAATACAATTTAATGGAAATTTACAATCATAATTACATCAATGACCTAAACATCAATCTAAGCTTCTTTGTTTTCTTCTAAGGCATTTCCTATGTTTTCCTTGCTTCTCCCTGTCACCTGTATCATGTGTAAAAGGGTTTTTGGATCAACAAAAAGTTGGCGATTGAATCCTATGGAAAACATTGAACAAGTTTATTTAATTGATTATGAAATGAGTGCACAACCACACATGAGTAAAATAGATGTAAACTTATTCAACAATCATTAGATATTAAATAAAGCACACATGAACAATAATGGAACGTTTAGAGGCACGCGTTGCTCTACTCGTCTCTCACGAGGAACTGATGGGCCTAATGAATGAATTGCATAAACATGATAATATGAAAGACATAACTACAAACAATATAAACTCAATGATACACACATGAACAATAATGGATTGGTTTTGAGGCACGCGTTGTTCAACTCGTCTCCCACGAGGAACTGATGGGCTTAATGAATGAATATCATATAATTTGACAAAATGAAATACGTAATCACAACAATATAAACAATCTAAGTTTAGATCACGATATGGTATGGCACAAGTTTAAATAAACGAGTTAATTATTTTGTGACACATGACACACCCCAAAACGTGTAATTAAAAAGGGGGAGTTGTAAGATTCACTCACAGTGGGTGCGTTCGGTTGATGATGTTGAATGCACGCGAAGTGGTTTTAACCACGAGTGAAATTAACCTAGATAAATAGCATTATGGTTCGGTAAGTAAACGGATTTTATTAATCCATTTTAGTAGGATTATTGGGTGTATTTTTGTGAGTTTAAGGCTATTTTCTAACCTTAAAAATGTTATTTTTAAGTATTTTTAATTGATTTTTAAATAAAATAAATAAATAAAAATAATAAAAAAAAATTGTTTTTTTTTTGCTACAGTTGACCGTTGACTTTGACTTTGACTTTGACCGGTTCGTATGCGTGTATATGTGGGCTGAGTGAGGCTCGAACCCGAGACCTCCCGTACGTGTGCACGCAGCTCTACCAACTGAGCTACGTGTCTAACCCGAAATATTTCTGTTTTTAATTATATTTATATATTAATTAGATTAATCCGAAAATCAATTTATTTCTAAAAAGATTTTACTGAATCGGACCGGTGCGCTCCACAGGTCTCGAACCCGGGACCTGTGGGTTGAGTTAACACACAGTCCACCGCTGGACTGTGTGTTTAACTTGTTATATAAACCGATTTTTATTATACTTAAATACAAACTAAGTATTTTCATTTTGACTTATTTAAAAAGTTAGATAATTGTCCGAATCGGTGCAGTAGACCGGACTCGAACTCGTGACATGTGATTAAACATACACACAGTCCACCACTGGACTGTGTGTCTAACTTGGTTATTATTCCGGTTATTATTAACTTAACATATATCAGTGGTGACTCCGGTTCGGTTAACAAAAAAAGACATTTTTATTAAGGCAGCATGCGTGGGACAAGATTCGAACTCGAGACGTTAGTGTGTTTAATGTGCACACAGTCCACCACTGGACTGTGTGTCTAACCCGAGTTATTTCTTGATTTAAATTAAACTTATACATTACAGAAACTTCGTCTTCTTCGTTGATTTTTAACCAGAATCGGAAATCCGACTGGTTCGATGTTTTAATCGTGTTCTTTAGTGTTTTGAGGTTAATTACAGATGAGATATGAACAAAAAGAAAGAAAAATTAGGCGTAAGGTATACCGACTGGACTCCTCTGTTTCTCCGGCGAAACTCCGGCGACAGCAAACACTTCCGGCGACGTGTGTCTTGCAGCAGAGAGTCTTCAGAAAGCTTGAAAAGGATGTGGGTGAATTCGGTATAAGCTCAGGGGGTTCAGTGAGGCTCAGAAGTGAAGGGTTCGGTTTTCCAGCGATGTGCAGAAGTTTTCCGGCGAGTGAAATTACGTCGGGTAAAGGTGCGGTTTTGAGCGAAAAAGCTTGCAGAGGTTCGAGGGGGTATTTATAAGGCAAGTCGTTGATGAATTTGGTCCGATTTCCGACTTGGTTCGTCGGTTAGAATTTCTCCGGCGGTTATAACTTGTGTCGCGGACTCAGACATCGGTTATAACCGATGTAGTGTTTAAGGTTTACGTTATAACTGAAGTAACCGTCGATTCTTGGCGAGTTAGCCGGGATTTCCGAGGACTGCAATTTGGGCGCCGGTTTTGAATTCGGAAAAAACATGTTATGAATTAAATGATTCTAATAATTAACAAAGAATACAAGTGGCGCAGTGGTTTAAGTGTTGAGTGTTAAGTCTGTTGACCGGCTGACTGACCCGGGTTCGAAACCCGGCAGTGCCAAATCATTTTTATTTTCTTATTTTTAATAGTTTTTCAAAAACTAATTATATATTCCCATATAATAATTAATTATGTATCGTTTAAAATTATTTTGGGCATTAAATTCGCAACGAAATTTTTAACTGATTGTTCGGTTAATAAACGGAGCGGGTTTGGTAAATCCGTTTTTTACGGGATGTTACAATTCTGTCAAGATCCAGAAGGACTAGGGGACCTACAATTTGTATCAGAGCATTCGGCTCTTGATTTTGCTCCGTTCAGAATTGTTTCATCAGAACAAGTTGGTATTTTCGTGGTTTTGGAGGCTGTTTTGAAGGTGTGACGGCTGATTTTGGGTTTCTGCTACTGTTTCGGAAAACAGCATGCATTTCGGATAGAAGTCTTGCATTTCGGATCAGAGAATTAGCATTTCGGATTGGAAGACTTGAATTTTGGATTGAAAAGTTGCATTTTGGATCATCAGACCTGCATTTCGGATCAGAAAAGGCCATTTCGGATTCCATTTCGGACTGAAATTCGGATCAAAAGCTATTTCAGATTGAATTTTGGACCAAAAGTGCATTCCGGATTCCATCTCGGATAAGGACTATTCCGGATTCCATCTCGGATCAGTGTAGTCTATTCCGGATTTCCATTTCGGATCAGAACAGTGCATCTCGGATTTCATCTCGGATCACTATTCCGGATCACCATTTCGGATTAGCAATTCGGATTACTGTTCTGGATTTTCATTTCGGATTGAAAATCCGGGTTACTGTTCCAGATTCGGTACTATTCCGAGTTATATACAGAAAATGATGGAAAGTTAACCAGCTGACGTAACTGGAGTTAAACGTTTTCGAACATAGAAGTTGATCCGTAAACAATCTTAACAAACCGACTGCACGGTTAGACTCGTGTGATTTTTAGGGCAAAAAAGGCACAAAAAATCCTAAAATCACTATCAGACAATATATATCATTGGATTCGATTGACGAGACGAGTTTAACGGTACAATTTGGTAACCACACTTTTCAGACAAATTTTTGAACGTTTTTAACAGTACGGTTACAATAAAACACGAAGAAGGACCAGAAGAGAGGTTAGATTTGGGTTTTGATACAGGTATACCAAAATCCATTTAAACTGATACGCTTTGTGGTAAAGATGGTCAGAATGAAGAACATCGGTGAGTGTCTTAATAACTTCCCGAAGTTGATGAATGCTGAACAATTTGTAGACTGGAAAGAGAAGTTTGAGGCATTTATTCAAGGTGAAGATACTACGATATGGAATTGTATGATCGATGGGTACATTGCTCCCACACGTCGAGTTAATGGAAGAATTATGGTTCTCTCATATGAGAAGATGGAAGATTCTGAGAAACGTGTATATGATGCTGAGAAGAAGGCTTTAGCAGCGATAAAGATGTCCTTGCCATTTGATATGAAAAACATCTGTAGTAGGTATGGATCGTCTAGAGAACTGTGGGAAGCTTTAGAAAAACGTTATCAGAGTACCTCAAGACAAAGTACACGTGTGGCTGAGACTGCAGCGGTGAAGATTGGTGAAGAAGCTGCTAAGATAGAAGAGAAGAAGGAAGCTGAGAAGGAGAGAGTGGAAGTTAAGGATGCAAAAGCAGCAATGTGCATGGATGATACAGATGAGCTTATAGCAGAGGTACAGGTACAATTTCAATCTGTAAGTCATACATGTCATAATTGCACTGAACTACAGGGTAAAGTTGACAAATTATCGGAGCAAAACAAAATTCTGTTAGTTGAATTAGAAATGAAAGAGTCAAATGTTCTTTTGAGTAAAAGGGAGTTAAATTTTTTAAATACACTCAATTCAAATGAACAAGAAATCATCAGTTTGACCAGCAAAGTCAATGAACTATTACAGATCATTGATTTAGCTCGTGAAACTATGAAGGATAAAACTAACAAGCTTTCTGAAAAGTGCACAGAATTGGCTGGTGCACAGCAAAATTGTTGAACTTCATGGAAAGTTAGACAAATTTGGAGAATCCTCGTTAGCCAGGACTCAAATTCAGAAAAGTTTGAAAAGGAGTAGTGATAAAACACAGGAGTGGGGTTTAGTAAAGCTCTATCTCCTGCGGATCAGGATTACTCCTTTTTACCAAATGAAAAGGAGCTAACAGATTTTGTGCCTACTACACCAGCTGTAGTGGATCCGATAACAGTTGACATACCTGTTAGTCCAGGCTCTTTGAAAGAATCTGTTAGGTCTAATAGTACACCTCATAAAGTGGATGAGGATACTAAAGACAAAACAGTCAAATCATTTAAAAAGGGATCAAACAGAAAGAAAACTTTTAAGAAGAGATCCTGTTTTAAATGTCACAACAAAGGGCATGTGGCTAGTTGTTGTCCTTTTAAAAAGGGTAAGCAAGTGGAGACTGAGGTTGAGGTTAAGGACGGAAATCAGGTTGGGTCAAATAAGAATGTTAAACCAAGTTCTCAGACAAATCAACAAAGATTTCAACCTAAACCTTCAACATCAAGAAGATTTGAGAGTCCAAGAAAATTTTCTCCAAAATCAAGTTATGTTAATGGACAATCAAATTGTTTTACAAAGAAAAATTTTGGATATCAAAATCGATACCAGACTTCTGGTGATTGAAATTTTCAAAGACGAAACGAATATAGGGGTTTTAGTAACTCGAATGTTCAACATAATCCAAAATTTTTTCAAAGTTCAGATTATGGTAATGGGAGAAGAAGGTTTCGAGATAATAATTTTCAAAGTCGAAAAATCCAAGAGTTTATTGGAATTCTTGTGATCAAAGGTCTTGTGGAAATTATAGATATGATTCAACAACTTGGAAGACATCCAAGATACCAGTACGGTGTGATGGATATTGGATTAATGTTCCAGTGGTTGCTGAATCTGGACGACCCAAGACCTTTAAGGCTTGGGTCCCCCAGTCTAACTAAGTTGTTGAGTGTGTGCAGGATGACCAAGAAGGACTGTTGATGTGTTCAACAGTGGTTATTCCTGTAAATCATCTGAGGTGAATAGTAGGTTACACATGGTAACGAATTATTTACTTCTGTGTTAAATCTTGGTTTACTAAAAGTGAAAAACCTACTTGTCAGGTTAAAGTGGGAGTCTGTTTGTGTTTAAATTTCTGTTTTTAAACCTTTACTCCATAAAAACAAAAATTTAGGGGGAGAAATTTCCTTAAGCCAAAAAGAGTTTAGTTAGTGCGTGAGTTTAGGGGAGTAAGTTGAATAGTTTAAAGTTTTTCAAAAAATCAAAAATGAGTTTCACTGTGTGAAAAAGAAGAAATGCTACATCAGCAAGTTAGATTGTCACACTGAAATTAAATTTAAAATTGCTTAAGTGTGATAGCTGTCACACCCCGACCCGCAGCGGATAAGGTGATCGGGGCATGATTGGGTTATCATCAAAGCTCATGACATTTATTAAATGTTTCATATTCATTAATACAAATTAAATGAAAGTTTACAATGATTGCTACAACATGATCTAACTAACAATCTAACTCCTTTGTTCTCTTCTAAGGCATATCCTATGCTATCCTTGCTTCAACCTGTTCACCTGTATCATGTGTAAAAAGGTTTTTGGATCAACATAATGTTGGCGAGTGAATCCTATGGAAAACATTTGAACAATTTATTTAAATTGATTATGAAATATGTGCACAACCAAACATGAATAAAATTAGATGTAACTTGATCAACAATCATAAGATGTTAAATGAAACACTCATGAATAATAATGGAAACAATTAAAGGCACGCGATGCTCAACTCGTCTCTCACGAGGAACTGAGGGGCCTGATGAATGAATTGCATAAACATGATAATATGAATAACACAACTACAAACAATATGAAATCAATGAAAAACACACATAAACAATAATGAATTTGAATTGAAGCACGCGATGTTCTACTCGTTTCCCACGAGGAACTGATGGCTTAATGTATGAGTTTCATGTAATTTGACTAACGGAAATATAAATAAATCACAACAATCAATCAATCTAAGTTTACGTCATGATGTGGTACGGCACAAGTTTAAATAAATAAATTAATAAATTCATAACACATGACACACCCCAAAACGTGTAATTTAAAAGGGGGAATTGTAAGATTCACTCACAGTGGGTGCGTTCGGTTGATGATGATGAATGCACGCGAAATGGTTTTAACCACGAGTGAGATTTAACCTAGATAAATCGCATTATGGTTTGGTGAGTAAACGGATTTTATTAAACTATTTTAGTAGGATTGTTGGGTGTATTTTTGTGAGTTTGAAACTATTTTCTAATCTTAAAAATGTTATTTTTAAGTATTTATAATTGATTTTTAATTAAAATAATTAAATAAAAATAAATAAAAAAATTATTATTTTTCTGACCGTTGACCGGCCGGTTGCCCGTTGACCTGACCGTTGACCGGTTCGTTGACAGTTTATTGTGCGCTGAGTGAGGCTCGAACCCGAGACCTCTCGTACGCGTGCACGCAGCTCTACCAACTGAGCTACGTGTCTAACCCGTTATATATCCGATTTTAATTATATATATACACTAATTAGATTAAACCGAAAATCATTTTTATTTTAAAAACAATTTAATCGAAACGGTCATGCACACCACAGGTCTCGAACCCGTGACCTGTGGTTTAATATAACACACAAGTCCACCGCTGGACTGTGTGTTCAACATGTTATATAACTTGATTTTTATTATACTTAAAGACAATTTAATTATTTCCTTTTCTGCCTTATTTAAAAAGAAAAGATAATTGTCCGAGTCGGTGCTGATGACCGGACTCGAACTCGTGACCAGCGATATAAACAAACACACAGTCCACCGCTGGACTGTGTGTCTAACTTGGTTATTATTTCGGTTATTAATATACTTAACATATATCTTAGGCGATCCGGTTCAGTAAACAAAAACAATAGTTTTTATTAAGGCAGCGTGTGTGAGACGGGATTCGAACTCGAGACCTTTGCATAATTAACGTCTTATGTGCACACAGTCCACCGCTGGACTGTGTGTCTAACCCGATTAATATCATGATTTATAATATACTTATATGATATAAAAACATCGTCTTCCTCGTCAAGTTTGAGACAGAATTCGGAATTCGACTAGTTCAGGTTTTTTATCAGTTTGTTAGTGTTTTAGGTTAATTATTGATATTATAAAAGTGAAACAGAGAAGAAAACTGGGCGGAGAAAGTATACCGACAAGACTCTCTGTTTTTCCGGCAGAACTTCGGCGACAGAAAACAACTCCGGCGTCTGGTGTCTCGCAGCAGCAAGTCTCCGGAAAGCTTGGAAAGAGTAAGGGTAACTTCGGTAAAGGTTTAGGGGATTCAGTGAAGTTCAGAAATATGAAAGTCGGTTTTCCGGCGAAAACAGGAAAATTCCGGCGAGTGGAATTACGCCGAGAAAAAGGTGTGATTTTTGTGCGAAAGTGTTTGTAGACGGTTGTGGTTGAATTTATAGGGAAAATATGAGATGCATTTGGTCTGATTTCGGACTGGGTTCGTCAATTCAAGTTTTCCGGCGGTTTTGATTTTGGTCGCGGACTTCAAACATCGGTTATAACCGATATGTGATTAAAGGTTTACGTTATAACGTAAATTAGTGTTAAGGCTCGCGTATAATCCGGGATTCCGACGACTGAATCGTTTTGGGCGCCGATTTTGAATTCAAAATGTTATTATATCAATTAAATGATTGAAACATATAACAAACAGAACAAGCGGCGCAGTGGTTTGTGTGTGAGGTGTTAAGTCACTTAGTGACTCGGTACAGACCCGGGTTCGAAACCCGGCATATGTATTTAATTTTTATTTTGCGATTTTTGACAGTTTTCAAAAACTAAATATATATTCGCGTATAATAATTGATTACGGATCGTTTAAAAATGTTTTGGACATTTAATTCGAAACGAAAATTTTGACTGACTGTTCGGTTGATAAACGGAGCGGGTTTGGTAAATCCGTTTTTGACGGATGTTACAGTATCCCCTGCTTTTTTAGAAATTTCGTCCCGAAATTTAAATAATGATATATTTTGACTAAAATGAATGATGACGTTTTGTTTGACAGTTGTATGCTTAGAAAAATAAAAGTTTAAGTTTTTGTTCGAGGCGGTAACGTTCCTTGTAAGGGTTATGTACCCTATTCAGGAATCGCTTTTTGTTGCCTACTGTATGAATATTGATAAGCAGAAATGATTTGCTAAAATGATATCATGCATATGTGTTAAGATACGTTTGGGAAAAATATGGTTATATCCTAAGGCAAAACTTCTAATACTACAATCTACATGGAACATAAATAAAAACACAACAGCTGATATCCAAACATGAATGAACATATCAGCAAATATTTGAACATGAATAAACATAACAACAAAATATTCGAACATAAATGAACACATCAACAAATATTTGGACATGAATAAACACAACAGCAAAGATTCGAACATGAATAGACACATCAGCGAATATTTGAACATGAATAAACACAACAGCAAATATTTGAATCCACATTCTGATAACATATATGTTTGAATGACGGAAGTTCCTCTCTCGTTTGTTATGATGGAGAGGTTAATTTATGTAGAAATGAAACACAATCCAATCTCTTTAAATAATATGATGATGTAAATGTAACACAAATTCCAACCAAGGCAATAATAAATCCTACATGGAACTTCTCATAACCGTCTGATAATGCCTCTGATCCTTTGGCAAGAATACTTATATATAGGAAGTACCAGCGGCGTATCCACCATATTCTTGCCAAATTTTCATTAGTTTTATCCACAAGTTATGATTGGTTACCAAGAAACTAATAAATCCTACATAGAACTCCTCATAACCATCCGTTAATGCCTCTGATCCTTTGACAAGAATACTTATATATAGGAAGTACCAGCGGCGTATCCACCATATTCTTGTCAAATTTTCATTGGTTTTAACAGTGAATTATGATTAGTCCTATAACTCTACAATCAATACAACAAACATAAATTACTGAAATGAAACATATCTGTGCGATCAAGGCTCAATCGAACGGAGCCGATCGTATTGTATGTACTGAAAATGAAATTGTGTGCTCAAGGCTCAATCAAACGGAGCCGAACATATTGAATGTACTGAAATTGAAATTGTGTGCTCAAGGCTCAATCAAACGGAGCCGAACATATTGAATGTACTGAAATTGAAATTGTGTGCTCAAGGCTCAATCAAACGGAGCCGAACATATTGCATGTACTGAAATTGAAATTGTGTGCTCAAGGCTCAATCAAACGGAGCCGAACATATTGCATGTACTGAATATGAATAACTTAACCACACAAACAGCCTATGCATGGAACCTCTCATAACCGCCTGATAATGCCTCCGATTATTTGACAAGAATACTTATATATAGGAAGTACCATCGGCGTATCCACCATATCCTTGTCAAATTTTCGTTGACTTTATCCGAAAGTTATGGTTAGTTCGATGCGACTCTACTACAAACACCACAACCACAAGATACTGATAATGAAATTGTATGTGCGCTCAAGGCTCAATCAAACGGAGCCGAACGTATTGCATGAACTTGAAACGTAAATTGAACTGTGCACTCAAGGCTCAATCAAACGGAGCCGAACGTATTGCATGAACTGGAAATGTAAATAAATCTGTGTACTCAAGGCTCAATCAAACGGAGCCGAGCATATTGCATGAACTGGAAATGTAAATAAATCTGTGTACTCAAGGCTCAATCAAACGGAGCCGAGCATATTGCATGTATTGAAATGTAATATTACGTAACCGATCAAGGCTCAACAAACGGAGCCGATCGTGCGGGCACGCCAAGATCAACCACATAATAAAATGGGGATCCAACTCAACCTCGATGGATGGGGAGCCACGGCCTCGGCAAAATCGTATACTGAAAACAATATATAATATATAATATCCAATGATTTCTCTAACAGTCTACACATGTGATAAAGAAAGACTAAACAATAGGAGTTGAATCTGGATCCTCGGCGAACAGGACTAGCTGAGTATCTTCGTTTGGGCCGTCATTATCTTCGACAGGGTTGGCGTTGATATTGAAGACTCTTCCTCTTGCTGGCGGCCTAGTGGTTGGGTTTTCTTGGTTTACTTGGTTAACTGGGTTTGATTGGGCTTGAGTGTTGATAACGTTTACCAATTGAGGGCATGTGTTTCTAAAGTGGGTAGGGTCGCCACAATTGAAGCAAGCTCGAGCATATGGGAACATGGGGTGTTGGGGTTGGTGATAAGTTTGGGCCATGTTTTGAGTAGGGGAAAAAGTTTGGTCTTGAAAGGTGCGACAAACACTGCTCAAATGACCATAACGTCCACAAGTTGTACATAGCCGGCAAGGTAAAGTAAGGGAATGATGATAAAAACAGTGGTTGCATTGAGGGTGAGGTCCAAGATATGGTTTCTTATTTGGGTAAGCTGAATTGGGTGCCACTTGGGTGATTGGGACAGCTCGGATGGGTATAGCGTGAAAAACGGGTTGATTTCGTTGGGTAGCAGCGAAAAGTCGCCCGACTCTTTTTCTCTTAGGGTTGGGTTGAGAAGGGGATTCGGGTTGAGAAGGGGATTCGGAGGTTTCAGTTGATTCTTTATCCTTCTTCTTCTCTTCCTCGAAGTCTTTGTTTCGGATTCGGTTCTCGGTGAGCTCTATTGCTAGCTCCATTGCTGCTTCCAAAGTTGCAGGCTTGGTACTTATCACGGGGTCTTGAATCTTTGACGGAAGACCACGAATGTAGTGCTCGATCAAACGGTAGAGGGGAGTAAACATGTTGGGAACCATTTGATGTAATTCGAGGAACCTTTTGTTGTAGGTGGTGTGGTCTCCTTCCACTTGCTTCAATGAGTAAAATTCATCTTCTAGCTTCTTGATTTCGCTCCTTGGACAAAATCGTCTGGTCATGATTTCCTTCAATTCGTTCCAAGTTAGGGACATAGCATCTTCAACACCTCGTTTCGCCTTCTCTGTATTCCACCAAGTAAGTGCTATCCCATATAGTCGACTGGTAGCATAACGCGCTTTGCGATCATCAGGGCAATCGCAATTTAGAAAAGTATTCTCCATTTCTTCAAACCAATGGAGGAGTGCGGTGACACCTTCAGTCCCTTTATATTTCGGAGGGTCGCATGATTTGAAATGCTTGTAGGTGCATTTAGTGGTGTTTGGGGAAGAGTTGAAAATGTTTTGGTTTGCTTGGTTGACAGGATTATTGGTAAGTGCTTGTTGAACTTGGATTACAATATTGGGTATTACAGCAGCCATTTGTTGAGCGATTAAGGTAGCCATGCGTTCGCGGGCTTTTCCTGCTCTCATCTTCCTACGGGCGAGGTTAGAAGACATCTACAATGAATACATGAGAAGGGTATGAGTTGGATGCTTTTGAGATCATGGGTCACATTAGGGATGAACATTCATAAAATAATCATACAAAAATACCACATCCATAGGATGTCTTTGGCTTTGCTCGCTGTTAGGCCCGTCATGCCGCCATACTTTACCTTATGTAATCATGTGGGCCCCCATGAATTACCGGTTTTTCATATGGTTCGCACGGTTTCTGCCTGGTTGCGTACACAAAACCCGGTGAAAATCGAGAAATATGTATACAACGTGTGATGTTCGGAATGTGTCCAGGTGTAGACACGGTGACACCTCAAAGTAGGGTTAGTTCGAACGACGTTTGGTGTGGCATGCTTTGGCCTAATAGGTCCTTCGTACTCTCATCGTTGGTCCCCAGGTAGGCAAACTGGTCCGTTATATTGGATTTATACGAATGCCAGCCTAGACAGGACGTTCCGACTACCGGTACTTGTACCCTTCCAGTTACTACATGCCCGTCGCAGAACTTACTTTGATGAGAATTGAAAATTGCATAAAATCTTTGGATAATGAGAATATGAAATTAAATTGAACACATGAACATCGATATATGTATAATGAATATGTATATATGTATAATGAACATGTATACGAGCATGTATGTTTGACTGAAATGTAAACAAATATGAAACAAATAAATATCATAAGTTTGTATGTAACCACCTAATCAATTTAAAATTTAGGCAGACTATAGTATAGGCTCTAAGGGTCTAATAACCTATCCTATATCCCTATAGTCATGGCTCTGATACCAATCTGTCACACCCCGACCCGCAGCGGATAAGGTGATCGGGGCATGATTGGGTTATCATCAAAGCTCATGACATTTATTAAATGTTTCATATTCATTAATACAAATTAAATGAAAGTTTACAATGATTGCTACAACATGATCTAACTAACAATCTAACTCCTTTGTTCTCTTCTAAGGCATATCCTATGCTATCCTTGCTTCAACCTGTTCACCTGTATCATGTGTAAAAAGGTTTTTGGATCAACATAATGTTGGCGAGTGAATCCTATGGAAAACATTTGAACAATTTATTTAAATTGATTATGAAATATGTGCACAACCAAACATGAATAAAATTAGATGTAACTTGATCAACAATCATAAGATGTTAAATGAAACACTCATGAATAATAATGGAAACAATTAAAGGCACGCGATGCTCAACTCGTCTCTCACGAGGAACTGAGGGGCCTGATGAATGAATTGCATAAACATGATAATATGAATAACACAACTACAAACAATATGAAATCAATGAAAAACACACATAAACAATAATGAATTTGAATTGAAGCACGCGATGTTCTACTCGTTTCCCACGAGGAACTGATGGCTTAATGTATGAGTTTCATGTAATTTGACTAACGGAAATATAAATAAATCACAACAATCAATCAATCTAAGTTTACGTCATGATGTGGTACGGCACAAGTTTAAATAAATAAATTAATAAATTCATAACACATGACACACCCCAAAACGTGTAATTTAAAAGGGGGAATTGTAAGATTCACTCACAGTGGGTGCGTTCGGTTGATGATGATGAATGCACGCGAAATGGTTTTAACCACGAGTGAGATTTAACCTAGATAAATCGCATTATGGTTTGGTGAGTAAACGGATTTTATTAAACTATTTTAGTAGGATTGTTGGGTGTATTTTTGTGAGTTTGAAACTATTTTCTAATCTTAAAAATGTTATTTTTAAGTATTTATAATTGATTTTTAATTAAAATAATTAAATAAAAATAAATAAAAAAAATTATTATTTTTCTGACCGTTGACCGGCCGGTTGCCCGTTGACCTGACCGTTGACCGGTTCGTTGACAGTTTATTGTGCGCTGAGTGAGGCTCGAACCCGAGACCTCTCGTACGCGTGCACGCAGCTCTACCAACTGAGCTACGTGTCTAACCCGTTATATATCCGATTTTAATTATATATATACACTAATTAGATTAAACCGAAAATCATTTTTATTTTAAAAACAATTTAATCGAAACGGTCATGCACACCACAGGTCTCGAACCCGTGACCTGTGGTTTAATATAACACACAGTCCACCGCTGGACTGTGTGTTCAACATGTTATATAACTTGATTTTTATTATACTTAAAGACAATTTAATTATTTCCTTTTCTGCCTTATTTAAAAAGAAAAGATAATTGTCCGAGTCGGTGCTGATGACCGGACTCGAACTCGTGACCAGCGATATAAACAAACACACAGTCCACCGCTGGACTGTGTGTCTAACTTGGTTATTATTTCGGTTATTAATATACTTAACATATATCTTAGGCGATCCGGTTCAGTAAACAAAAACAATAGTTTTTATTAAGGCAGCGTGTGTGAGACGGGATTCGAACTCGAGACCTTTGCATAATTAACGTCTTATGTGCACACAGTCCACCGCTGGACTGTGTGTCTAACCCGATTAATATCATGATTTATAATATACTTATATGATATAAAAACATCGTCTTCCTCGTCAAGTTTGAGACAGAATTCGGAATTCGACTAGTTCAGGTTTTTTATCAGTTTGTTAGTGTTTTAGGTTAATTATTGATATTATAAAAGTGAAACAGAGAAGAAAACTGGGCGGAGAAAGTATACCGACAAGACTCTCTGTTTTTCCGGCAGAACTTCGGCGACAGAAAACAACTCCGGCGTCTGGTGTCTCGCAGCAGCAAGTCTCCGGAAAGCTTGGAAAGAGTAAGGGTAACTTCGGTAAAGGTTTAGGGGATTCAGTGAAGTTCAGAAATATGAAAGTCGGTTTTCCGGCGAAAACAGGAAAATTCCGGCGAGTGGAATTACGCCGAGAAAAAGGTGTGATTTTTGTGCGAAAGTGTTTGTAGACGGTTGTGGTTGAATTTATAGGGAAAATATGAGATGCATTTGGTCTGATTTCGGACTGGGTTCGTCAATTCAAGTTTTCCGGCGGTTTTGATTTTGGTCGCGGACTTCAAACATCGGTTATAACCGATATGTGATTAAAGGTTTACGTTATAAACGTAAATTAGTGTTAAGGCTCGCGTATAATCCGGGATTCCGACGACTGAATCGTTTGGGCGCCGATTTTGAATTCAAAATGTTATTATATCAATTAAATGATTGAAACATATAACAAACAGAACAAGCGGCGCAGTGGTTTGTGTGTGAGGTGTTAAGTCACTTAGTGACTCGGTACAGACCCGGGTTCGAAACCCGGCATATGTATTTAATTTTTATTTTGCGATTTTTGACAGTTTTTCAAAAACTAAATATATATTCGCGTATAATAATTGATTACGGATCGTTTAAAAATGTTTTGGACATTTAATTCGAAACGAAAATTTTGACTGACTGTTCGGTTGTTAAACGGAGCGGGTTTGGTAAATCCGTTTTTGACGGATGTTACAATAGCAGCTTCATTATATGATGTACCAGTAGGCAAAAAGCATGAAATAATCAACTTACTTTTGTGATACAAACGTAAAATAAACTGTGTATGAGTGGGTCACATATCAGTGGCGTATGGTTTTATAACCTTAAATCTTGCGTTGATAGATTGCCAAAATCTGAGGTTTTAGGTCTTTATATCTGTAACATTCGTCGTAAAACGAGTTTCAAAACCCGCTTCGTTTAATAATCAAATATTCGGTTAAAAGTTCGTTGCGTATTTATTGTGCCGGTTATTTTAAATACTTCCTAATTAATAAATATTTTAGAATTTAAAAACCATAATTAATAAATAATAATAATAAGTAAATTAAAATAACCCTAAAATAATAAAACAAAATTTTGAATAGAGTAGCCGGGTTTCGAACCCGGGTCTCCCGCGTATGCACACACCCAAATCACCACTACTCCACACACCACTTTGGTGATGGAATCATAAATAAATAATCTATATAGAAGAACAAGTAACTGAACCTGTAAATCAAAAGCTTCATTTACCGAATCTGTTGTCAAAGATCAAAATCGCGAAATCTAAGGAATAGCATCTTCTTTACGATTGGAAACGGATATAACTGATGGCAAACATCAGTTATAACCAAAACTTAAAATCATTTCATTCAAATCGTGTAAATCGAAACCGAAAAGTTAACCAAGTTAGAGAATCACCTTTGCCTATAAATACCGACTATCAATCATTCTAAAGCTCACACTACCAACCTCACTGCTCAAACACTATGTTCTTGACGGAAAACAATTTTCTATTCGCCAGAATCTTTGCTGAAACCGTCGGAGTTAGTCACCGGAAAACCGGGCCCCTGTTTTTGGTATGAATCCTTAACACCTTTCAATGTCATGTTCAATTCATTCTGATTGTAAAACAACCAGAACTGATATCAGTCGAGTTTCAGTTCTGGGTACTGATTAAGTGAAGAAGATGAAGCTGAGATAAGGGTTTTATATAATTAAAATCGAGTTATATACAGGTTAGACACCCAGCCCAACTGGTTGGGCTGGGTGCAAAACATGTCTGAGGTTGCGGGTTCGAGTCGGATTCTTCACACTGGTTCGCTCATTTAAATCTTTTTTAAATTAATTAATTTCTGAAATATTCTAATCAGTATATAAGTATAATAAAAATCAAGAATCTAACAGGTTAGACACGTAGCTCAGTTGGAAGAGCTGCGTGCACGTAACCGAGAGGTCATGAGTTCGAACCTCGCACGCTACCAATAATTAAACCGGTTGAACCGGCCGTTGACCAGTCAACCCTTAGAAAAAGGGTAATTTTTTTTATAAAAATCCTTTTTATTTTCTTTGAAAATTAGTTAAAGTTACCTCAAAATAAGGTTTTTAAGCTTTTAAAAATTTGTATCAATTACCCCAATAACCTAAAAATCTAATAAAAAGCATAAATTAAAAATATTAATTTATCTATTTATCGCGTTATTATTTTAGGTTAGTTTTTCCTTCGTCTGTTTAATTCCAAATTCGTGCGCGTTCGTCTTCGATCAAGGAAACGCACCCACTGTGAGTGAATTCTTACAAATTCCCCTTTTTATTCATGTTTTGGGGTGTATAATGTGTCGCTTTATTTATTTCGTTTATTCAAACTTGTGCTATTACCATTATATGATCTAAACGTGTGATGATTATGTTGTTTGTTGTGATGTGTGTTTACATTTTGTCAAGTTGCATGCAAATAATTCATTAGGCCCATCAGTTTCTCGTTGGAGACGAGTTGAACATCGCGTGCCTCATTAGATCGGCTCCGTTTGATTGAGTCTTGATCTCATTGTTCATCATTTGGTGTGTGCTTGTGCATTAATTGATATTATGTGTATTGTGATTATGTTGTTTGTTGTGATGTGTGTTTACATTTTGTCAAGTTGCGTGCACATCATTCATTAGGCCCATCAGTTCCTCGTTGGAGACGAGTTGAACATCGCATGCCTCATTAGATCGGCTCCGTTTGATTGAGCCTTGATCTCATTTTTCATCATTTAGTGTGTGCGTGTGCATTAATTGATATTATATGTATTGTGATTAAATTTACATTTACGTTTACTCATATGTGGTTATGCACCTTTTTATAACCAATGTAACAAATTCGTTCAAATGTTTTCATAAGATTCACTTGCCAACTTTTGTTGACCCAAAACCCTATTTTTACACATGATACAGGTGGACAGGTTGAAGCAAGGAACACATAGGAAATTGCTTTAGAAGAAAAATAAAGAAGTCATGAAAAATGTATTTGAACATGTGGGGCTTGTATGTGTATTGTAATTTCTTCTTTAAAAAGAAATAATAAATATGAAACTTTATAGTAAATGTCATGAGCTTTGATGAAAACCCAATCATGCCCCGACTACCATTTCCGTTGCGGGTCAGGGTGTGACAGATTGGTATCAGAGCTTTTGACAATAGGGATATAGGATAGGTTATTAGACCATTAGAGCCTATACTATAGTTGATTAGATTTTAATTGTTTATGTGGTTACATGCAAACTCATGATGTTTATTTGTTTCGTATTTATTACACACACAAATGCATGCAAACACTTCCCCTATCATTTTGTGTGATACTTAATGAGTTATACTTGTTGTCAAACATAACATGCTTACATATACATTCATCACGCATATTTCAAATGTTCACATATCCAAATCATTCTCATATTTCCTTTATTCAAGATTTTGTTGCATTTTTCGTTTTTCAGTCTCATCAAAGTGAGTTCTACGACGGGCATGTAGTAACTGGAAGGGTACAAGTACCGGTAGTCGAAACGTCCTGTCTAGGTTGGCATTCGTATAAATCCAATATAACAGACTAGTTTGCCTACCTGGGGACTAACGA
The DNA here is from genome assembly GCA_947069175.1 of Scalesia atractyloides. Taxonomy (NCBI): domain Eukaryota; kingdom Viridiplantae; phylum Streptophyta; class Magnoliopsida; order Asterales; family Asteraceae; genus Scalesia; species Scalesia atractyloides. Next base: position 85,787,828 of record CAMTDV010000008.1, read on the forward strand.
TGAGAGTACGAAGGACCTATTAGGCCAAAGCATGCCACACCAAACGTCGTTCGAACTAACCCTACTTTGAGTTGTCATTGTGTCCATACCAGGACACCCTCCGACCTTATACTTTGTTGTCATGTTTTACGATTTTCATTCGGGTGGCGAGTGTTAACAGGCCAACACCAATATGAACCCTACCCGAGCCCAATAGTCATGGGGGCCCACATGACTACCAAGGCCAAGTAAGGGGACATATGGGAGCCCAAACATCAGCAAAGCCCAAGACATCCTATGGATGTAGCAAATTTATTTTCTTCATTTGTTTTGTTAATGTTCATTTCTAAATACGACACATGACATCTAAAACGTCAAACTCATACTCTCGATACGTATTCCTTGTAGATGTCTTCTAGTCACCCTCGTAGAGGTAGGAGATCAGGAAAATTCCGCGAGCGCATGGCCGCCCAAATCGCTCAACAAATGGCCGACGTAATCCCCAACATCGTAGTTCAAGTTCAACAAGCCCTTACCGCTAATCCGTCAACCCAATCAACCAAGAAGATCAAAATGTTGTCAACCCTCCCCCAAATACCACTAAATGCACCTTCAAGCATTTCAAAACCTGCGATCCTCCACAACCGGGATATCTTAAAAGAGCTAAAATGCCAAATCCTAAATATTGAAGAAGCTCTCCTAGAGAGTCATTCAAATATGCAAATTGCATTACTCGTACCAAAATTTGGTATTTGTCCTAACCCTCGTTGGATATTTGGTCTCTTTGCTATAAGGAAGTACTGACCTGATCACCAATCATCTAATGTTGTAAATTCAAAAGGATGAATTTCGGTATACTCACCTACTACGATGAATTTTTGTGCATACCTTGATCGCGGGGGTATGTCCTGAAGTGGGACACACTAGTACATCAGTAAAATTTAAATAATCATGTCACGAGGTAATGGTACTTGAAATGTTCATGTATTTTTGTTTAAGTGGATAAACAATACTGGTAATCGTCTTGAACTGTTTTCCATGAAAATTGCAAATAAAATAATCAGATAGTGTGAAAACAGGTTGATGTTGCTGATATGATCTTCTTAGTGGTGATACTCACAAAAATAGAGTGTTTATTTTCTTGTTAGTTATTTGTTTTCAGAAAATATAAAATACAAAAAGATTTGTTTTTAAAGTCTCCCTGTTTGATATGATAAGTTGTTAGTTTTTGCATGACAAGATAAAATATTGGTTTATCTTTAATGTGAAAAAGAACTAATGGTTTTTCGAGTTACTTGCTTGTGTTTCTAAACAGATTGATGCAGTTATCAAAATGAAGTGCAGAATTCAAGTAAAGTACAGTTTAAGAATGGAGTGCAGAATGAGTGAAGATGCATGGTAGGATCCTTCTACTACATTGCATAGGGAGATATAGAGAAATTTGGTGATATGAGCTTAACCAAAGAATGCTAGTTCGGTAATCTACAGCGAATGAAAGTCTTGGTGATTGGAAGCATCAGCTTAGGGAGTCTGTAATTTTCAGAATCTTTGTGGAGCTGAAGTTATCCAAGGACCAAAAGATCACAAGATGTTTGAAGACAAAATTAAATTATGAAGCTATTGTCAAGGGGGAGTCTGTTGGTGCATTTGTGTGACAACAGCTTAATAGTTTAATAGTTTAGTCTTTGGATATTTTGTATTGGGCTTAGCATTTGTGTTTAGCTTGTTTAGAGTTGTAATGGGCTTGGAGAATGGCCTAGCTCAGGATAAAGCCTAGTATCTAGACATGTAGTATAAATACATGTTATGCATTAGGGTTTTGGAGTAGTTAGAAGAACAGAGAGTTGGAAGAAATCTACAGAGAGTGGTTGAGAGATTTCTAGAGAGTCTTGAATTGATTGTAAACACATAGTGTTGGATAATCAATAGAAGACTGATTAAAGGAATTGTTTGTGTTCGTGTTCTTTTGTTTTCTGTGAAATCTGATCTAGGGGATTCCGCACTCTAGATTAGATAGACGATTCTGTCAAGATCCATAAGGACTAGGGGACCTACAGTTTAGTTACCGAGAATGATAGACCGATGAAGCTAACACAAGAGCATGAAGCAAGCAAAAGGGTACAAGCAAGTATGTTGATCAAGTACCAGAATTGGTTTAAAGTTCTTGAAGAGAAAATGGGAATCAATTTTGATGAGGAAGTAAAAAAGATAGAACCAGAAGTTGCTGAGACTACTGCTGCAGAGAATGTTGAAACAATATATGTGCCTGAAACAGTGGTCGTTGATAAAGGAAAGAAAACAGTTGATGCAATGCTAGAGATTATCCTTGATGAAGTGAATGTTAATCTTTAAGAAAGAGATAGAAAAAGTTACTAAAGAGGTCGATATTATTTCTGGAGCTGAACAAGAAAAATCAACTAAGACTGAAGTTATCTTTGGTACTTAGAACAAACCTCAAGATGATGAGAAAGATGATAAATAGGACGAAGAGAAAGTTGATTATGATGGTTCTGATCATGGTGATGATAATGTGATGATAATAAAGGGAGGTGCAGGTATAACTGTCACTGATACAAAGAATGTTGAATCTGAAGCACTCGAAACTCATGGTGAAGCTGAACATAATAATGATGGTATTAATGAAGAGGTATTTGGAGTTGACAAGGAGCAAGAAGATGATATATCTGTTGATGAAGATACTTCAAGAATTTTAACAGATGCTGTCCACTCACTTTGTTCTTGCAAGTCAAAGAACAATTATCTAGGTCATGATGTTGAAGAAGGTGAATTCGTTCACAACTATACAAAGAAGGAATTGGCAAAGGTTTGTGAAGTTAATGAAGATAAATTTGAATTTGAAATGTTTGCTGAGGAAGCTGATGATATAGTGTGGCGAAAGATTGAGGAAAAGGTAAAAGTTGGTGATCGCCAAGAAATGAAAAAGATGAAACTAAACGTGCTAGAAAGAAGTGGTTCAAGACAATGCCTGCTGAACGAAAGTTAATAAGACCATTGGTGTTTCTCACTAGAAACAAAGACTTCTCATTGGGTGATATAAAAAGTTGGGATGGATTTCAGAATTGAAAGTGTTTACTATTTGAAGAGAATATGGAGTTTGATACTTCAAGTATCTGAATGATATTAAGAGTCTACTTTGGTGGGATGTGAAAGAACTATTTAGAACAAGATTGATAAACTATGAGATGATGCAGTATGATCAGAAGATTCTAAGATTTATCAAGTATCAAGCGAGAAATGATTTTCCAGACTGGAAACCACAGAAGCCTAAAAGAGTTGTATCTAAAACTGAATTTGATTTTGAAATGGGAAAACCGAAAGTGACGCTGATCTATAAATGGCCAAAAGCGATGAGAAATATATCGTTAATGAAGATGCAACAAGACTTTCATGTTGAACTCATATGGTGGCATTATGATAAACATACGAGAGATGCTTGATTATGTTAAGCAACGATGGAAATTGGAGATCAATTCGAATTTATGGTCCTATGTGGATTGTAAATATGTTTGAGAAGTATATTGAGATGTTATTTTACAACAAAATCTACTTTGCTATTGAAGATATAGTTCAAGCGAGGCAATATCAGAAGGTTGTCAATGTGTGCTATGCTTATGACATACATTCGGGAAGAATGTGGGATTTGAAGCGGAGAACAATAAAGAAGAAAAAGGATATGAAGGAAAGAAGAGAGAACATGAAATTGAAGAAAGACAATTGAAAGCTTCGATTTCAAGATTCAAGTTTATGAAATGGGCTCCAGCAACTAACCAAACTCCGATAGAAGGATTCGAGCGACGACGCAAATCATATTGGAAGAATGTCTTTGGGAGTAAAGGATGAAGATTTTTGAAGATCGAACAAGACTACGGCAACATCCAAGGGGGAGTCTGTCGGTGCATATGTCTATTGCCTACGTCTTTGTGTCGTGTCAGGATTTACAGAATAGCATAACAGTGTAATAGGGCTTGAATATTAGATTATATTGTTTTTGTAATGTGAACTCATTTGGATGGATGAGCTAGTCCGTACAGATGAGTGACTCATCCATAAGGATGAGTTGGTCCGCACGAAGAGTCATTCGCCCCAAACCAAACGTCTATAAATAGGATGTTTAGGGCACATGAGCTCATAACTGGTGATTCATTCTAGAGGTGAAGCTCTGTCAAATTTCAATTGTGTACTGTTATGATGTTCAAAGTTAACGAGAATTGAGAAAATTGATCAATTCTTGTGTTTCTACTTCTTTATCATGGATTCCGCACATTGTATTGAAGTTTAGATATCACTTGAAGCTTTAAAGTCGATCAAACGGATCCTTTCACCACCTCTGGCAGATCAGGGCGGTAATTGGTGGTTGACACCGACAGCGAGAAGTATGGAAACGGTTCCAGTGTTGGCGAGTATGGAAAACAGGTTGGTTCACGGTAGCGAGCGATGGTGTGCGATTTCAAATGGTATTGTGGTTTGATAAATTTTAGTTCATTTTTTACGTTCATATTGTGTCATACCCCGACCCGCAGCGGAAAAGGTGATCGGGGCATGATTGGGTTTTCATCAAAGCTTATGACATTTATTATAATGTTTCATATTTATTATTACAATTTAAAGGAGATCATACAATCATATCATATAAGTTCAACATGTTCTATACATCTTTCTAGGCTTCATTATTTTTCTTATAAGGCACTTTCCTATGTGTTCCTTGCTTCATCCGGTCCACCTGTATCATGTGTAAAAATGGTTTTGGATCAACAAAAAGTTGGCGAGTGAATCCTATTTAAAACATTTAAACGTGTTTATTGAATTGATTATAAAATAAAGTGCATAACCACATATGAGTAAATGTAAATGTAAATTTATTCACAAAACACTTAATATTAAATATTGCACACACATACAACAATAGATTGTTTTGAGGCACGCGTTGTTCAACTCGTCTCCCACGAGGAACTGATGAGCCTAATGAATGAGTTTTGAGGCACGCGTTGTTCTACGAACTGATGGGCCTAATGAATGAGTTTTAAGGCACGCATTGTTCAACTCGTCTCCACGAGGAACTGATGGGCCTAATGAATGAGTTTTGAGGCACGCGTTGTTCTACGAACTGATGGGCCTAATGAATGAGTTTTAAGGCACGCGTTGTTCAACTCGTCTCCCACGAGGAACTGATGGGCCTAACAAATAATTGCATACAACTTGACAATATGTAATACATAACAACAAACAATATTTACATTCTAAGTTTAGATCATAATATGGTATAGCACGAGTTTGAATAAACGAATTAGTTTAGGCGACACATGATACACCCCAAAACATGAAAAAAAAGGGAATTTGTAAGAATTCACTCACATTGGGTGCGTTCGTTTGATGATGTTGAATGCGCACGAGTTTGGAGTGTTGATCGACGAGGAATAACTAACCTAAATAATACGGAAAGGTACGGTAAATAAGTAGATTTTATTAACAATTTTAATAGGGTTTTTAGATTTATTTTTGTGAGTTTAAGGTTATTTTCTAACTTTAAAAACATTATTTTTAAGTATTTTTAATTGATTTTTAAATTAAATAAATAAATAAAAATATAAAAAAAAGTTGACTGTTTGGGTTGACCATTGACCGTTGACTGTTTGACTGTGACTGTTGACTGTTTGACCGGTTCGATCGTGTGTATGTATGCGCCGGGTAAGGCTCGAACCCGAGACCTCCCACGCGTGCACGCAGCTCTACCAACTGAGCTACGTGTCTAACCCGAAATATTTCTGTTTTTAATTATATTTATACACTATTTAATTTAATCAGAAATCATTTATTTTTAAAAAGATTTTAATTATATCGAACCGGTGCCGTCAACAGGTCTCGAACCCGGGACCTGTGGTTTAGTGTTGCACACAGTCCACCGCTGGACTATGTGTCTAACCTGGTTAATATACTGATTTTTATTATACTTAACATCTTACAGTGAGTTAACCCGGTTTGGTTTTTTAAAAAAAAACATTTTTATTTCCGAGGATAGGGTCGTGATAGGGATCGAACTAGAGACGTTTGCTGTGTGTTTGCACACAGTCCACCGTTGGACTGTGTGTCTAACCCGGTTTATTATCTTGTTTTAATTTCACTTATACATTAGTTCGAATTCATCTTCTTCGTTCAAAACACAGACAACGATTATTCAACTGTTTCTTGTTAAATTCAATTAACGAACTTTATAAGCGATTGTAATGCGATGAAATAGAGAGAGTTTTGGAAATGAATGTACCGAACAGATGTCTTTCTCAGAACTCCGGCAAGGATCGTCGGCTCTGTTTTGTGAACTCCGTCTGTTCGGATCGATTAACAGTTTTGATTGATTAGATGTGAAATTGAGTTACTAAACAATGATTAACAGAAGGTTTAGGTGGTTATACCGATTCACATCGTGATTCTGGAAATTCCAGAAGTTTTCCGGCGAAAGCAGAATATTCGGCAACGTCGTCTTGGATTGATTCTGGGTGATGGATTGATGTTAGTAATAGTCTAACAGTGGATTGAAACCGAAAGAGTCGAGGTATTTACCGTTTTGATGAAAGTCTCGGTTTTCCGGCGACTTGCAGAGAATTCCGGCGATGTATTTCTTGCGACAGAGATTCTTCAGGGAGTTTAAGGTGAGTTTGGGTGACGTCGGTATGAGCTCTAAAAATCTTATTTTAGAGTAAGCAGAAAGGATGGAATGAATTCGGTTTTCCGGCGATAATTTCCGGTTAACTTGCAGAGGATTCCAGCGACTTGCGGCGAGGTTTTCTGAGCGAATTGGAGAGTGTAAGTTTAATAAACTCGCGAGCTCAACTGATGAATAAAGTATAACTCGGATTTAATTACATTTCCAGTTTCGAATTCAAAATTATTCGGTTATGGTTTGACGATTTGAATGAGTGACTTTAAGGTTTTTCAGTTATAACCGACGATGAGATTAATACATCCGTTAAGTCAATAGAAAACGTCAAAGATTGGCGAAGTCGTCGGGATTTCCGGCGAGAGTGATTTGGGCGCGCTGAGTGACTGAATTCAACTTCGAGGTTTATTATAAATGTTATTTGTTTCACTGGTTAGCACAAGTGAGTCAAGTGGCGGAGTGGTTGAATGTTTGTGTGTTAAGACTTCCGGCTGACCCGGGTTCGAAACCCGGCAGCCGGTTTTCTTTTTTATTTATTTTATTTTCATTTTTTAATAATTATAGTATTTAAATTCTAAATTGTTTATTAATTATGTATTGTTTAAAATTAAAATAACTCATAAATACGCAACGAAAATTTTTAACTGGATGTTCGGTTAATAAACGAAGCGGGTTTGGTTAACCCGGTTTTTTTTACGGATGTTACATATTGTGTAATCATTTGGAATTTCGTTATTATATGATTTCCCATGGAAGTTTGTATTTCGGTAATATTAGAGCTTATTACAAATCCTATGCTCTAATAAGTGTAGTTTAGCTGCAGTGCTTGGTTGAGGAATCATATTAGGGAAACATGAACATAGTAAGGGTAGGGTAAAACATGGAGTGAGTGCAAGGGATGTGATGTTGACATAATTCATAGTAACACTTAAATTATAAAAGGGGTAAATGGGTAAGTTCATAAGAAAAGGGAAATATGTAATTGATTTTAAAAGTTGGGTAAATATGTAATAGAGGTTCATAGTTGGCGGATATATGTAAAAAACCGAAAGGTTTTTAAGTGATCAATAAACAATGGTGGTGGGAGAAGATTAATGTGTGAGTGCTAATGACAATGAATCGAGCTCGCCAATATGGTATCATGAGCTTGGCTCTTGTTCAAGAAAGGGTAATAGACACAAAGGGAGGGATCATGTTCATATTGATTTATCAAGGCTGGTAAGATTGATAGAAGGGTAAATTACCGTGTTTTAACATGTGTACGTAGATGGTTTAAAGTGTTAATTAACATAAAACATGATTACTTTGAGTTTGATTTGATTCGCAGGTACCCGAAGCTTAACGGATGGCTTTTGGAGCATTATGAAGGATTGGAAGCTTATACGTAAGACGAGAGTTGAACACACAAAAAAGGAGAATAAACCAGCTGGGGGAGCAACCTTGCGCTAGGGGGAGCAACCTTGCGCCAGACATCAGATATGCATACGAAAGTTCGGTTAAAGATATCTTTAACCTCAAACGAAAATACCTTTAACCCTAATCGTGTCACCCCCGACCCGTAGTCGAATAGGTGATTGGGGCATGATTGGTTGATCCAAAGCATATGACTTGCTATTACATGTTTTAAATAATCATTTATCTAAACCGAATGTTTCACATATCAAATAATCCAAATAAACAATCACATATGAGACATTGTTCATAACAATTAAATTCCATTAATCCATTTCTTGTTAACTAAGACCCATCCTATGTCCAATATTCTCTTCATACCTGTTCACCTATATCATGTATAAAAAGTAGTTTTTGGGTCAACAAAGGTTGGTGAGTGAATCTCTTTGTTATCAGATTAATAATATGTTTAATTTATTTATCGAGAAAGCGTGCATTAACCAATGTAAGCAATTATGTTGTATGTCATATGTCATATGTCAAACCCCAACAAACAATCTCAAACAATAAACCAATCAACTGTAAACAAATGCACATGGTATTATGGTGTGCCGCAAGATCTAAGCTCAATCAAACGGAGCTGACCTTGCATGTTTGGCAACGTCAGGTTTCGCTCATAGGTATTGGGGACGGACGAGCCTATGATGATGTAATGACTGAAATGAATGTAATGTACCAAGTGACAAACAAACAATTAACACATAACACATATACTTCACAAAATGGTAATTGCACATAGTTGAATTTTGTAAAACGTAATAATGAAACGCGACACATGATACACCCAAAAAACATGTAATAAAAGGGGAGTTGTAAGATTCACTCACAGTGTTTGCGTGTTCGATTCCTTGTAAAATTAAGCGTACGAATGAAAAGAGGAAAACCTCAAACGACGGGAATTTACCCTAGCATACGAAATACGAGGCACAAAATATCACATAACGGAAATATGTATTAATTACTTTGGTTTATTTATTCGTGTGGTACGTCTTGTGTCACCATGATATCCTAAATCCGGGTGAGATTATCACCTCCTGGATGGTTAGGAATTGTCTCAACGATACACCGTTGCGAATATTTTAGGATTTATTTAAAGTGTGAAATTTGTCCCACAATACAGAAGTTGTATTTGATAAATCCTTGTTTGTAGAATTTAATAAAATTATGTCGTTTAATTTATTTATTACTATATATTTATATATCTAATATAATTTAAATAACTAAAAGGATTAGTTTTTATGAAGCAAACAAATCATAAATCTAAATCTGATTTTGATTCAAACTAAACTAATTGTACCTTTTAAAACTTTCTGTGTAATATAACAGTTTATTTATAATCCGCTAATTATTCAATTAAAATCATTTAACCAATAACCAGAAAAAAAAATATAACAAAAAGGAAATGATTTCACAAGTTTTAGGAAGGTGGTTGCCGGATTTCACGGAGGTCCGATAGGTCTTGACTTTGGGCGGCAACCTGCACTTTGAATATCATCTTGCGATTCGTCATAGAGGTTATTCTGGTTCAGGATTTACACATAGAAGCAAGTGGTGGAGTGGTCATTAGGGTGTTTGTTTGTTGGTGAGACCTGGGTTTGAATCCCTAGTCCACCCTTTTCTTGTTTTTATTGTTAAACAACTTTCAAGTAATTGCACTCTTGGCCTTCAAGTTTATACTCACTCAAGTTAACCAGGTTCACTTAGTTAGCTAATTCATTTTTCAATAACTAACCTCATTATAATTCTATAGAATATTTAACTTTTAAATAAAATAATAATAATAATGAATTTATTAAATAGGTAATTAAATAAATGAATAAATAGTTGGATAAATAAAGTTTCTTCGTTAATGGTTTCATGATAAATTTCTGGTTTACAACGGTTTGTGTAAAATTTTCTTTTTTTATATAACGGGTCAGAGTTTTGGATGTCCGTTTTTTTGGCGGATATTACAAATCGTTTTTGGCCTTCCAAGGACGATTTTTCAAGTTCCCAACCTCAATTTTCATAAGATCTTTCTTGCAATCAAGATCCACAACAACCAAAAAGATCAAATCATAATGATGAGCGGCTAAAATATTTTGTGATCACCTCCGGGTGGATGGTTCATGTATGTGAAACTCAAACCTTGTTTATTAATTTTTTATGATTGTTTTTCTTGACTTGAAAGATATTTGTGGTTTATTTTGTTTAAAAGAATTGTGGGTGTTGCAATTATTCATCTTTTATCATTCGCATTTGGTTTTTCTTGCATCGTGAGTAGTTTATTTATTGGGTGGGCTTTAGCACTTATGATTTGATAAGTAAATTGCATGAGTTATTATTAAAATCGTGTCTTTGATTTTCACTCTGCAATTATTCATGTTTTACCATTCGCATTTGGTTTTTCTTGCATCGTGAGTAGTTTATTTATTGGGTGGGCTTTAGCACTTATGATTTGATAAGTAAATTGCATGAGTTATTATTAAATCGTGTCTTGATTTTCACTCGAATTCGGGGCATAATTGGGTTATCACAAAGCTCATGATGTTTACTAATATGTTTTATATTTATTAAATTCAAAATTACATCCTCAATATTCCAAACATGTTCATACAATTACAAAGAAAAATAACTAACTAAACAATCCAAAGTCTAAACCGGTTTATTCTTCTAAGCCATCCTATATGTTTCTTGCTGCAACTGGATCACCTGTATCATGTGTAAAAATGGGGGGTTTTGGGTCAACAAAAGTTGGCGAGTGAACCTTGTTAGAAAACATTTATTATTGATTTCTTGTTATATTTATTATGTAAAATTGTGCAATAATCATATGTGAGCAAACGTAAATAAACATACAATAACAATAACAAAAACAATAACAAACAATAACATACAATAACATACAATAACAATAACAAACCACCTTGCATGGATATATGACATGAATGATACTGTATATGTTGGCAACGTCACGTTCACGCTCATAGGTAATGGGGAACGGACGGCCTATGATGAATGTATGTGCGATCAAGGCCCAATCAAACGGAGCCGATCGTATGTTGGCAACGCCTCGTTCACGCTCATAGGTAATGGGGAACAGCTCAACGCTCATAGGTAATGGGGAGCGGCGGCCTATGATAATGTATGTACTGAAAATGATAAATTTAATCTAAACATTAACCACACAAACAGTTGATACATATTGAATACACATTTGATCATGGATATGATGGATGCACAATTGTTTAAATGTAATAAATAATAAGACACATGATACACCCCAAAAACGTGATTAAAACGGGGAATTTGTAGAGATTCACTCACATTGAGTGCGTTCGGTTGAAGATGTTGAATGCGCACGAGTTTAGAGGGTTGATCGACGAGGATTGCTAACCTAAATAATATCGAAAAGGTAGGGTAAATGAGTGGATTTTATTAATAATTTTAATAGGATTTTTAGATATATTTTTGTGAGTTTAAGGCTATTTTCTAACTTTAAAAACATTATTTTTAAGTATTTTTAATTGATTTTTAAATTAAATAAATAAATAAAAATATAAAAAAAAGTGTTGACTTTTCGGGTTGACCGTTGACTATTTGACTTTGACTTGTTGACTGGTTCGGTCGTGTATATTGTTTGCACTGAGTGAGGTTCGAACTCGTGACCTCCCGTACGCGTGCACGCAGCTCTACCAACTGAGCTATGTGTCTAATCCGAAATATTTCTGTTTTTAATTATATTTATATACATTTTAATTTATTCCAAAATTCATTTCTTAAAAAGGATTTAAATTCTATCGAACCGGCGTGCGTATCAGGTCTCGAACCCGGGACCTGTTGATTAACGTTGCACACAATCCACCGCTGGACTGTGTGTCTAACCTGGTTTAAAACACTTGTTTTTATTTCTCTTATATACTAACTGGAAGTTTTCATATTTGGGTTTTATAAAAAGTCTGAATATTGTGACGAATCGGAATAAGGGCGGACTCGAACCCGGTATCGCTGTGTTTCAATTGCACACAGTCCACCGCTGGACTGTGTGTCTAACCCGAGATATAATCCAATTTATATTAAATTTATATACAGACTCACTTCATCTTCTTCGTTACAATAACCCAGACAACGATTACTCTACTGTTCTTGTCTAATTCGATTGAGGGACATATAAATGATTAAAATGAAATGAATAGGGAAGGTTTTGGGAATGAACATACCGGAATGATGACTTTTCTCAGAACTCCGGCGAAGTCGTCGGCTCTGTTTTATGAACTCCGTCTGAGCGGACCAATTAACAGTTTTGATTAACTAGTTGTTGAATTGAAGGACTAAACAAGAGTTATCAGAAGGTTTGAATGATTATACCGTTTCACAGTGCAATGTAGAATTTTTCAGAAAACTTCCGGCGAGTGTCGATTATCCGATATCGTCGTCTGGGATTGATTCTGATTGAAAGGTTTGAGTTAGCAAAAGCCTAACAACTGATAGGAGATGAAAGAATTGATAAATTTACCGTTTTCATGAAAGACACGGTTTTCCGGCGAAAGTCCGGCGAGTTCAAAAAGCGTTTCCGACGAACTGACAATAGAGCAAAAGTGAAATTAAGAGTTCTGTGGATGATTTTGAGTCACGAGATACTGATATTGTTGGTGTAATTCAGGAAGTGAATGTTTTCGGTTATTAAACCCGAACATCACATGAATTCAAGTTCATTAAAGGCTGAATTGATTAAGAATGTCGGTTTATCGGTTATTAGTAAGAATCCGCGATCACTCAAAAGTCCCTGGACGTTTGGAAGTCGATATCGGTTTCAGTTTGGCGCAAACAGGTTGATTCACGGTTGAACTTATGTTTTAATTGTTTCCTAGAATTCACAAAGACATCAAGTGGCGGAGTGGTTATGTGTTTAGTGTTTAAAGTTTCCGGCTGACCCGGGTTCGAAACCCGGCAGCCCATTTTTATTTTTAACTGTTTCATTTTTATTTTTTAACAATTTTAATTTCCATAATCTAAAATGTTTATTAGTTATGTATTGTTTAAAATTAGCATATGCATTAAATGAGCAACAAAAATATAAAACTGATTATTCGATTAATAAACGAAGCGGGTTTTGAAAACCCGTTTTTCGACAAATGTTACATTTTTGGCCTTCCAAGGACGATTTTTCAAGTTCCCAACCTCAATTTTCATAAGATCTTTCTTGCAATCAAGATCCACAACAACCAAAAAGATCAAATCATAATGATGACGGCTAAAATATTTTGTGATCACCTCCGGGTGGATGGTTCATGTATGTGAAACTCAAATCTTGTTTATTAATTTTTTATGATTGTTTTTCTTGACTTGAAAGATATTTGTGGTTTATTTTGTTTAAAAGAATTGTGGGTGTTGCAATTATTCATCTTTTACCATTCGCATTTGGTTTTTCTTGCATCGTGAGTAGTTTATTTATTGGGTGGGCTTTAAGCACTTATGATTTGATAAGTAAATTGCATGAGTTATTATTAAAACCGTGTCTTTGATTTTCACTCGAATTAATTAAACCATTAACAAGGTCTTTTAGTATCTATCTAATAGACTTGGGTGAATCATTGAACCGAAATCCGGAAAAGGTTGTTTTTCTTTAAAATTTGATGACTTTATTAATCATAATCAATCAAAACTTTCAAAACTAAACTAAAACAATATTTTTCCTCGGTATTTTGTTAATCTAGATTATTACATGTAACACTAACCACGAATTCTCTGTAGAGATGATCATACTTACCCTTGCTAGTAAAGGTACTTAGGACCAATTTTTAGACTTGTTTTTTTCCGACCTTTCGACATCAATCAAAGATTGACATAGTTGTAGGAGCCGGAATTTCCTCAAATGGATAGGTCCACAAAATTGTCCAAGGTGAAAAATGGACATTGCACATTGCTATTATATATCGACCATACCTCTTAACCAAAGTAAAGCCTTTAAATCGGGGTGTTGGTGTGGATGTGCAGACATGCACGTGTACATGCAGGGAAAATGTGACATGCAAAATATTTTATAAATACATCTACTAAATTGTGTTGAATCGTTTGGCATTAGTGGCCACTCCTAACATCGCATATGAGAGAAATTCAACACCTACATAAAGTTATGCAACAGAAGTAATTGCACTTCTCGATTACTAATGTTTGAGAGTTATAGCCACGTCCCCGGATGAGTCTATGGTAGGAAAAAAAACTAACGACTAATACCAATAAGTGAAAAGGAATGGTTGTGTTCAGTCAACCAATAGCACGACACAAAATTTAAGAAGGCGATGTCTTAAACCTAGGTTGATATGTCTATTTGTTATATTATCTCTATATAACTTATAAGAACATGAATGGTGATTTTTTTGTCTTTAGTCTATTTCGTTATTTAGCGTAAACTTTTTTATTTACAACTCATGAGGTTCAATTATTGTATTCTTTTTATTTTACTTTAACCAAATTACTTTTTACCCCTAAGTAGTTTTTTTATTGAACACATTAATACCGTTTTAGACACATTTTTAATCTTTCTTTTTCTTTACTATAATGATTGTGACAAATGTGTTTTTTAGTTTAGTTTTTCTAACGAATACGCCGATATTCTTTTGAACATATTTTTTAGCTTTTCTTTTTCTTTGCTATAACAAACGCACCGAAACCGGCTGGATTTCTATCGTTTTGTTTTTCGTATACTTTTTTTTACCTTTGTTATTTACTATATTGTTTTGCCTTTTCTTATAATTTTGATGTTCATAGCCGAGTTACGATACAAATAGCATATCGCATTTAGATAACATTTTATTTAATTTTACAAATTTATTTATCATTGTCATGTGTGCTATACGTTATGAATTCCAATCGCGTCCCTACGCAATACGCACGTAACTACAACCCTAGTTTTATTCTATGATATAGCTTATGAATAGTAAGTTAACTGGAAATAATTTGATATTAATTACATTTATGTCATTTCAACGTTATTCGATTTTTGTGATTAATTTTGATTTATTTAATTTGTATTCTTTATATTTATTATATTTATAAATCTCATAAGCTACTTTATTTATATCTGGATAAATTTTATTAGGAAAGTTTTTATATTTAGTTATACGAATATAATTTTTATTTATAAATTTACTTTTATATGTTCTTTTAATCCAAAAATATTCTAGACTTGTTTTTTTTTCTTTAGATTGCTATATCGATAGATGATACTTTAAAGGAGTGAAACGATACCAACTGAATTTCGCCACGAAGCGCAAAGTACCTCATCTAGTTATACACAATTACTAATAACTTTTGTTAATAGTAAAACGTATGTTTATGAATACTGATGTATAAGTGGTGAGGTATAGGTCAATACAACATGTTTGTATATTTTTTTTTTAATTTTAAGTTTCAGTTTTACCACTTATATATAAATAGACTTTTAACCAATATAATATTTTATTTATCATGTCATTATATTTTTCACTTATAACTTTGTTTGTAAAACTAAAAAAGTAACAACTAAATATGTTGTTATGTTTAATTAATTTTCTAAAATGCTGATATAAGTTTTATTGAAAATTGAGTTGTATTCCTAATAAACTTCTTTGGTATTGAAAATTATACCGATTACTGATATGGTGATAAATCAAACTGATACCGACTGAGGATCAATAATATTGAAACCGGTATCGGTATTCATTTTTCTTGTGTCAATATCATTTTTGGGCAAATCATGAATTGTATATTTTTTTCTTCTCTTTAATTATAGTTATTATTCTATGATTCTTTGTTTCCCTTACTGTTTGTTTAGGGTTTGATTTTTTATCATAAGTTTTATAAAATTTTAATTCGTTGATTTCTTCTTTTATTTTTTCAAATTTCCATTTTGTTTTTTTGGTGTTTTTTTTAAATTATGATCATGCTTTTGTGATGTAAAAAAACTGTCGCAACTTGTAGGGGTTGCTTACAAGTTCTAAAATTGTAGTGACTATGTGAAATTAGTCATTTAGTAGAGGCTTATGCGTTTTAAAATTGAGATGTTATATTTTAACAAACTATGTAATTTAGATTTATATGTGCAATGTATAATATGAATAATATTTGTCGTTAAAAAATGATTTTTTAATAAAATATATGAAAGCTTACTATATATTTATATCATATATATAATAGATCAAAATTCAAAATATAATATATTTCTTAACCATTTCTTGGCATGTCCATTAGAACATGTTTTGTATAACATAAGATTCTTCCGTAATATGATCATCGGGGTCTTCAAACGCACAAATATAAAAGTTGTTTTAATTTAACGCATTTACCCATGCACTAATTTACTAGTTTAATAGAAATATTTGATCTTTTTATTAAATTAAAATATCTTTAAAAGCGTTAAATAATTTAGAGATTTAACTTTTTCTTTAGGGTTGAAAGAGGCAGACCTCTAACATTTGATAAGCATTTATCAATAGTTTTTCACTGCTCTAGGTTTTGTATATATTTGTTTTTTTAACGGAAAATTTGGATCACTAAAGGATCATTCGAGTATCATCGTGTCATCAACGGAATCACCTGATCATATCCATCTCCACTAGGTATAATGTCCATACACCAATTCAGGAGGAAACCTAATAAATATGGGAAAACCCCTCTTGTGAGAATCGAACTCAAGACCTATTAGTCTCAAAGTTTTATCCCACCCCCAAGATGTCACTAATTCCACTTTGTATAATATAATATAATAAAATGTTAAAAAAACAATAATTTATGAATTTAGGCATTTGATATTTATTTTTTTATTTCTTTTTTGCATTTACCAACTATGTACTGGGGTGTATAAAACGGTACTTTAGTGTATAACTCTGTATATATAAAATTACATATGCATGTAGAGAGTATGAAACGCCTAAAAATAATAAGCTTTTCTCATTATCAATAAATGCATATAAGTTTCTACTTTCGTAGATATCAGATATTAAAATTGTAAAGGAAAAAAACTACTATAAAGATCAGAGATAAATTCACGCTTAAAAGGAAAAAAAAGTGATTAGCGACACATCATGTTGATTTTCATTAGGATAAATAAAACCTTATAAAAAAGAAAAAAAATCGAGAACAGTGAACCTGTGTAGTGTTTTTTTTAATAGCGGAGAAATTTATATATATAAATAGAGACCAGTTGGAGCTGGGAAGAACGTATAAACACTCATGTAGTGTTTATTGGTGTTTTGTTCACATCTAATATTCTTCACATGAGTGGAAATATGTAAGTAGTAATTTTTTATAAGCACCGGTCAAACGCTTTTAGGCATGTAAACATAAAAGTCAAATTTAGCTTTTATATTCATACACACACTCTATTTCGAAGTAAATTAATAATGCCAATATATAATCAGTTTCCCACATTTCAAAGCACAATTTTTTTTAATAAAAATTAACTCATTACAACATCCTTTTTTAAAAGCAAAACGTGTATTTTATATATTCTCAATTTTTAAGTCAAATTTAGTTTTATATATACACATTCTCAATTTTTAAGTCAAATATAGTTTTTATATATATACACACACTATTTTTAAGTAAATTAATGACAATATATAATCAGTTTTTCCACATTTCAAACTAGATTTTTTTAAAACAATATTGACTCATTACAACAATACAACATCCTTTTTAAAAGCAAAACATATATTTTATATATTCACTTTTTATATATGCAAATTCAGTAACCACTGAAGTTGTCAAATAACTAAAAGACTATTACCGGTTAAACTAAGACAATCTATAGTCAACGTCTAAACACAATTTTTATTTATTTATAATGTTTGTTAATAAATAAATATATAAATCTGAATTAGAATGTTAAATGAGTCAAAACACTACATTTAGAGGACCTTATTGACGATACTGACTGGCATCGGTAAAGACTTCACCAATGAAGAACCGGCAGATATTATTAACAAATTGTTGATTGATATTTCACAAAACGGATAACAACAACTATTTCATAAACGGATATCACCTCCGGATCCGATGACTTTATTTTAAACTCTAATGTTAAATAATTCCTATGTTTTAGATTTTTTTTTTAATGGCAACGCTTGCTCTTCTGCTCTATTACATCAGTAATCTCTTCTTTAACAGACATATGCTTCTACTAACTAAACTAGCCTCACATTAACTTCTATGTTTTAGAATCAGTATGCATTATTATTTAAATGGAAGTCAGGATCGTCTTTATATGATGTATAAGTAAGTAGTTATTTAATTTAATAGGGTTAATCAAAGATTTAGAGCGCACAGAAGTCAAATTGCCACACAAATCAAAACTGTCAGAGTTGTATTTGGTTCAAAGAAACATGCTCCAATGCTTAGTTTCTTCTTGAACCTACTGCTTCCATTGCTGTCGCCAACATCATGAGCTTCCCAAGATTATAAGAACAAAAATAGGAGAAGCCCTATAAAATATTTAAATCTATTTAACCCTTAGGCCACTTGGTGTGAGGCTTGGCTTGGTCCATCCTGATTTGTCATCGGGCCTCAACACCATTTTAGTAGGCACGTCGCGTCCTCTCTGTCGTCCCAAGAACGTTAAAGCCGGCCCTCCATTTTTCAAACTAATGTGGTTGACAACGGCTAGTTATTAAATAAAGAAAAATTATTTTTTCACTCCCACCCTATATTATTTCATTTTAACCCAAATCTTTCCAATCTCTCTTATTTTTTATACACCATCTTAATTTTTATAAAGTTTTAGGCATGTCTTCTTCTTCATCGTGGTGTTCATTATCTTCGGGTGATGGTGACTTGTTTTTTGCGAATGCCGTAATGCTGGCAGAACAGATGATCATAGAGGAAGAGGAAGAAACGTCATCACAACCGTGAACTAGGGCAGCCGCCTTAAACCAAGATCGTGAAGGTTATCTTTATATTTTGTTGAAAATTAATATACTTAATTTTTTCGGTGTTAATAATGTATTTAATTTATTTTTTCATTGTTAAAAATGTATTTAATTTATTTTTCGTTGTTAATATTTAGGTGCCCATGATAGATTAATGGCCGATATTTTGTCGACGAACCTGTTTACACGGCCGTGATGTTTAGACGTCAGTTCCAAATGAGTCGTCAACTGTTCTTACGTATTGCAGACGACTTGGCGCAGTCTGATCCGTATTTCACACTTCGATACGAGGCTAGGGGCCATAGAGGATTCATCACTTTAAAGAAATGTACGGCGGCCATTCGCTAACTGGCATACGGGACGACACCCAATTCGTTAGACGAGTATTTAAGGATGTCTGACAGAACTTCACGAGAATGTTTGCATAAGTTTTGCGAATGGGTGGTGAAGCTATATAGCAAGAAATATCTACGTAAATCTAACGCAAATGACGTCCAAAAATCCTTTCAAGCACACGAACAAAGGCATGCAAAGGCTGTGGCAGAACTGTCCTACTACGCGGCAGAACTGCCCTACTGCGTGGCAAGGTCAATATACTTGGTGCGATCATGGTCATCCAACTATAATACTAGAGGCTGTTGTGTCACAGGATCTCTGGATTTGGCATGCTTTTTTTGGCCTGCCTGATTTACTTAATGACCTTAACGTTATATATCAATCAGAGATCTTTAACGATGTAGTAGCAGGAACTGGTCCAGACACCAGTTTTACAGTTTCGGGGGTGGAATACAGGCGCGGTTACTACCTTGCGGATGGAATATACCTAACATACTCTACAATCATTAAGACTATTCCGCACCCGACAGACGATAAAAGAAAGAAATTTGCCAAGTATCAAGAGGCGGCGAGAAAATACATTGAACGGTGTTTTACAAAGAAAATGACATATCATTGAATATCCAGCACGTTCTTTTGTACCACAGAGGTTGCGATACATTAAGTATGCTTGTTTTCTGTTACATAATATGATTACCGAAGACGAAGGTAGAGCGATTTGTGAGTACGACAAAAACGCGCCTCACAGGAATTTTGTTTCGGTAAGTGTAGAATAACAAGTTTTAAACGGATTCTCCCTACGTAACGTGTACACGCATCTAAACCTTCATGCGGACTTGGTGGAACACGTTTGGAACAACAGTTTTTTTTTATTTTAATGTAATGTAGGATGAAGACTATATTGTTAACGAAGTTTTATGAACAGTAACTTTATTTTTCTAATAATATATAGTTTTCTTATTTAACATATTATAATAGTTTATTGTTATATTTACTTTTAATAACATATTTTTAATTTTTTCCCTTTTATAAAATCATATATTTTCTTTACCTTTTTTTAATATTTTTTTCTTTTTTAGAATATATATTAATTTATCAATTAATTTGATATTTTTTTAATAATTTATGTTTATAACTTTTTTCTTCAAAACTTAAGTACGTAGTTGTGCTTGATTTTTTTTCACTCGACATTCCGTTATAAGTTTTGTTACAAACGAAGTTGTACTCAAAATGAAATATTTAATTTGTATATAAAACGGTACAATGATAAACTAAAGCGTTCTAATGACATGACTTTCTAAACATCATGTTTTATTTTCAAATCACGTTTGTTTGACATTATCATTTGCTCGGTTTCGCCACAACGCACGAAATAAAAATTACTAGTTAATATTTATCTAAGAGTTTAAATTAATTTTAGTTATGTGTGTATATTGCATATTTAATTTGCCAAAATTAAATAAATAAATAAACAAATAAGTGTGGTAGGCTCATCCTCCATTTACTTAGGTCAATTATTGGAAGGGCATTTGCCCATTGTGTTTGCATAGCGACGACGTGGAGGAGCAGCCTACTAGGAGTTGCCTCCTCCAGACCTAGTATCCTTATGTAGCACTTTAATATTTGGGAAAATCATGGACATTGATTTTTCCATTTTACAAAGAATATGTTTAGCGTCTATGGTAGCTTTAATATATAACTATTGCATCTAAGGTAGAGAATGGGTCTGAGATTCTAAGTTTGCGTCTAGAATTGTACCATGGATTTTCACTCCTACTTTTTTTCTTTTCCACCACGATTTTTAAATGAGCATAACTTTATCATACGATAGTACGTATTATAAATATGCACCAAATTAAAGATAATAAAATTCTCTTTAATTTGGTGTAAACTTTTAAAAAAATATTATCGTCTGAAAAAAATTATGATCATTTAAAAATCGTGATGGAAAATAAAAAAAGGCTAAGGATGATGACATGTGTCAACTTTTTATTCGCTAGGATTAATGAGTCTTTGCTAGATAACAATCAGGAATTAGGGCTATCATAGACGCGAAACATGTGGATTTTCTCAAATTTAAGTGGTTAATGTTCATTTTCATGATTTTCACTTAATTATTTTAGATAAAAACAAATCAAAATAAGATGAATTAACTTGCATTCTATTAACTACGGGTATATGATAAAATTTTCGATATTGGTTTTTTCAGCACCTTTAAGTAATAAAAGTCGATATATTTGAAAATTTGGTATTAAAATATGGAGTAAAATACATGAATGGTCTCTGTGTTTAACCAAAATTTTGGATTTAGTCTCTAGTTTTTTAATAGTACACGATTGTAACATCCGGCCCCTCTTACCACCATCATTGTCCGCTTTGCCCATGATGGTGCCATCAGGAACTCACGACTTTGTTTTTTGGTTGCCCCGGTAGAGACTTCCCAGTAGGTCACCCATCCTAGTATGACTTGTAACATTTATGTAAAACGGGTCTCAAAAACCCGCTCAGTTTGAAAATTCAATTATTTAATGTTTTGTTATACATTTATTAGTATTTACCAATCTATTTTAATAATCTTTATTAGTAAACAAAATTCATATTTAAAATAATATTCATTAAGAGATAAATAAATTAAATCATTATATAGTAATAATAATAATAATAATAGTAATAATAATAATAATAAGTTAATAAAAAATATATAAGAGTAACCGGGAATCGAACCCGGGTCACTCACATGGAAAACACATCAAAACAGCGCTACACCACACACACTTATTGTGTAGTTTTGGAATCAATTAATACATATAGTGAATACGCGGTCACCTGCAAATTCAAAATCATCAAGACAGTAACCGCCCCACTGATTTGGCGATTAACCTCTAATCATCAGTTTTGATTCTCCATTTGAGCGAAAATAACCGTCAATCAACATTCAAACCTCAATCAAACTGAATTAAGGTCAAGCCTTTATGTTAATCATCACACTTAATTTCCGTTTCAAAATTGAAAGCAAACCTCGATCCAAGAAGCCTATAAGTACCGATGACCCGCATCTTTGTATCTCGCTCATTACCTTCGAAATTCTACTTCCAACCCTCTACTTAAACTTTTTGTCCTTGCCGGAAATCAAGTACTAATTCTCGCCGGAAAACCGAAATCGCTGTTCTGTTGGTAAAACTCTCACTTAATCTTTGTAATTAGTTACTAGCATGTCTAATCGTTAATAGCATAGCAATGATTTTTGTTCTGATATGGCGTGATCAAGATTTCAGTTTGGGTTTAATGTAATCGAAGAAGACGATATTCATAACAGTGTAAATATAATATAAATTGGGTAAATAAGCGGGTTAGACACACAGTCCAGTGGTGGACTGCGTGCAATTATAAAGGTATGTTCCGGGTTCGAATCTTGTTTACATCAGTTTTAGTGGAGATAAAAAAAACCGGTTTCTTTTTTTTATCAAAATACACCAATTTGCAGTAAGTTGTTAAGTATAATAAGAAATCTATATTTAATGGGTTAAACACCCAGCCCAGTTGGTTGGGCTGGGTGCAACCTAAATCCAAGATGGGGTGCAACCTAAATCCAAGATCGCGGGTTCGATCCTAGCGAATGTCCCCGGTTCGCTTATTTAAAAACTTTTTAAAATTAAATAATTTCTTATATCTCCTAAGAAGTATATAAGAGTAATAAAAATTGGTTTCCTTGCGGGTTAGACACGTAGCTCAGTTGGAAGAGCTGCGTGCACGCAACCGAGAGGTCACAAGTTCGAGTCTCACCAAGTGCTGCCAATAACATGTGCGAACCGGTCAGACCCCCCTTGTCAGGTCTGACAAGGTTTTAATTTTTTTATCTATTTTATTTAATTTTGGTATTTATTTTGTGGTTATAAATCAATTAAAAACAATTAAGAACAAGATTATTTAGGTTTAAAAACCTCAATAAATACCACAAAAAATAACCTAAATCTTAACAAAAGGTAATAAATCAAAATATTAATTTATATATATTTATCGAATTATTTTGCGTTATTATTTAGGTTAGTCTTTTTCATCGGTCAAATCCTCAACTCGTGCGCATTCAATATCAATCAAGGAAACCCACCCACTGTGAGTTAATTCTTACAAATTCCCCTTTTTATTCATGTTTTGGGGCGTATCATGTGTCGTTTATATATTTCGTTTATTCAAACACATATGCTATTACCATTATATGATCTAACGTTTGATGTAAATGTTATTTGTTGTATTGCGTGTTTACATTTTTGTCAAGTTGCGTGCAAATCATTCATTAGGCCCATCAGTTCCTCGTTGGAGACGAGTTGAGCATCAGGTGCCTCATTAGATCGGCTCCGTTTGATTGAGCCTTGATCTCATTGTTCATCATTTGATATGTGTGTGTGCGCATTAATTGATATTATGTGTTATGTGGTTAAATTTACATACACGTACACTCATATTTGGTTATGCACATTTTTATTTAAAGAAACCAATATAATTAATTCGTTCAAATGCTTTTATAAGATTCACTCGCCAACTTTTGTTGACCCAAAACCCATTTTTTACACATGATACAGGTAAACATGTTGAAGCAAGGAACACATAGGAATTTGCCTTAGAAGAAAAATAAATAGTTCATGAATATTGAGTTTAGAACATGTTGTGCTTGTATGTTTGATGTAATTTCTCTTTTAGATTGGAAATAATAAATATGAAACTTGATAGTAAATGTCATGAGCTTTGATGAAAACCCAATCATGCCCCGACTATCATTTTCGCTGCGGCTCAGGGTGTGACAGATTGGTATTAGAGCTTTTGACTATAGGGATATATGATAGGTTATTAGACCCTTAGAGCCTATACTATAGTTGATTAGATTTTAATTGCTTATGTCGTTACATGCAAACTCATGATGTTTATTTGTTTCATATTTATTACACACACAAATGCATGCAAACACTTCCACTATTATTTCGTGTGATACTTAATGAGTCATACTTATTGTCAAACATAACATGCTTACATATACATTCATCACGCACGTTTCAATTCTCACATATTCAAATCATTCTCATATTTTCTTTATTCAAGATTTTGTGTGTTTTCGTTTTTCAATCTCATCAAAGTAAGTTATACGACGGGCATGTAGTGACTGGAAGGGTACGAGTACCGGTAGTCGAAACGTCTTGTCTAGGTTGGCGATTGTATAAATCAAATATAACGGACTAGTTTGCCTACCTGGGGACTAACGATGAGAGTACGAAGGACCTATTAGGCCAAAGCATGCCACACCAAACGTCGCATGAACTAACCCCACTTTGAGTTGTCACTGTGTCTACACCTGGACACCATCCGACCTTATACTTTGAAATCATGTTTCACGATTTTCATTCGGGTGACGCAAGTATTAACAGGCCAACATCAATGTGAACCCTACAAGAGCCCAGTAGTCATGGGGCCCACATGACTACCAAGGCCAAGTATGGGGACATATGGGGGCCCAAACATGAGCAAAGCCCAAGACATCCTATGGATGTAGTTAATTTCTTGTTTTTCATTTATTTTGAATGATGCTTTCACCTTCTACGACACATGACACCTAAAAACGTTCAATTCTTAATCTCGTACGCATTTCCTGTAGATGTCATCTAGACACTCTCATAGAGGTAGGAGATCAGAAAGATCCCGCGAGCGCATGGCTGCCCAAATTGCTCAACAAATGGCCATTGTAATTCCAAACATCGTAGTTCAAGTCCAACAAGGTCTTGCTGCTAATCCCACCAACCCAATCAACCAAGAAGATCAAAGCGTTGTCAACCCTCCCCCAAATACCACTAAATGCACCTACAAGCATTTCAAATCCTGCGATCCCCCAAAGTACGAAGGGACTGAAGGTGTCACCGCTCTCATCCATTGGTTTGAGGAGATGGAAAACACTTTTCTCAATTGCGACTGCCCCGATGATCGCAAGGTGCGATATGCTACTGGTCGTTTGTTCGGAGTAGCACTTACATGGTGGAACACAGAGAAGGGCAAGCGAGATGCTGAGGATGCTATGACTTTGACTTGGGAAGAGTTGAGGGAGATCATGACAAGACGTTTCTGTCCAAGAAGTGAAATCAAGAAATTAGAAGATGAGTTCTACTCTTTGAAACAAAAGGAGGGCGACCACACCACATACAACAAGAGATTCCTTGAGTTGAATCAAATGGTCCCCAACTTGTTCACTCCCCTCTACCGTTTGATTGAACACTACGTTCGGGGTCTTCCTTCAAATATTCAGGACCCTGTAATAAGTACCACCCCTGCAACTTTGGAAGCATCAATGGAGTTAGCTACATAGCTCACCGAAAACCACATTAGGAATGGAGACTTCAAGGAGGAGAAGAAGAAGGATAAAGCACAACCGAAACCTCAAACTCAACCCGAACTGAATCCTCTTCTCAACCCACTACTAAGAGAAAACGAGACGGACAAAATTTCGCTGTCACTCAAACCAGTCAACCAGCTCCACAAGCCGTACCACTCCAAGCTATCCCAATCACATAAGTAGCACCCAACCCTACTTACCCAAATAAGAAACCTTACATTGGACCTCACCCTCAATGCAACACCCGTTTTTATCACCATCCACCTACCATACCTTGTCGACTGTGTGCTAATTGTGGGCGTTATGGTCATTTGAGCAAAACTTGTTGTACCCCTCAAAACCAAGCTTCACCCTACCCAAAACATGATTCAACCCTACCAACAACCCCAAAACCCCATAGTTCCATATGTTCGAGCTTGCTTTAATTGTGGCGACCCTACCCATTTTAGAAACGTGTGCCCTAGGTTGGTTTGTAACATTTGTCAAAAACGGGTTTTTCCAAACCCGCTTCGTTTGTAATCAAATATCAAGTTATAAATATTTCGATGCGTATTTATGTCAATTTTAATTTTTAATGATGCATAATTAATAAACAAATTAGAATATAAAAGTTATAATTGATAAAAAGTAAAAATAAAATAAAAAAAATGAAAAACAAGCCAATCATATCATGAACAAATGTGTATTCAGCTTGTATCAACTGTTTGTATGGTTATTGTTTAGATTTAATTTATTATTTTCAGTACATGCAATATCATAGGCCGCCGCTCCCATTACATTATGAGCGTTGAGCAGTTCCCCATTACATTATGAGCGTGAACCTGGCGTTGCCAACATACGATCGGCTCCGTTTGATTAAGCCTTGATCGCACAGACATTCATCATAGGCCGTCAGTTCCCCATTACATTATGAGCGTGAACGTGACGTTGCCAACATATACAGTTTCATTCATGTTATATATTCATGCAAGTTCATATGTTATTGTATGTTATTGTTTGTGGTTGTTATTGCTATTGTTTGATTATTTACATTTGCTCACATATGACTATTGCACAATTTTTCCATGATAAAGATAACAAGAAATCAATAATAAATGTTTATTTAACAAGGTTCACTCGCCAACTTATGTTGACCCAAAAACCCCCATTTTTACACATGATACAGGTGAACCAGCTGCAGCAAGAAACACATAGGATTGGCTTAGAAGCATAAACTGATTTAGAGCTTGGATTATTTAACAAGGTTCACTCGCCAACTTGATTATTTTTTTCTTTGTATTTGTATGAACATGTTTGGATTATTGAGAATGTAATTTTGACTTAAATGAATATGAAACATATTAGTAAATATCATGAGCTTTGGTGATAACCCAATTATGCCCCGACTCATATTCCGCTGCGGGTCGGGGTGTGACAGATTGGTATCAGAGCCATGACTATAGGGATATAGGATAGGTTATTAGACCCTTAGAGCCTATACTATAGTTAATTAGAAATCTTTAAGAGTTTGTGTGTTACATGCAAAATTCATGATGTTTATATGTTTTATGTTTAATGATTACATTCAATGTTATGCAAGCATGTTCATAAGTACATATTATTATATAATGCCTATCATGAATCATATTCTTATAACATATCATATCCATGCGAGCACACACCACATCATTTTCATGATTGTTTTTGCAATGATTTTTGTATCTTCAAATCACATCAAAGTGAGTTCTCATGACGGGCATGTAGTAACTGGAAGGGTACAAGTACCGGTAGTCGGAACGTCCTGTCTAGGCTGGCATTCGTATAAATCCAAAATAAAGGACCAGTTTGCCTACCTGGGGACTAACGATGAGAGTACGAAGTACCTATTAGGCCAAAGCATGCTATACCAAACGTCGTGTGAGCTAACCCCACTTTGAGTTGTCATTGTGTCTACACCTGGACACATTCCGACCATACATCTCGTAAACATATTTCGTGGTTTTCATTCGGGTAATGCGAGTGTTAAACCGCCAATACTAATGTGAATCCTACCAAGCCAATAGTCATGGGGGCCCACATGACTATACAGGTGAAGGTATGGGGGACATTTGAGGCCCAATATGAGCAAACCCAAGACATCCTATGGATGTAGTTGCATTATTGATATTTATGTTATTTTCATTTTCTTTAAGACACATGACACCTAAAAAGACTCCATAAACTCACAATCTTCTTATGTATGTTCCTGTAGATGTCGGCTAGACAACAACGAGGGGGTAAAAGATCAGGAAGGTCTCACGAACGCTTGGCCACTCAAATCGCAAAACAAATGGCCGCGGTGCTTCCTGACATTGTGGTTCAAGTACAACAAGCTCTCGCCACAAATCCCACTAATCCTCCCCAGCAAGAAGACCAGAACATCGGCAACCGGCCTACCAAAAAGTACTCATATAAACATTTCAAGTCTTGCGATCCTCCTAAATTTGAAGGGACCGAAGGTGTCACTGCTCTCCTCCACTGGTTTGAGGAAATGGAAAACACCTTCCTCAACTGCGATTGTCCCGAGGATCGCAAGGTACGATACGCAACCGGGAGACTATTTGGGGTAGCTCTTACCTGGTGGAATACTGAAAAGGGTAAGAGGGGAATCGATGATGCAATGGCCTTAACGTGGGAGGAGTTAAGGGAAATCATGACGAGACGATTCTGTCCTAGAAGTGAGATTAAAAAGTTAGAAAATGAATTTCATTCATTGAAGCAAAAGGAGGGAGATCATACTTCCTACAACAAGAGGTTCTTAGAGTTGAACCAGATGGTCCCTAACTTGTTCACCCCAGTTTACCGCTTAATCGAGCATTATATTCGAGGTCTTCCCTCGAAAATTCAAGATTCAGTTCTCAGCACTTCGCCAGCAACACTTGAAGCTGCTATGGAACTAGCTACTGAACTGATCGAGAATCGAATTCGCAATGGTAAATTTAAAGAGGAGAAAAAGAAATCCCCCGTTGAGGGCCAAACTTCAAACCATTCCACCTCCTCCTCTAAGTTTGCTAACAAGAGGAAACGTAACACCAGAAACTTCGCTGTCACACAAACCAATTTCCCTATCCCTGCTGCACCCATTACCCAAGTTGCTCCCTCACCTGCACCATACAAAAGGCCATACTCTGGCCCGTTACCAAAATGCAACCGTTGCTAATACTATCACTTTCCTGATCATCCCTGCCAACATTGCACCGGCTGTGGTCGCGCAGGTCATACTGTTCAAACCTGTCGCATACCTCAGCGAACGAACCGCCACCAGCCTTCAACCCAAACCCACCAACAAATAATGGGTCAAGCCCAACAACCCCTACTACTACCACCTATCCAACATTTAGCCCAATCATACTACCAACCCAACTATCCCATGGTGCAACCTAAGCGGGCTTGCTACAATTGTGGAGATCCAAGCCACTTTAGAAACACTTGTCCACGATTATACATGCTCAAGCCCAAGCAAATCCGGTGAATCAAGCTAACCAAGCTCCTCCACCTGCAAGAGGAAGAGCTTTCAACATCAACGCTAACCAGGCTAGAGCTGACAGCAATGTGGTTAACGGTACGTTTCTTATCAATGGTAGTTATGCATCCATGTTTTTTGATACTGGCGCGGATAAAAGTTTTGTGTCCTTAGAGTTTAAACCCATCCTAAACCAAATTCGTGATGAGCTCATGGAATCCATAACAGTAGAAGCTGCTGACGGAAAACCGGTCTCATTAAACTCTATTATACGCAATTGTACTCTCACCTTAAACGACCATGATTTTCCAGTTGACCTCATTCCTATGAAGTTGGGAAGCTTTGACATTATAATTGGTATGGACTGGCTCAGCCAACATCAGGCTGAAGTTGTATGCCGCGAAAAGTTTATACGCATTCCTCTTTCAAACGGTCAGACTCTACGAATCTTTGGAGAAACCCCGTCGAAAGGGCTCAGATTAATGTCCTGTCTTCAAGCCCAAAAATATCTTCGCAAGAATTATGTCGCATTTTTAACTCATGTCGTCAAAAAGGGGACCATGGAGAAGAAACTCGAAGACATCCCAGTAGTAAAAGATTTCCCGCAAGTTTTTCCTGACGACATTACAGGACTTCCTCCCTTGAGAGAAGTCGAATTCCGCATTGATCTTATACCTGGTGCTACACCAGTTGCAAAGTCTCCTTATAGGTTAGCCCCATCCGAAATGCAAGAGCTAGCCAGTCAATTGCAAGAGTTGACTGACAAAGGATTCATACGTCCTAGCTCCTCACCTTGGGGTGCACCTGTCCTTTTTGTGAAGAAGAAAGATGGAACGTTTCGCATGTGCATCGATTACAGAGAACTCAACAAGTTAACGATCAAGAATCGCTATCCATTACCTCGCATTGATGATCTTCTTGACCAACTTCAAGGCGCCAGCTGTTTTTCAAAAATCGACCTTCGTTCTGGTTATCATCAACTCAAAGTACATGAAGAAGACGTCCCAAAGACCGCTTTCCGAACTCGTTATGGTCATTATGAATTCATGGTCATGCCATTTGGTTTAACCAACGCTCCAGCTGTCTTCATGGATTTAATGAACAGAGTCTGCAAACCCTATCTCGATCGTTTCGTTATAGTCTTTATCGATGACATCCTCATTTACTCAAAGTCTAAGTCTGATCATGAACGGCATCTTCGACTCATCCTTACACTCCTAGAGAATGAAAAGCTTTACGCCAAATTTTCCAAATGCGAATTCTGGTTAAAGGAGGTACAATTCCTTGGACATGTAGTCAATGACAAGGGAATACATGTCTACCCCTCAAAAATCAAAGCGGTACAAGAATGGCAAGCGCCACGTACACCAACTGAAGTAATATCATTCCTTGGTTTGGCTGGTTATTATCGCCGTTTCATTTCAAACTTCTCTCGCATTGCTGTACCACTCACGGCTTTAACTCATAAGGGAAAACCTTTCATTTGGGGACCCAAACAAGAAGAAGCCTTCCAAACCCTTAAACAAAAACTCTGTGATGCACCAATCCTCACTCTTCCTGAAGGTTGTGATGACTTCGTGGTTTATTGCGACGCGTCAGGGCAAGGACTAGGCTGTGTTCTAATGCAAAGAGGAAAGGTGATAGCTTATGCTTCTAGACAACTCAAAACTCATGAGAAGAACTACACCACCCATGACCTAGAACTTGGAGCCGTTGTGTTCGCTCTTAAGATATGGAGACATTATCTCTACGGTACTAAGTGTGAAATATACACTGACCACAAGAGTCTTCAACATATCTTCAACCAAAAGGAGTTAAACATGAGGCAACGAAGATGGGTCGAACTTCTAAATGACTACGACTGTGAAATTCGGTACCACCCTGGCAAGGCAAATGTGGTGGCTGATGCACTCAGTCGAAAGGGTTATGCGAACTCCACTCATCTTCTATGTTCGCAAATCATAACTGACATTAAAGATCAAATTCGAGAAGCCCAACATGTTTCAGTAACGGAAGACGACGTACGAAAGGAGCTGTCCTGTGGAGCTGAACTTAAAATTGAAACTAAATCTGATGGTATTCTGTATTATCTAGATCGCATATGGATTCCTGACCACAACAACCTTCGTGAATTCCTTATGAATGAGGCACACAAAACACGATACTCTATACATCCAGGAGCCGACAAGATGTATCAAGACCTTCGATACACCTACTGTGGCCTGGAATGAAAAAGGATATTGCTGTTTTTGTTTCCAAGTGCCTTACATGTTCCAAGGTAAAAGCTGAACATCAAAGACCCTCAGGACTTCTGGTCCAACCTGAAATCCCTGTATGGAAGTGGGAAAACATAACCATGGACTTCATTACCGGGTTACCTCGCACTTCTGGTGGGTATGACACTATATGGGTAATCATTGATCGTCTTACAAAATCAGCTCACTTTATTCCAATCCGCGAAGATTTCAAGAACGAGAAGCTAGCTCGTATCTACATCAGCGAAATCGTAAGCCGTCACGGTGTACCGTTAAGCATTATTTCAGATCGTGATGGTCGTTTCACTTCACAAATGGCAAGCCGTACAAACCGCTTTGGGTACACGATTAGATATCAGTACCGCTTATCATCCTCAAACTGATGGACAATCTGAACGCACCATTCAAACTCTTGAAGATATGCTTCGAGCATGTGTCATAGACTTCAAGGGAAATTGGGACGCTCATTTACCATTAGTTGAATTTTCGTACAACAACATCTATCATTCAAGTATCGGCATGGCACCTTTTGAAGCTTTATATGGTCGTAAGTGCCGATCCCCAGTATGTTGGCACGAAATTGGGGAAGCTCAAATCACCGGTCCAGAATTGATTCAAGAAACCACAGACAAGATCCATCAAATTCGAAACAATCTTCTAGCAGCTCAAAGTCGTCAAAAGAGTTATGCAGATAAACGACTAAAGCCTTTGGAGTTTAACATTGGTGATCATGTACTTTTAAAAGTGTCACCGTGGAAGGGAGTAGTTCGTTTTGGTCAAAAAGGCAAGCTGGCACCACGCTACGTAGGACCTTTCAAGATACTCGAAAGAGTAGGACCTGTAGCATACAAGCTTGATCTACCAGAAGAACTCAACAGAATTCATCCCACATTCCACGTATCAAACTTGAAGAAGTGTCTCGCTGATGAGAACCTCCATATTCCTCTGGAAGATATTCAGATTGATGAATCTATGCATTTTATTGAAAGACCAGTAGAGATCATGGACTTCGGAGAAACGTCTAAGCGAAGTCGCATTTCAATTGTTAGGGTATGCTGGGAGTCGAAACGGGGACCTGAGTTTACTTGGGAACGTGAAGACTCAATGCGCGAAAAATACCCGCATCTTTTTCCTACTACTACTACAACTTAAATTTCGGGACGAAATTCCTAAAAGTAGGGGATACTGTAACATTTGTCAAAAACGGGTTTTTCCAAACCCGCTTCGTTTGTAATCAAATATCAAGTTATAAATATTTCGATGCGTATTTATGTCAATTTTAATTTTTAATGATGCATAATTAATAAACAAATTAGAATATAAAAGTTATAATTGATAAAAAGTAAAAATAAAATAAATAAAATGAAAAACAGGCTGCCGGGACTCGAACCCGGGTCAGCCGGAAAGAGCTCAGCGACTTAACACGCACACTTGTAACCACTCCGCCACTTGATGTTTTCTGATAGTTCTAGGAATAAATTAAATCTTATGTTCAACCATGAATCGATCTGTTTACGCTAACTGTAACCGTAATCGGTCACCAAACGTCCAAAAACGTTTGATCGTTCGCGGTTTACTGATTATAACCGATACACGACACCTCCAATCAATTTAGCTTTGAATGGACTTGAATTCAAGAGTTGATCGGTTTTAATAACGAAAACCTGCATTTCCTGAATTACTCCAATCATAGTCCCCTCTCGCAACTCAAACACATCTGCAGACCTTTAATTTCACTTTCGCAATACTTTCAGTTCGTCGGAAAAGCTATTTGAACTCGCGGACTTTCGCCAGAAAACCGTGTTTTCCATCAAATCAGTAAGCCTCTCAATTCTTTCATCGTCTATCAGTTGTTAAGCTGTTGCTAACTCAAACCCTTCAATCGGAATCAGTTTCAGACGTCGATATCGGATAATTCACTCTCGCCGGAAAACTTCTGAAAATTCCAAATTCTCGCTGTGAAACGGTATAGCCTTCTAAACCTTCTGGTAATTCTTGTTCAGTGCTTCAATTTCGCATTTAGCTAATAAAAATTGTTAATTTGTCCGCTCAGACGAAATCCGTAAAAACAGAGCCGACGACTTCGCCGGAATTCTGAGATAAATCGTTTCTCCGGTATGTCTACTTCCAAAATCTTCTCTGCCATTTCATTTTAGTCATTTGAATGTTTATCAATTGAATTAAACAAAAAAACAATAGAGTAATCGTAGTCTGAGATTTGGTAACGAAGAAGACGAAGTTAGGTTGTTTATAAGTTAATATAATTCGGATATTATCTCGGGTTAGACACACACTCTAGCGGTGGACTGTGTGCACACATATATCACACGCCGCGAGTTCGATCCTTGACACACACACACTATCTGTAATTAAAATGTTCCTTTTTAAACTGAACCGGATCCTTTCGCAATTAGATGTTAAGTATAATAAAAATCAGTATATTAACCAAGTTAGACACACAGTCCAGCGGTGGACTGTGTGCAACATTAAATCACAGGTCCTGGGTTCGAGACCTGTTGACGGCACCGGTTTGATAATTTAAAATCCTTTTTTAAAAATAAATGAATTTTGAATAAATTAAAACAGTATATAAATATAATTAAAAACAGAAATATTTCGGGTTAGACACGTAGCTCAGTTGGTAGAGCTGCGTGCACGCGTACGGGAGGGCTCGGGTTCGAGCCTCACCCAGCGCATACATGCACACAATAGAACCGGTCAAACAGTCAACAGTCACAGTAGAAAAGTCAACGGTCAATGGTCAACGCAAAAGTAACATTTTTTTATATTTTTATTTATTTAATTTAATTATAAAATCAATTAAAAATACTTACAAAAATACTTACAAAAATAATGTTTTTAAAGATAGGAAGTAGCCTTAAACTCACAAAAATATATCTAAAAATCTATTAAAATTATTAATAAGATCCACTCATTTACTATACCTTCCGTTATTATTTAGGTTAGTTAATCCTCGTTGATCAATCCTTCAAACTCGTGCGCATCTCATCATCTCCAACCGAACGCACCCAATGTGAGTGAATCTCTACAAATTCCCCGTTTTAAACACGTTTTTGGGGTGTATCATGTGTCTTACCATTTATTATATTTAAATCATTGTGCATACATCATATCATGAACAAATGTGTATTCAGCTTGTATCAACTGTTTGTATGGTTATTGTTTAGATTTAATTTATTATTTTCAGTACATGCAATATCATAGGCCGCCGCTCCCCATTACATTATGAGCGTTGAGCAGTTCCCCATTACATTATGAGCGTGAACCTGGCGTTGCCAACATACGATCGGCTCCGTTTGATTGAGCCTTGATCGCACAAACATTCATCATAGGCCGTCAGTTCCCCATTACATTATGAGCGTGAACGTGACGTTGCCAACATATACAGTTTCATTCATGTTATATATTCATGCAAGTTCATATGTTATTGTATGTTATTGTTTGTTGTGGTTGTTATTGCTATTGTTTGATTATTTACATTTGCTCACATATAACTATTGCATAATTTTTCCATGATAAAGATAACAAGAAATCAATAATAAATGTTTATTTAACAAGGTTCACTCGCCAACTTATGTTGACCAAAAACCCCCATTTTTACACATGATACAGGTGAACCAGCTGCAGCAAGAAACACATAGGATTGGCTTAGAAGAATAAACTGGTTTAGAGCTTGGATTTTTAGTTGATTATTTTTTTCTTTGTATTTGTATGAACATGTTTGGATTATTGAGAATGTAATTTTGACTTAAATGAATATGAAACATATTAGTAAATATCATGAGCTTTGATGATAACCCAATTATGCCCCGACTCATATTCCGCTGTGGGTCAGGGTGTGACATGGTTAATATCATTAACGCCCAAGCTCAAGCAAACCCAGTTAACCAAGCAAATCAAGCAAACCCAACTCCACCACCAGCGAGAGGAAGAGCTTACAACATCAACGCTAATCCAATTGAAGATAATAACGGCGCAAACGAACAACATAACTAGTCTTCCATCACCAAGAGTCAAGACTCAGCTCCAACCGTCTAGTTCTTAACATTTTTCTCAATCTTTGTATCCCTGTTTTAATTTGGGAATTTATGTATCCAAAAATTTTAATGCAAATTGATATTACCGTTTTATTTCGTATCTTTACTCATTGATTTAATTTTCATATCATCATACATCACGACGTATCTCGTTCTCATCATTTAAAGAAGTTGGGTCGTGTCTCACTTTTTCATAGACTGACCCCTTCATCATAACAAACGAGAGAGGTACTGTCGTCATTCAGTCATGTATTCTTTTAGATTTGAGACTCAAGCTTTGGCTGTTGTGTTTGTTTATGTTCTAGAGTCACATAGAACTAATCATAACTTACTTACTGAAAAAGCCAATGAAATTTTGACAAGAATATGGTGGATACGCCGCTGGTACTTCCTATATATAAGTATTCTTGTCAAATGATCAAAAGCATTGTCAGGCGGTTATGAGAAGTTCCGTGTAGGTTTTAATATTGCCACGGTTAAAGTTTTTTTTATTTTCAACGCATCAATCCTCTCAAAACTCTTATGCATGAGAACATATTCAGTCAATCAACTCTGTTTATCAGTGTTTCTCATTTCTATACTTTAGGCATCAAAAAGCGATTCCTGTACCAAGGTATTCAACCCTTACTAGGAACGTTACCGCCTCAATTAAAACCCAAACCTTCACACCCCTTTGGTCGTGTAATCATCAAATCCAAACATCACCCCTCACTTTTCTGCTAAGAGATATCTAAATCCGAGTAAAATTCTTGGGAGTTAAAACGAGAACCTGAGTTTACTTGGGAACACAAAAACCCAATACGCGAAAGATACCCGTATCTTTCCCAGTTACAACTTCCACTTAAATTTCGGGACGAATTTCTAAAAGTAGGGAATACTGTAACATTTGTGTAAAACGGATCTCAAAAACCCGCTCAGTTTGAAAATTCAAGTACTTAATGTTTTCTTATACATTTATAGTAATTACCAATCTATTTTAATAATCTTTATTAGTAAACAAAATGCATATTTAAAATAATATTCATTAATAGATAAATAAATTAAATCAATATATAGTAAAAAAATAATAAAATAATAATAATAATAATAATAATAATAATAAAATAAAATAAGTTAATAAAAAAATATATAAGAGTAACCGGGAACCCAGGTCACTCACATGGAAAACACATCAAAACATCGCTACACCACACACACTTATTGTGTAGTTTTGGAATCAATTAATACATATAGTGAATACGCGGTCACCTGCACATTCAAAATCATCAAGACAGTAACCGCCCCACTGATTCAGCGATTAACCTCTAATCATCAGTTTTAATTCTCCATTTGAGCGAAAATAACCGTCAATCAACATTCAAACCTCAATCAAACTCAATTAAGGTCAAGCCGTTATGTTAATCATCACACTTAATTTCCGTTTCAAAATTGAAAGCAAACCTCGATCCAAGAAGCCTATAAGTACCGATGACCCGCATCTTTGTATCTCGCTCATTACCTTCGAAATTATACTTCTAACCCTCTGCTTAAACTTTCTGTCCTTGCCGGAAATCAAGTACTGTTCGCCGGAAAACCGAAATCGCCGTTCTATTGGTAAAACTCTCACTTAATCTTTGTAATTAGTTACTAGCATCTCTAATCATTAATAGCATAGCAATGGTTTTTGTTCTGATATGGCGCGATCAAGATTTCAATTTGGGTTTAATGTAATCGAAGAAGACGATATTCATAACAGTGTAAATATAATATAAATCGGGTAAATAACCGGGTTAGACACACAGTCCAGTGGTGGACTGCGTGCAATTATAAAGGGTATGTTCCAGGTTCGAATCTTGTTTACATCAGTTTTAGTGGAGATAAAAAAACCGGTTTTTTTTTTTTATCAAAATACACCAATTTGCAGTAAGTTGTTAAGTATAATAAGAAATCTATATTTAATGGGTTAAACACCCAGCCCAGTTGGTTGGGCTGGGTGCAACCTAAATCCAAGATGGGGTGCAACCTAAATCCAAGATTGCGGGTTCGATCACAGCGAATGTCCCCGGTTCGCTTATTTAAATATTTTTTAAAATTAAATAATTTCTGATATCTCCTAAGAAGTATATAAGAGTAATAAAAATTGGTTTCCTTGCGGGTTAGATACGTAGCTCAGTTGGAAGAGCTGAGTGCACGCAACTGAGAGGTCACAAGTTCGAGTCTCACCACACGCTGCCAATAACATGTGCGAACCGGTCAGACCCCCCCTTGTCAGGTCTGACAAGGTTTTAATTTTTTTTTATCTATTTTATTTAATATTTGGTATTTATTTGTGGTTATAAATCAATTAAAAACAATTAAGAACAAGATTATTTAGGTTTAAAAACCTCAATAAATACCACAAAAAATAACCTAAAACTTAACAAAAGGTACTAAATCAAAATATTAATTTTTATATATTTATCGAATTATTTTGCGTTATTATTTAGGTTAGTCTTTTTCATCGGTAAAATCCTCAACTCGTGCACATTCAATATCAATCAAGGAAACGCACCCACTGTGAGTGAATTCTTACAAATTCCCCTTTTTATTCATGTTTTGTGGGGTATCATGTGTCGTTTATATATTCCGTTTATTCAAACACTTGTGCTATTACCATTATATGATTTAACGTTTTATGTAAATGTTATTTGCTGTATTGCGTGTTTACATTTTTGTCAAGTTGCGTGCAAATCATTCACTAGGCCCATCAGTTCCTCGTTGGAGACGAGTTGAGCATTAGGTGCCTCATTAGATCGGCTCCGTTCGATTGAGCCTTGATCTCATTGTTCATCATTTGATATGTGTGTGTGTGCATTAGTTGATATTATGTGTTATGTGGTTAAATTTACATATACGTATACTCATATTTGGTTATGCACATTTTTATTTGAAACAACCAATATAACTAATTCGTTCAAATGCTTTTATAAGATTCACTCGCCAACTTTTGTTGACCCAAAAACCATTTTTTTACACATGATACAAGTAAACAGGTTGAAGCAAGGAACACATAGAAATTTGCCTTAGAATAAAAATAAAGAGTTCATGAATGTTGAGTTTAGAACATGTTGTGCTTGTATATTTGATGTAATTTCTCTTTTAAATTGGAAATAATAAATATGAAACTTGATAGTAAATGTCATGAGCTTTGATGAAAACCCAATCATGCCCCGACTACCATTTTCGCTGCGGGTCAGGGTGTGACATGACTTCCACCAGAGCACACTTAACTGTGGAGTTCTCCTCTCATCAACTAGCATTAAGCCTTTTAAATTGGAAATAATAAATATGAAACTTGATATTAAATGTCATGAGCTTTGATGAAAACCCAATCATGCCCCGACTACCATTTTCGCTGCGGGTCAGGGTGTGACATGACTTCCACCAGAGCACACTTAACTGTGGAGTTCTCCTCTCATCAACTAGCATTAAGCCCAAAACGCATTGGTGATTTAAGAGGCACTGTATTACTTATGAAGCAGATATCTCCTAGCCACAACCGATGTGGGATTTGCTTATGATTGCCCTGGTGGAGACTTCCCAGGAGGTCACCCATCCTAGTACTACTCACACCTGAGCACGCTTAACTGTGGAGTTCTCCTTTCATCCACTAGCATCAAGCCTAAAACGTGTTGGTGATTTAAGAGGCGTTGAATTACTTATGAACTAGGGATCTCTCCTGGCTACGGCCGATGTGGGATTTGCCTAGGGTGGTATAATGGTCCATGTTAATCTTTTGGTGTCGATATTGGTATCGATATCATTACACAGATGATCCCTGTGGATTGCACTTTGTAACATCTTTTACCAAAGGTACACAAATGGTCCCCGTGGTTTTCACTTCCTAACGCATTTAGTCCCCCAATGTTTAGTGACTAAATGCGTTACAGAGTGCATACCACAGGATCAATCTATGTACTTTTGACAAAATTTGAGTACTAAATACGTTAAAAAGTGGAAATCACACGGACCATCCATATATTTTAAAAAACCTTAGAACTAAATCTAAAATTTTGGTTAATCACATGATTATCTATTTACTTTACTAAAATATATGTAATAATTGCTTGTTTAGATATGTTAGACAAAATCTTTTATGTATAGCAATGTAATAAGAGATCATGCTTCTCGCTTTTCACATGCAAAAAAAATCATATGCTAGTCGCATATCAATTCCCCATCATAATGGGCAGAACTTATAATACCATGTATAGAATACTTCGTTAAAACATTTTTTTATTTTTATATAGTAAGATTATATTCATTATAAAGAAAAGAAGTGTTTGTTATAATGGTGTAAATTTAACGAACTAATAATACCGCATAAAAAGTTATAAAAGTTTAAAAAGGTGGGGAATATACATATGCTAAGAGAAAGTCAATAAGGCATATATTTCCTATTATACCCTTCCCGCGCTTTAGTTTCTTTTCCCCCTCCCTAGCGACATGGCACGTCTATAACCTTCCATTCGAAGATCAATGTCCTAAGAAGTGGGTACCAAATACTGTACAAAATATATTTGTTCGGTATTAGCATAGTACCGGTATCGATACCGAATTTTTAGTACTTTGGTGTTTTCCTTTTATTTTCATTATAACACATCACCTGAACACCAAAAAGATTGTTCCATATTTTCTTTAGTTTTTTTGTGGTTCCCTTTCAATATCATATAACTGAGAGTTAATTACACAGATTGTACTTGTGGTTTACCAAAAGTAACACTTTTAATAACTAAGGTCTTTTAGTAACATGTTTAGGTTCTATAGTTTAATTTTGTAACACCTTTGGGTATTAAGACTAACTGTTGTTAGATTTTATGTAAAGTTTAAGCAAAATGACAAAAATGTCCTTCCATATTCACGGGATCATTTATGTAATTACTCCATTTAACTACAAGGGTCATTTAACATAATCAAATTATATTAAATCATAACAATAAAAGAAAATAAAACCTGAACATCCAAAATCGTTCTCCCAAATAACCAAAACATGTCACCTCCAGTGGCGATCCCTAAACCACTTATCTCCACCACCACAATCACCCAAGTCATTTCAGTCATTTAATTGTCGTTAGATTTCTTATAATGCAACATCGACAACAGATTCAACATGTAGAAGGAAATAAAGATGTGAATCTCACCGCAACAGCCACAAAGGTCGTCGATTTTCAATAGGTTTCATAAGAGCAACATCTATCTCTCATCAAGTGCTTCGGTATTCTTCTTGATACTTTAAAAGCAGTATGAGCACCATTGATTTTCAACAATTACATCTTTAGAATCGCACATCAAACCTTTCATTGCTCCAGTATTCTTCTTAACTCCTTCTCATGAATCACCCAAGAGATAAAAACAAAATTGCCACTTATTGAGATCTAATGCGAAATTGGGTTTCAAGAACCAACTGCAACCCCTCATGCTCATATTACTTCATGCTGATTCATGAGAATCGCAACGAGAGGATAGGGAAATCGGGATGAAAGGGAAGTTAGAATTTTTAAGAACCCGGTTGTAGACCCTCGTAATTTGGGTACTCGTTGACCAGTAAAAGTGTGGTCACCTATAGGGAAGAGATACGCAAAAGAGGAGGTTTGGGATGGTTTAGTTTGAGAGTTCATGTGTTTTTAAACAGCTTTTAGTAATTTACATACATTGTCCTTGTAGTTTAAACTTTGATTTGATTACACAAATAGTTTATCAAAAGCGTATTTTAGTCATTTTGTTTAAATTTAACAGAAAATCTAACGACAATTAGCCTTAATACCCAAAGGTGTTACAAAATGAAACCTTAAAACCTGGATCTGTTACTAACCAACCTTAGTACTCAAATGTATTATTTTTGGTAAACTACAAGGACTATGGCGTAATTAACTCTGTAATTATTATTAGGGTTTAAAATTATCATTTATGATTTGAAAATTTTAATAAACACATAAACTTAGGCTTTGTTCTTGATAATAACACTAAAACAATTGATCTTTGCTTGGACGTTTTTCATCCTTAGTGATATCACACTGTGATATCATGTTATGTAACATATAGAAAAAGCTGAAATTAGTTGTTTGTAAAATCAAGATCAAAGGTGAGAAGTCAAACTTGAACATCATAATTCGAATTCGTGTAACTTTGGTAGCTGTAAAATACAATATAATATTTATGTTTGAAAATTGGAAGTTAAAATAAAGCCAAACAAACGGCCATAGCATAGACATGTAACTTTCATAAACAAATTATTCGTAAACAAGAAAAAATGTAAATTAGGTTATTAGGATAAATATTGGAGATCGTTATGTTTATCAAAGATAGAGTTACTAAATATAACTCTTCAAATTATACATATATTAATCCAGGAGTACCGCAATTAAGAGTACATATACCGATTACTACCTAATAGTGAAAGCACCTAATAATGGATACCATTATTGATATAATTCGTCGGTACCAGTTCAATACAATGCTGATACGGTATCTATATGAATACTCAGCACCATATGCTTAAAATAGAAACTTGTGTATATAAACAAAAGTCATAAAAACAACTCGAAGTGAGCCCTTTAAAATGCATTATATGAATGATTAGTTAGTTAATAGAGTAATGGTAGATGATTATTGACTTCTTTGCCTCCTTTAGAACATGAAATTACTACTAACTTTATAACTTTTTTATATTTTAATCTACCTATGGTATTTAATGAGATTGAAAAATACCCCCCCCCCCCCCCTCCCGATCTAGAACATAACCCTTGGATAGTCACCCACCTTGCATACCCCTCTAGACGCCCATGCATGTAGTTGTAGATAAATTGAGTTTAGCATCATCTTGTAGAAGTGTACTCCAAGTCCATCTAAGCATGTATGGTCGAAAGTTATTGGAAGCAAGGGGTGTCCCTTGCTCATATTTACTCTTGGTGCTCTTGATAGGTGTCCTTATCTCCTTATAACTTAATAATTTAATACATTTGAAATCTTCCCCTTCAAGATTATTGATATGCTAAACTCATTATTTCAACTAATATTACTAGATATCATTAGTTAATCAATATACTAGCAAGAACAACATATGAATTACACAAAGGTCACATGTTATATATTATCCACATGTAAAATTGGTGTTTTGAGTTACAAAGCACACAACTTAAATAATAAGACACAATACTTGGATGTGGTTATCGTACTTGGATATGCTACACAAATAAGCTTACTAGACACTAAAGGTGCATAATAATGATTTTTGATTGTCATCTAACCATTGAGGTCATCAATACTAGTAACACCCTCATCTCATCTGTCCATATTGCCTTATGAGATAATTGATACTAATAACACAAGGTTGGATTGTATTAATGCATAAGGCGATATGGACATAGGGTGAGGTGGGGTGGGGGTGTTCCTTAGATCAATGATCTCATACGACACAAAGTTGGATTGTATTAGTGCATATGAAAATGTAGAATGACTATTTGTTTAATTTAATACTTGGGTGATTTGGAGGGTGTAAAGTAATTTGACACAAAGATGTAATAGCATATGCACACAAATGGTGAATGGTGGGTAATGTCAAGATTAGCCTAAGCATGTAAAATTACTAAAACTTGAAAAAGCAAACTTAGAGGAAATTTGAAAACTTGATAGCAAGAGATACTTAATCCACGGTTAGTGTAGTAAGCAAGTATATGACTAATCCTGGAAAATCTAATTTAAAACAGTTATGTGGATCATGTGATACTTAAAGGGCATATGAAACATTTTTTTTGGTTTATGGAGCCAATAAGTCTATGGTGGTCTAGTTGGCTATGTAGTCTAGATTATGATGGTGATATTATGAAATGAAGATAACTGGATTGCTAATATAGACCTTGTTTGAATGTGCTATTAGTTGGAAAACGACACTTCAATCTATGGTTGTCTTGTCGATAATTGACGCCTTATACAATGAATGGCCGGGGTAAAAGAATGTGTAGGCTATATATATGGCCATGTTGAGTTTTCGTCTCAAGATCGATAAACCTACTCTTTTATTGTAACATTCAGAGTGCATTAAGTTTGTCTAATACTAATATATCATAGGAAATGACAAAGGATATTGGTGTCAAGCTGATTTTCTTCATGATGTATTGGAAGTTGTTATTGTCATGTTGATTTCATTCATGATATGATGACTTGGAAGCATATATGTCCTCCATTCAGAAAATAGCAATAGACTAACATATATATGTTTACAATACCAATAGAAAAGTTCAAGCATATTTGCATTTAATGGGTAAAAGTGGGAGGAAATAGATGATTGTTGATCGTTCGATCCTTGAAGATAGAAAACATTTCAAGTTTTAAATTTTAAAAGGGTAAATAGATGAGTTTAATGTTTCTTCCTTTCCTTAACTAATTGGTGTTCCACCTAACAATAATGATTACTTACTCTTATGAGGACTTACAAATCTTTTTTATTTTTGTTAAAAGAAATCATTTTAGTTCTCTTATGATGACTTACAAAGTTTTCGATGTTTCTTAGAATAAATCGGCTTAGTCACATATAAGTGAATAAACGTTCAGTTAAAGACATTTATATATTAATGACATACAAATGCAGGTATATATAAACATTCACATGGACCTTTTTGCATATATACAAATTAATTTTTTTATAATCTTTTTCAACATGTGTAACCCTACAGCATCTATCATCGTAACCTTATGTCATAATCAAGATATATGTTTTACGGATTTTATTAAACAAAAATATATCATTTTAGTCTTCATTTGGTTGTCTTATATTGTTCCTGATAAAGATTAAAATGGTTTAAAATAATAAGCACTGAATTATCTCATCAATTCCCTTAGATTTCGGATTTTAGATGCAATTCTTTT
The DNA here is from genome assembly GCA_947069175.1 of Scalesia atractyloides. Taxonomy (NCBI): domain Eukaryota; kingdom Viridiplantae; phylum Streptophyta; class Magnoliopsida; order Asterales; family Asteraceae; genus Scalesia; species Scalesia atractyloides. The sequence goes on from CAMTDV010000008.1 coordinate 85,832,204, forward strand.
AGATATATTTTACACCAAAAACTAAAAATTAAGAAGAAAAAGTTAAAGATTGTAAATGAATCAAGCCTCAAACTTGTTCACCTTTTTTTCCTTTTACATCTTTTTCCTCTCTTTCTTTTCCTACCCCCACGTCCACAAAGAAATAAAGGTCCCCCCCCCCCCCCCTCTTCAAGTGTATTCACACACACTCACATACCATATACAACCGTACCTTCACTAATATGATCTCCAACTTCATCTTTCTCCATTAAACACAACCCATCTCAAGAAACTGATCATAACCTACAAGATTGAAGCAAGAGCAAGAAGACACAAAAGTAAAAGCTTTGCAAGTGATATGAGTTCTTCACACCACAACCAGACCTATCTCTTAGAATAGCCACCAACACACAACCCTCATTCAAACCTTGGAAAAGACCACAAATACCAATCTTTCAAGATCATGATTGAGTTTGCCCCCACGACTATTCTTGGAATGTTTATTGTATTTTGTTGAGAAAGCCTTAAGCTCCCAAAACCACCATGCACCCAACCTAACCCATAACACAAACACAACTATTCAAGAACATCATGAGGGACTAAGCCCAGAGCAAGGGTTTTTGATACCCATAAGAGGAGTTCCTGTTTATTACCAAAATAGTCATCCTAATTTCCAAATACTAGCTCAATATCCTCATCCACCTCCCCCTCCTCCTCATCAAATTAACCACCCTTCATTAGATTCTTGTACTATATCTACAAGTAGTAGCTCGTCTTCTTTAACTCATGGAAATAGTCCTAACAATATTGCGCGATCACGGTTCTTGTGTTTGAGGTTCCCGATTAAGCGCAGTGTTCGAGCTCCGAGGATCCGATGGATGACTACCCTTCATGATAGGTTTGTCCATGCTGTTGAGCTCTTGGGTGGCCATGAAAGTATGTTCTAGAGCTCTCACTCTTTTTAAATCTAATTTTAAAGACAAAACCCTAATTTAAAATTAAAATTTGGTTGATTAATTTTCTTTGAATTTCCTAGGAGCCACACCCAAGTCAGTTCTTGAGCTAATGGATGTTAAAGATCTCACATTAGCACATGTGAAATCTCATTTGCAGGTAAACTTGATTGATAACCCTAGCTCCCATTGTTTTATATTTAATTCGTATGGGGTTTTATTTCTGATACAAAATCCCATCTTTTTATATCTATTTTTCTTATTATGTTAACTAACACAAAACTCCACTTAACAACCGAAATGAGTCATTTTTTTGTCAATTATAACTCAGTTCCACAACTGAAATTTACTATTTTGTCGTTAAATTAACTAACACAAAACTCTAGTGAGTTTGCTTCTTTTTTGAGTTAAAAGTCCTTATTTTTATTAGCTATCAGTCCAAAGGATCTTAATATATATGTACACTTTTATGTATATATAAAGTTAAAAACACAGTACATGGAGGGAGGAACCTTCAAACCGAAGTTTTGAATTTATATGCAGGCAAAGACCAGCCTCTTTTGATTTATATTTACTTTTGACCTTTAGACTTTTAGACTGTAAGAACAACTTTGCATTATCAGACAAAACAAATATGTATTTTAAAATAAATACAAGACATATTATATATTTTATTCATGCAGAGAACCATCTCTAATCTTTGGCGCTTATCCTTGTTCTTCTTTTCTTCTCCTCCTGCTACTGGATCAGATGGTTCTGCATTCACACAGCTTCAAAATCATCTTTTCTTTTGCTTTCCAGGACACATGTTTTATATATTTATTGTTATCACATTAATATTCCTACATAAATGCACACCTAGTGTGTGCAAGTAAATATATACACATATATAATATACATACACAAAAGACAAAGTTTACAGGAATTGAAAATAAAGAGATATGGTACAAGCCAGGACAAGTTTACACACAATCCACTGTGTAATTGTGTGTATTTTTTAGGTTTGAATTGAATAACAACATTAATAATTCTCTCCTTTTCAGAGGGGAACTTGAGATACGGGAAAGTACAACAAAGGCCATCATTTGTCAATGATGTGTGTATATAGTCTAGTAGCATAAAATGTGGTTTCTTAACCATGCATTTTAACCATGGTTAAGTCTAACGGTAGAATAGTCTTTCATTCAAATAGGCATGCAGCCTACAGTAGATTCGTTTTCAATTATATGCTTTCTTTATGCATGGTCATATATATACATAGTCCGTAGTCACTAGTCACATTTATACTTAACCGGTAGACACATTCACTTATTTTTAGCTATTGTACCAAATACGTGAATGATGTAAATATTATCTTTGATTTCAAGACACTAAATTATTACTAGAAAACAAAAACAAACATAAATTATTTAGATTTCTAGTCCGTAATTCTTATTCTATTAACTTATTAAGTTATAACATACAAATGTTTATGTCATATACATAAAAATTCATTAAAGTGATTTGTTCACATAATTTTTAAATTTAGTTTTTAACTTTCATTTCAATCTTTTTCTTATACTAAAAAAGTAAGACTTAATTGATGAACAATTTGTTTGTTCTCCATATTCTTGTGAAAAAATGTGCTATGCTTAGATCGAACTCTCCCCGTATAGAATGCATGTAGCATGTAGAGCGTATAAAGCATAATACAATAGAATGCATGTTATAAGTTTGAAAACATATATAAAGTTATGTTTATTCTTATTTTGTAGATGTATCGAACAAGAAAGACGACGTCAGACAAAGGGCTAGCTTCCTCAGGTTAGCTAGGCTCCTAATTATTTGTTTGTCTTGAATATATCGATCGGCTTGCTCGATACGTTAATCAATTTTGTAACGGTGGTCTATCATATTTCATTAGGACAATCGGAAATTTATGAGAATGGATCATCGGGTGATAATTCTGATGATATAATGTTTGACATTCAAAATCAAAGAACAAGATTATCAGCTAAGCAAGGAGGACGGCCTAGCCTTAGTCGAGATAAAGATTTCCAGCATTGTCGTTGGAGCAACTCATCAAGGTGAAAAAACTTGTGCTGATCAAATGTTTTGTGATAAAGTTAATTAAGGTTTGAAAAATAGTATTATGTTCATGATCATTTCATTGATAAAAAGTGGTTGACTAAATACACCATCAATTAATAATCGAATCATTTAAACATAAATTTAAAATGCGTGTACATCGCTACATATGCTTTTAAACACATGTATAAGTCCATTTGTCCTATTGTAAATCTGTATAAGCCCACGTATATGGCCGTATGAGCTCGTATTCTCCTCGGTTTGGAAAAAATGAAATAATTTATTTGACAGAAAGCTCATTTGGTAAAAATAGAGAACGGGCATTTTTAACAACCTTGATAAAAATATATAGTCTAAAAAACATTTTAACTACATGCATCACTAGCTTAGGTATGTTTTATGGCTAATTATCGGTCTTTCTTTGAACCCAGTTTGAAAGTCACATGTATACGCATGTGTATTATTATTAGAGTACATATATTCATTATAAAGAACGGTTAATTCGTGGAATAAAAGTTTTACCACTCGCATGTGCTTTAACTTCGAGCCTTCCAAGAAAACAACCTCCCTTTCAAGTGGCATGAAAAGGGGCTTTAAGTAAAATAAGAAAAGTATATTTAATTTACTGATCTTGCCATTTCATGAAAGCAAAAAATTCAACCCATCAATTCACTTTGATCTTTTGGTCTTCAATCAACCATGACCTTTCAAGAAGCTAGGGACCCGTTACTTCTAAACTTGGTGCCAAAAGCTATCCTTTTTTCTAAACTTCCTTGTAGCTATGTCTATGCATTTGTGTTTATTGTATTCTTTGTCTCCCCTGGTACCCCTCACACACACACACAAGCACCTTTTTCTTTTCATTTAGTGCACAACGGCATGGGTAAGGGGAATTCACATGGGTTGATTTTGATTTCTTTTATCTCAAAGAAACTGGTAAAGTGAGAAGCTACATATGTATAGCTATAAACTAGTCTTTGAAATAATGCTTTCTTTATATGGGTGTGCATGCTTTTTGCAATTCTTTTTTTATGGCATGGGCTTTGCCCTGATTGGGATTATTAACTTCTCTTGGCTATGGATCTTGTAGCAGGGAAGTTTTGTTGAATGGCAAACAGGAAGATTTTGATGCAAACATACCATATCTTGAGGTAGATATGCTTTTTTCTTTTTCTATTCCCGAATATATAACTGATTCCTCAATCCCCAAAAGTTACCACACTTAATTTCTCTTGTGAATATTAATGATATGATCTACTTGGAGGAAAAGATAATATAACTAAGAATATAGGACACCCCAAATCTAGGATACAACTACAAGAAAAGAACTTTTACCAACAAAAATATGCATCATTAATATGCTTAGGTGCTCCGTCGGTGAATAATCCATTCTTTAGAGAAGTGGCGAATAATCCATTCTTTAGAGAAGTGGCTTGCAGTTATCCGTTGGTGAAGTCTTTACCCTCGTCATGTTTTTCTACAAAACTTCACCGATGGATTAACAACAAACTGGTGTGCTATGGATACTACAACCCGTAAAAGTACTCTAATTTACAGTGAATGCCCACACTAGAGACATAGCGAATATGTGCTCTTATATTCCAAATAAGCATTTTTTATTAATATACACATATATATTCAAGGTTTTTGATAAGTTATCTTAAGGACATGCATATGATTTGAAAGCATATTATTTCTTAGTTATCATAATTTTCTAAAAACAAAAAAGGCTACCATAGTTTTCACATTGTATTTTTATACTGCTGTATTAAATTATTGTGTTTTTTATTTTCCTGAATTATATTTATTTTCAAAATTATAAGTTTTTTAACGACTATCATATTTAAATTTATGTAACGGAATGGAAATTATCTATTGATTTTTTAGAACAGCCTTTATAAATTTATATACACATAATAATGATGATTAAATTTAAAAAGAGTGTTGGTGCATCAGTCCACAGAACTTAATGGGTTGTATATCTTAGAAAGATAAAGGTGTATTTTCTAAAGTTAGATAGGATGCATATGTTGAGAAATAAAGCTGAACAAACAATAGAGTTGTTGATATTAGATAGCATTAAAACCTTAATGGTTTCAGGTTCAATGGATTGCGCTCTAAGGTACTTGAAATTAAAAACAAACATCCTCTGATGATTGCAATAATATAAACCCTTAATACCATAGCAATGATTGTTCATAACATGTATTTATGTGTGTAAACACAATGAGTTTAGTTAAATGCCCTAAGATTATCCATCTAGTCAGTTAGTCTAAGTCTTTTAGGAACACAACAACTATACTTTTTATTGACTAATAATTTCAAAATATATCTTGAATAATGGTGTTCTTACAGAAGGAAATGAATTCAAAAGGTATGAAGCATGAGAGATCATCAGAACTGAGCTCATCAAGCCATTCAGAAACCATCCTTAAGAAGCCCAATCTAGAATTCACTTTGGGAAGAGCACAGTATATATATATATAATATATATATATAATATATAATATATAATATATGTTATAATGTAGTACTACTCATTTTGATATGATTAGTGTTATTTAATGCATGGGAGATGATAAAAAAGAGAGGTGCCCACTAAAAATCAGTTGAGAAAAGGAGAGCAGAAGACAACTAAGAAAGGACACAAAAAGCAACAAAGGACCGGAGTAGGGTTTCAAAAAGCATATCTTTGCTTTCAAAAAATTGTAAGAAACCCTATATATATATATAATATATATATATATATATATATAATACTAGTACAATAGATCGATCTTAAGTTATATATAAAAGAACTGAAACAAGAAATTGATCGAACTAACCTTGAAAAAGAATATTTTCCACTTTGAATTGAAAATGCTATGAATGTTTATGACCGATTATTGCATTTAGATGTATAAACAATTAATTTACTTTCAAAGGTGTGAAATTCTTATATATCAAAAAATATTCTAGGTGAAGTGTGGAACTCGCGAACATGCTTAGCTAAACACGTCGTTTTTTAGTCTATCTGGCAAAATGCTTATATGAAGTGTGGAACTCGCGAACATGTTTAGTTAAACACGTTGTTTTTAGTCTATCTGACGAGTTCACAGATTGGCCCGGTTCTTAAATGTGTTTGTGTCGCTTCAAGTTGTGTGAAGACTAAAATGATGAAATAGATATGCACATCAAGTTTTTATAATACTTTAAACATAATTTATTTTAGGAAAAATGGATTTTAATCATCTCGATTTGACCTATTGACAAGGATTAAACCTAATTCAGGAAATGTTTACAGATAGTCCCAACTTTAAACATATTTTCCTCCAATAATCTCATACTAATTAAAACTTAACCTCTTTAGTTTTTCGATGACATGGGCTACTTATGTGCATGTGTCTCTCTCTACCTTTTCTTTGTTATACATGTCGCCACCACCATTACCACCACCACCTCATCTCTAATATACACTAGAACCAACACTCGAACCAAAACCCTAACCATTATCGTCAAACCTAAACCACACGGATCTAAGCTCAAACCATAAACCCTAGTCGCCTCCCTTTTCTTTCAACTTCTAAGCTCTCGTCGTTAACCTAATCTCCGTTAAACCTAAACACTCAATTTGCAGGTGGCGTTCAAGTTAGTTCGATTTTGCAGGTGGGTATGTAGGTGGGCGATGGTGGCGGCTAGTGGTGGTGGTACTGGTGATAATTGCTTTGAATGGGACAAAAAGAGAGAGAGAGAGAGTGTGTGTGTGTGGTGTGTGTGTGTGTGTGTGTGTGGTGTGGCGGTGGTGCCTAAGGAGAGCATGAGTGATTATGGGTGAGAGAAAAGAGAGATAGAGGTGGTGGATGACGATGGTAATAGTAGTCCACCTCATCAAAACTAGGAATGCAAAACGGGCTGTGTTTGAGGGTTAGCCGATCCAACCCGACCAAAACCCAAAGATAGTGTCATACATATGAAGCCATATTTCACGGGTTGTCCTGGACACAACCAGCTCAAGCCATTTTTTTTAGATATTGGATTTAAATACCCTAACTTTCACCAATTGGTCAATAGCACTCCCAACTTTCGATTTGTACCACAACACTCCCAACTTTCAACTCATTTTCCTTTGTCACTTCCAAACTAACTAAACGTTAACCTAATTTGTTTTTTGTTGATGTGGCACTGTGTTCGGTGATGTGGCAACTGATGTTGCATTTTTTATTGACGTGTCAGCTGACGTGGCATTTCTGTGACGTGTCAGCTGATGTAGCAGCTGACGTGGCTTTTTTATGATATGTCAGCTGATGTGGCAGCTAGCGTGGTCTCTTTTTAATGACGTGGTAGCCGATATCAACTAACTGGGTTAAGGTTCAATTAGTTAGGGAGTACAAGAGGAAAATAAGTTGAAAGTTAGGAGTGTTGTGATACAATTCAATACTTAGAAGTGTTATCGGCCGATTGATGAAAGTTAGGCGTACTTAAATCCAATATCCCTTTATGTTTAAGTTTTTTCGCAATTTAATATATTAAATGTAGGACCCTAACACGTCTTAACCATAGAGACGCATCGGAAATACGAGCCTTAAAATTTCTTTCTTTATAAACGTCTTGGCATACTTAAAAGTCCATTTTAAAATAACTCTTTTACAATAAATACATTCTTCGTTCTCATTTATGAAATAAAACATAACTTACGTTTACTAAATTTCATAATCACACATTCCCGTACAATCTATCTTATGACTCGATCTTCGACAGCTTACACCTTGTAATGATGATCCATGATTCTGTATAACCTGCATTCACCACATACATTCATACCATTAGTACTTGGTGACATTATATATAATCTAAGGTTCATAATTATAGGATCACGTCACATTCTATCCTCATATACATTCCCTTCGGTCATCTTTCTGAATCCAAGCATTTTATCTCGGTGTTTAACCTTCAATAATCATCGATAATGTACCTGCATTTCATTTCATTCTCAAAGGCAACCCAGTTAGCATCGTTAATACTCATGTATATTTACACTATACATACCTACATACATACATACATTACATACATACAATCATTGCATGCATACCATACATGCATACATACAAGTCTCACTCATTCGAATACATATAGTTCAATAACACGCATACATATTATCTAATCCAACTATTTGGAGTATGATAAAACCAACTTCATACACCTACCCCTCTATCCAAACTCTTACATTCTCACATATTCATACTAACAATTTTATTCGCAAACTACTATACATATAAGTCTCGTAGACACCAACGTACATGTATACTCATTTCTATTCATGTTTACTAATGGGTTCCATCTACTAATATACAATTAATTTATTCGTACATTCCTACATATTTATTTCGTTCCCACACATACTTGCATACACGCCCCATTCCTACCCGTACCTCATAAATACTCCTTGATGAGTTTGGGTTACAATCTTTAGTTAATTATCATATAACTAAATAATTCAAACCTTTCATCGAACGTGATACTAATAATCCACTTAGTATGGTCAAGTTCTGTAACCCAGACTTGTTAAATCTATGTCTGGGTTGTTAGTTATTGAGGCATAACCCAAACGAGTTACCTAGTCATCTTGGTTATCAGGCATAACCCAGACGAGTTACCTGGTCATCTGGGTTATCAGTCGTAACTCAATTAACCCATATGAATTATCACAGCTAAGACGTTCATCTCACCTTGTCGATATGCCAGTCGTAGGCTACGGCAGACATTAACAAGGAATTCAAACCTTTATGTACAAAACAAACTTCCATGTACTTTCATTTAACATATATAAACTTAACTTAAACATTGTAAACTACTAGTATTTGTAAGTATAAGAACTTACTTTCGTTCCACCTTACTTACCCGTCCTTTCATAGTTCCCATCTTTTTTTGCAATCAAAACTTTTTCATAATAATAAATTTAGTTCGGAAATCACTTACCTTATGCGTCTGCCGCATCCGCTTCCTTGCCTCCTTTTTACCCGTTAGCCTTTCGTGCTTAAGTTCATCTCGACATGACTCGTATTTGTTCATGTCACCACATTCATATCATGGTTAGCATATATAATCATTCATACAAACATTCATATTCTTTCCATTCATACATACTTGTCTTGCATTAGGCAACTACCGCATACATAACACGTATACTAATAATCACCTTGTTCCACATTCACACAACTCAATTATCATCATGCATAACACACCAATCATCTAGCACATAACACATTAACTCTCTCTACTCTAACAATGATGTCCAAAGGCCAATCCATGATATTCATACATTGTTGACTTTCAAAAGTTAACTATCCTACTTATATACTTTCAAATTATGAACATGAAACCATCTTAAAATGGTAGACAATAGTATTAACATCATACGCATTTCATAACATACAATTAATCTATTCATACATTCCTACATATTTATTTCGTTCCCACACATACTTGCATACACGCCCCATTCTTACATGTACCTTATAAATACTCGTTAATGAGTTTGGGGAACACCCTTTATTTAATTATCATATAAATAAATAATTCAAACCTTTCATCGAACGTGATACTAATAATCCACTTAGTATGGTCAACTTCTGTAACCCAGACTTATTAAATCTATGTCTGGGTTGTTAGTTATTGAGGCATAACCCAGACGAGTTACCTGGTCATCTGGGTTATCAGGTATAACCCAGACGAGTTACCTGGTCATCTTAGTTATCAGGCATAACCCAAACGAGTTACCTGGTCATCTGGGTTATCAGTCGTGACTCAATTAATCCGGATGAATTGTCACAGCCAAGACGTTCATCTCAGCTTGTCGATATGCCAGTCGTAGGCTACGACAGACATTAACAAGGAATTCAAACCTTTATGTACAAAACAAACTTCCATGGACTTTCATTAACATAATACGAACTTATAAACTTACTTAAACATTGTAAGCTACTGGTATTTGTAAGTATAAGAACTTACTTTCGTTCTACCGTTACTTACCCATCCTTTCATAATTCCCATCTTTTTTTTTAAATCAAAACTCGTTCATAATAATAAATTTAGTTCCGAAATCACTTACCTTATGTGTACACCGTATCCGTTTCCTTGCATCCTTTTGACCCGTTAGCCTTTCGTGCTTAAGTCCATCTCGACATGACTCCTATTCGTTCATGCCAGCACATTAATATCATGGTTAGCATATATAATCATTCATACAAACATTCATATTCTTTCCATTCATACATACTTGTCTTGCATTAGGCAACTACCGCTTACATAAGACATATACTAATAATCACCTTGTTCCACATTCACACAACTCATTATCATCATGCATAACACACAAATCATCTAGCACATTAACTCTCTCTACTCTAACAATGATGTCCAAAGGCCATCCATGATATTCATACATTGTTGACTTTCAAAAGTCAGCTATTCTACTTATATACTTTCAAATTATGAACATGAAACCATCTTAAAATGGTAGACAATAGTATTAACATCATACGCATTTCATGCTCATATCATATGACATATACTCCTACATGGTCACCTATTTATATACTCACACACATACATAATCCGTTCCATCACACTAGTATTTCCATCACTTCATAACTAACACCAACATCATTCGAATGTACTCTTTTCTAGGATTCTCATATGCTCCCCATGCACTTCTTAAATCGCAATTAAGTAGATCAAACAATTAACACAACTCTTAAAATATGCTTCTACCCAATCGCTCATTAACTACATTCACACATGGATTTCATCAAGAACATTTTTCTTTTGATATTTTACTATTAAATACATCATGTCCACATTCTATACATATTCATTCGTTGTTCCATCAAATCTCATCTAATAATCTCACTTATGCATTTCATCAAACACTTGGTTTGGGTACTACTATCTAACATAAAGTACAAGTATCATATGTCCATTCTCCTAATACTTGCTTTCATTCATAAATATAACCAAATATCATACATACTAATACTCGATCCATTTAACAAGAATTCATTTAATACCTCACACTGCATCATGATTTGAACAAGACTTGGACATGGGTGAAACACCCATGTCATCTTCATCACCCAACTAGTGGGTTTTCATCTCAAGCATCAATTTACTTGAAATTATATACAAAATAAGCTCTATTTAATACTTCTAATACATAATCATGCTTAATTTCAAACCAATTCACGGATTTGATCATAACCCATTGTGAGTAGAGAAGAGAGAAAATGCTAAATATTTGAGGGACACTGTTCATCCTCTAATTTTTTAATATATTTTGAAAGTGGTTGTGAGTGAAGAAGAGAGAAAAGGTAATGATAAAAATATAAAAGATATTATTTAATTAAAAGATGAGAGAAAATATATTTGTTTTTATGTAATTATAGGGTATAATATGATGGATAGGATGTGAATGCTCTTAAATTTCAAAAAAAGATTATATACAATAGAGAATTTTTGTACCAAGTGTAGGAGACAAGCTCAATCATTAATCTTTCAAGATCAGTGGCTTAAAATTAGACGGTGGTATTTTAGTTATTATGAGGTTCAAATAATTGAATATACAAATAGAGAAAAGCTATTCTAGTCCTTTCACAGTTAAATTCATTTCACATTGATTTTCAAACGGCTATAATTTTTTTATATGTTAATATTTTATTGATTAACTCTAAATAATATTACTATAGATTTTGAATGCCTAGCGCTTCTTATAGGGAGGGAGGAGGAAGGAAGATAAGAAGAGTATTCATTGGGAAAAAGTGTTGAGGCAAGTGGACTTGGCTCCATGAGTTCGTTAACCAAATGCTAGTGGTGTCTTAAACATGAAAACTTTAGAGCAAGGTTATTATTGGCATTCACAGGAACTTGGTCTTATATTCGAGTTAAAGCTAAAGCTGCTACAACAAGGGTGTGGAAGAAAATTGGACTGAGCAGCCTTATGCAACCAATTTCCACCATTGTTTAACTTGGACCTTGTTGTGGTAGAAAGAAGCCAGGTTACAATTGACATGAGACAGTATAATTGGGAGTGGATCAAAGATATCAGCTCGAATTTGGAACAGAATGAGCAAAGCAAGCTTTCTCGGTCAGACCATTATGCCTTGAAATGGGTCTTGCTGCTGATCCGTGGAACATTTGGCTGCCAAATCTGTTTTGGTTAGCGGGCTTGGCTTAACAAGTTACCTACCAGAGACAGCCTTCAGATCCGTAGAGTCAACGTGTCATCAACCTTATGCCCGTTTTGCGAGAGGAATCTGTTGATTACTTGTTTACGGGCTGCAGGTTCTCTCATGGTGTGTGGCAACGGGTTGCAGATTGGTGTAACTTGCCTGCTGTTTATGCCTTCTAAGGGATGGCAAAAGTAACCGAGCCCAACGGGTATACCCAAAGCATTTAGGACGGGTATACCATACCCGATACCCGACGGGTATTGGGGCGTGTATAGGTATGGAAAAAAATATTTCACGGTTATGGGAGTAGACGATAACCGACCCGGTTACCCAAAACTATACACCCGTTTACCCGAAATGCATTCCCGAAAACTGTTAAGTTATATTTATCTTCCTTTAACTATAGTTTAGCAGTGTTTCATTCTTATAGCTTTACTATTTGAAAAATAAACTTTTCATTCTAAATATATACTTTGATAGCATTATTCATATTTATATGCTATAAAATACATAATTATTTTTTGAGATTAATATTATGATATATATTTACATTTGTAAATATATCAAATATTATTACGGTGATTATGATATCTATGTTATTTATCACAAGTTAATATATTATATAGGTTTTTCATACATAAAATTATAAAGAAAAATAAAAAATATATACACATGAAAATCTCACCAGGTATACCTGATACCCGCGGGTATGCCCGATACCCGATGGGTAATACCCTTCCCATACCCGACCGATAATAGGCTAGGTATGGGACAAGATTTTACAACCAGGTATAGGATTAGTCATACCCAGCTCATTACCATCCCTATATTTTTTACTTTGAGCAATGGCAACTCGATAATGGTTCAGTCTGTTATGCTTTTGGGTTGTTGGTTAATATGGAAATCGCGAAACATCTTGGTTTTCAATCGTAAAAAGAGTACGGCGCCTGGCATTATCCAGGGGTTGAAGACATTTGGTTTCCTTTGGATCGGCGAGGAAGATTCAGTTAAGCGAGCACAAATGGAGTAGTTTTAGTTTTGCATGTTCTGTTTTTTGTTTTCCTCTGTGTGCTTGTTTTATTTACTAGCTCCTGACTAGTGTTTCTAATAAATGTTGCCTTTCAAAAAATAATAATTTTTTCGATGAAGTTGGTTTTTTTAGCCTGTTGATAACTAATAATATAAAAACTTTAAACTGATTAAATACCAGGAACTGATGTAAAAAATATATGATAAATCGGTGGAAATTTAAATTCAAAAAGTATATTAATTAATAATTTATACACATGAATTTTAGGCTTTCCAATTTTTGTTATAAAAACTATAAATTAGAAAAGTGGAAGTGTATTCATTCAACTGGGAAATCTAACAAACATTTGTACGAGCACAAATTGTGATAGCCTTAAAACTAAGTATTTTCTTAAAAGAAGTTGTTAAAGCCATTACATTCATGGCATTGGCATATGATGTTTATGTTTCTCTACGAATGGTTGGTAAATTTGAGGCCTTACATGTTCTTTAATTTTTGAACAAAATTATAAGTTGTATAAAATAAAATAGTGATATAGATGACGTTTGCGAAATAGATGGCATTTGGTTCACAACTTTATTTTAAAGAAGTAGCATTTGTCGAATGAAATTGAAAGTTTAGATTTAGAATTTGAAAGAACTGAATCTGTCAAAAAAATTGGTCTTTTAACGAACTGAAACCGCTGAAAAGAATCCAGAATTGTAATTTATGATGCATCTAATAAAAAATAAAAATAAAAAACATGAAAGAATTGAAGTCGATGAAAATGTGATTTACCTCAAATGCATGGAACACGATTTAACAAAACTTGATAAGGTTGCAAATTATTTTTGAATTTTACATCTGCGAAAACTGACATACTTGGCCGTCAAGTTAGGCCTTAGCCCTCCAAAGTTTGGGCCTGGGTCAGGGCAGTAGAGATCTAATCCTAAACCGATTATATACATCCTAATTTATTTATTTATTTTATTGTTAAATCACGATAACTTTTTTATATATTTTCTCAAACGTATAAGTAAAAATCAGATAAAAATGTAAGTATGTAACACTATCAGGGGTGGATCTACCCCTTAACAAGGGGTAACCTACGTTGCCCCTTAACGTTTCGGTCGTAGTATAAATTTTGGAAAAAATTGATGTTTTTTTTTATTTCGTTACCCCCTTTCTTGGAAATGTTGCCCCTATATGAATTTTCTAGATTTGCCGCTGACTACTGTAACAGTTAAAATTAGTTTATTTAGATAAGTTTTTTTTCTCAACTAGATAAAAAAAATGAAACATAACCGATCTATGCATTGTGACTTGAATAACATAAAAAAAAATTCCTATTTGTTTTAATAGAACCAAACAAACAATTGAAGAGATCATATACAGAATTTAGTGAAATCATATATGACCCAAGTTAGATGGTTGATCTTGATTGGACAAGAAAAACTAACAATGACTTTGAAGACTTACCAACACATATTCAAACCTTACTTTAATAAATGCCTTGTCATTTACTAAGTTTGTTTGTCATAACCAACACACAATTCACGTAAACTGGCCTGCACATTTCATAATCAGAGTACATAAGGTTGACCCAACAATCGGACAACCAACAATCTCACCATACTTAACCATGACAAAAATAAAATAAAATACTTGCTATACAAGATCTCAAGAAATACTTAGCCAAACCATATAAATTTGAATATTTTGCCTCCAGCTCTAGCTTGAAAATGTTTTTTATTTACATGTATAGTTTATGAAGAGAAAAACCACGGGGTGTCAGCCCAGTGGCCAGCCTCACCCATTCCAAACGGGAGGATGCGGGTTCGAGTCCAGCTCGGCCCGAATAATCCTGCTGGGTAGTAACCGCCAGGCAGCTATGGGGCTAAGCTAGCTTGGAGAGGGAGAACCCTCCCGCGGTCAGGAGTACCGTGCATTTACCATTTTTTTTAGTTTATGAAGAGAAATGACATCAAACAGGATCGAATTTAACCCACTGGGTCCAGATCTATAAGATTCAGATTGTGTCATGTTCATAAATAGTGCTTCGCCTACATGGCAAATTGTGTGAAATACAAGTTTATGTGACCACCAATCATATACCTGCCAAAATGGTTATGCCCTAAGACCATGAGTAGTGGTGAGGTATGTGGTTTGGTATTTTTCGACATATGGCGTCCATGTCATCAACGTCTGAAAATGGTATAAAATAGAGTAATGGTGAGATGTGTGATTTGTAATTAAAGAAATACAATTGGTTAATCCATAGCCCAACCAATCACAACTCTCTGCCACAACCATATGGGAAGCCTAAAATGTGAACACCACATTGGGGTGGGTGGGTCACTTGTGGTTAGCAAACCGCATGACCATTTAGCGTGGTCTAGAGGGATCTACATCTCATTGACAATAATAGGTAACAATACCTAATATATATATATATATAATATATATATA
Source organism: Scalesia atractyloides (assembly GCA_947069175.1). Lineage (NCBI taxonomy): Eukaryota > Viridiplantae > Streptophyta > Magnoliopsida > Asterales > Asteraceae > Scalesia > Scalesia atractyloides. The sequence goes on from CAMTDV010000008.1 coordinate 85,847,887, forward strand.
TATATATATATATATATTTTGGAGAGTTCAAATGAGAAGAAAAATTTTGTAAGAATAAAAAGAATAACTTTTAAACCAATAGAAATTCTCCATTTACTTCATTTAATGTGTGTATTTAATATTATGAAAAATGACATATAGGTAAATCTATAATTGTCATTAATTAGCTAATTAATTAAACTTGTAACTCATTTTTTTTCATATACTCTTTCAAGATAAAATAATTTGTGGTGCATGACAATTTTCGACATGGGTATGATAAATTTAGTATTTGTAGGATAAATTTTGAAATGTGTAGGGTAAATTTACATGTGTGTAGGGTAAGTTAAGGTAAATGTAAGACATATGTAGGATAAATTTTGAAATGTGTAAGATAAAATGTTTTTGCTTTATTAATAAGAAATAACATAATTAATGAGAGGAGTTATAAACTATTTAATGTTTTACCATTATGCTCTTACTTCTTTTTCTTCTCACACTAAATTTCTTCTCAAATGAACCTTGCCCTATATATATATATACACGCCCATTAATTTGGGGGTATCCCGAAAAAATTTAGCGGTCAACAAAGTAGCAACAGGAGCGTTGTGAGTCTGGAATGATTGCAACTTCGTGACGTTCCGTTTCTTACGTAACTGCCCATGCACAAAACGAAACGGATATTTTATTGTTTTGGGGCTTGAGCTATGTTTGCCAATTGGGCCTCTTTCTTTTATATTATACTTAATGTAGGTTAACTCGATCATTTGGACCTAATTATTATACAAGTTTGGAGTTGTAAAAAGGTTTGGGCTTATAAATTTTGGAATTTTAATAAATTAAAGTATCCTATTTTTTTAGGGTATCACTGTATTTATTTAAGGATTTCCTTTATATAAATCCGAAAAAAATAAAATAAAAATTACACTACGAATACGGGTTGAGCCGTAACCCGTGATACCCCCTCCTTATACTATACCTCTGCCACTGACCTTATGCATCCAGTCATTCGTTTTCTCAATAACCTCTCTTACATATTCATTTTCTAGTAATAAATGGATACTTGTTTGATCGCCGGAAGATGGTCACAAAGAGAATCCTTTCCTATGCCAACACTAACGGAGTTTTATTTGCAGACTCGATCGGTGAAATCAACCCCGGAGTGCTTGGAAATCTATCATGTGGAAGTTGATATCCAAACCCAAGAGGTAGCTGGTATTTGCTTCTTCAATTTGGTATATTACATATTGAGGTACAGATAAAAGGAAACTTCCATTCATTCAATAAATTTTATTGATATATACAAGCAACTAGCACAGAATGTTTTCAGATGCTAACGCTCCTATGGTTACAAAACATCTCGTTTTCAGAATTAAACAAACTATTTTGCCTTACTTTGAAATGTTGGTGCCGTCTTATTTACTCAAAACCTTAGGATGGTTAGCGTTGTTTTACATGGGGTGAGTAAGAAATTATTAAATACTTTGTAATATATCTCGTTATCGTCATAGAAGAAGTAAATTTATGAAGTTTTATATGTATCTATAGACTATAGCAACGTTTATAAGTAATAAATTTTTTATATTTATTAAAAAAATTCTTAGATTTTCTAGAATACAAATATGATTTGAACCGCGAACCTTTTGATTGTGAGAAACACACTTTAACCACCAGAATATTGGTTTTTTGTAAAAATTTATTGCTCTATTCACTTTATAAATATATAAATATATCATCGTGATTTATATTTATTTTGTTTTTTTATTTATTGTCCCAGTTTATTGGAAATTTAGTTAATTGTATATATTGTTTTCAGATTTATTGACCCTAGGTACTAGGAATTTATTTTTTTTATTTAGTTTATACAATATTCGTACAAATAAATCTAGAAACTCTAAAATCAATTCCTTTCAAAATCCTTCATAGTTAATGGGCATACGTCACAACCTCTACGGTCCTTATTTAATAGATAGTATAGATAAAGATATAGATGTATAAATGCCCTATCATTAGTAAATCATATAGAAATCGCTAAGAGAGCTCACACATTTAACAACCCAACTCAAATCCCCCCAGCTCATTATTTCTTGAATGATATGGCATTTTAAGTGAGCCTCTATCATGGTCATAAAAAATGGACTCATCAAAGTGTGACCATATTAGTCAGAATTTGATTTTATTAAGAAAAGAGGAATGCAGTGTTCGTTTTTTATTAAGTTTGAGTAAATTAAATAACATTCCCTAAAGTTTAATTATTGATTTTTTTTTCTATCTAAAAGGGTATATTAGTCCTTTTACACAAACTAAACGAAAATTAGTGTTAGAACCCTTGTCACAAAATGAAAACCACATAACCTACACATGCAACTTTTTAAACTTAGAACTCAAAGTTGTGACTAGAACCAAACCATTTGAGCAATTAACTCTATTATGAGATTTGTATACCTTCATTATAACTTAAAGCTTAATGCATGTACTTGTTGCAATGATGAATCTGTTTAATGATAAGAGAATTGTGAAGGGGACAAAGAAAAGCACAAACAAGATCGTTTCTTTAAGCCAAAGAATCACAAGATCCTTACTCTTCTATAACCCAAAGAATCACATTGTTGCTTCCCTTCAAACCAAAGGATAACATTCAAACTATAAACAAACAAAATAATAACAATATGCTTTAATTTGGAAAGTAACAAGATTTTTTTTTTTTTAAAAATTGAACAATTGGAACAAAGTAGTAAAAAATGAATTTTATTTTGCAAACAAAGAATGAAAGAACCCCCTTCATAGGAAGCAGCTGACGACTATGTGATGTTTTCATCTCACCAAACTAATCAATAGTTAACAACAAGATGTACATCGCAAGAAACCGCTAAAATGATGACTACTTACCAAAAAATTCTGCTGAAAATGAGAGAAAGGAAGGAAGGAATGAATGAAGGGTCTCCAGCCGAAGCCCTTAAAAAAAACCCAGCCCAAGAACCATTAGAATCCAATACGAGGCCTGCACAAAAAGTATACTTTTCTTTCATCTAAAAATCGGTCAATTTGCTTGCTGCTGCTTCCATGCGTTGTTAGAACTTAGAAGCCCTGTTTGGCTCCAAGTGAAAAAGGTCAAGCTCTAAGAAATCAGTATTCAAAACGACGTAGCATTGTCCAACCCTATAACCGAAGGGCCTTTAACTTTAAGTCGTTTTGGACCGTTTTCTAGAGGCAGTGGTTCGTGGTTCAAATCATAGTCTCTGTGTTTGCTCACAACTTCTTCGTTTCCTGTTTTCTTGTACTTTATTGAGATGTGAGTGATGCTTCCTTTATTCGATACGCTTTCTTTGGCTTCTTTGGAGTGAATGGAACACTCGGATGCTGAATCATGCCGAGAGCTCCCTTCTATCTGTACTTTCTTCAATCGTTTTAGCCCCTATCGATACAAATGCTGATCAATGGTTGAAAAGAGGATATAAATGCATTATAAAAAAACTAGAGTTTGACCCATTTGCTTATGGTAGGGTCAAAACTCAGGTTATATTTAATACTAACAGGTCAAATGGGTAAAAAAAAATTGGAAAAATAGCTTATAAAGAAACAGGTAAAAGGATTGAAATTCGCTGAGCATATTACAATATTTGAAGCTCTAATCATTATTTAGAGTTAAGTTTCATTTAAGTCCCTGTGGTTTGTCCACTTTTGCCATTTCAAGCCAAATTTCATAATTACCGTTTTCCTCCCTGACACCCTCGAAACATGCCATTGCAGTCCTAAAAACTAACCCAAGTTAAAAAAACTCAGCTAAAGGGTAAAATGATCAGTTTACGTAGATTTTTTACCCCTGAGCTAACTGAGTTTAAAAAGAAATGAAAAATAATCTATGTAAACTGACCATTTTACCCTTGAGCTAACTGAGTTTTTTAACTGCGCAGTAGTTTTTTTGGACTAAAATGCCACGTTTGGAATTTGGCCTGAAATGGCAAAAGTGGACAAACCACTGGGATGTAAATGGCAATAAACTCTATTACTTAAAAAAAATTTAAAAAGTGTTCCGGGTCAACCTGACCCATACAAAACATAAGCTTGTTCTAACCATTATCTCTAGGCTATCAGCACCTGTCTTTTAAAATTACAAAAAAATAAAAAAACCTTTTCGAAACAAGTAGCAATAATAAAACAGAAGACAACGAGAATGCCATGAACAAGACACGGATCATTACCTGATTTTCAAAACCTGGAGGAACAGAATCATGTGTATTTCTGCACTCTGACTTTGAAGTTGACCGACGTTTGACCCTAAATGTTTCCGAGTCAGAATCATCACTTTCTTGATATGCACTTTTAACATCGACAGGAAAATCACTATCACCTTGTACCTACAACAACAGAACACCTTCTCATAAGATCCCAACTGTCACATGATCTGTATTCTGCCCCCAAATCATTAGTGTTAGTTAAATCTTACATGGTTGGTTAAAAAGAAACTATCTGATGAAGAACAGACTGTAGAAGTATTCAAATCAGGTCCAAAACCAATTTTGCAATATGGATCATATGCTTCGTGTTCAGTTAGGGGATACATTTTGGATAGTAGAATCATGTCGGTAGAAATTCCAGATTGCTGTTGAACCTCATTTGTAATATCTTTTTCGCGCTCAAATATCCTGGCTACAGTCTCCATGTCTAAGATATCATCCCTTACGGAGATTGTAAATTTGTCTCCACAAGGTAGGTTAAGTAGCTTAAACTCTGATAATGGAAAAGCAATATCAGAATTAGAAATGAAGGATTAGCGAAAAAGCTATGATGGGTTTCTTTATTGATCCATTTACATATTAATGTGACAATATGAGTCCACATAGGTTAAAGTAGGGTTGTCTAAGATTAAACCAACTCATAACCGAATTAACTGACGAAACCAAACTATATTGAAAACCGGTCGGTTAATTGTTTTTTTGAAAACCGAAAGTAGCGGGTCGGTTATGGTTATCAATGTTTCCATACCCACCATAACTGAACCAACATGTAGTAAATCTTTGTTAGATTTTAGACTTCATCGATGTTTTTGGTTGGACGTTTGTTAGAATTTATGGTTTATATCATATCATTTTGGTTGAATGTATTTTGTTTGAATATTTGATAATAATCTGTACTAAAATTATAGATTATATGTATTTTTAGTACCATGTAATATACTAATATATAAAAATGTGTAATAACAATATATTTTATGGTCAAAAAAACTTTTGGAGCTATTTTTGGCTAGGACTAAATTCACGGTTAACCGGCCCATAACCGACCAACTATAACCTTCAAAACTCATAAACAAAAACGCCATAACTGATCGGTTATGGTTAAGGTTATCCATTAACCGACATCATGGTTATGGTTATGGTTATAGGTTATGGTTATGGTTATAGGTTATGGTTCTGGTTATGGTTATGGTTTTGAGCCAAAACCAACCCATGCACACCCCTAGTTAAAAGCTGCCCGACTGTGTTCTTAGAGCATACGACTTTCTAAATCATTTTATTTGAACATTTAGATAGTTGTTGTAATAAATATTATAGATCATATTTGATGTATTATTTTTTTTATTTAAAATAATAAATGAACAAAAAGGTGTTTCTAAGCCAACCCAGCCTGACCAGCGCGAAAGTTGGCACATTTTGACCAGCTACCAAACCCACCCACCTTGTTACCTCTAAAAAAAACAGAAAGTCAAAAGTGATGGGTCACATACCATGGCGAAGGCACACAGGATGTAGATAACAGTTGCAGTTAATGTACGCTACATAACAGTCGCGTTTGCAAATGCTGCAAAGAATGGTTCCATGAGAATGTGTGGTGGCACCCATGTATTCTCTCGATTTCATCAGACACCAGCGAATCCGATGTTGGAAACGGATTAAGTTCACAAACGCAACTTTAATGTTTCGATGAGATATCATATCTTCACAAGGTTGATCCTCATACTCCATATTTGAACGAAGAATCATGGATTCTTTACACAAAAGCTCCTCATGAGGAAGAAGAGGTGTCCGATTAAGAAGTGCGTAACGATGACTAGCTATTGATCCCAATAAGAACCAATCACCAATTGCAAAATTTACAGCCTCACTACAATTGAAACCTATGGTATACATACAAGCATTAGGAACTTATGATATAAAAGAGTAAAATGCCATTTACGTCCCTGCGGTTTGGCCAGTTTTGCGACTTTCGTCTAAGGTTTGTTGTTCCGCATGTGGATCCAAAAGGTTTGAAATCTTGCCATTTTCATCCGGCTTGTTAACTCCATCCTTTTTTCTCCGTTAAGTCAGGGATATTTTCGTCTAATTTCTTCGTCAAGGGTATTTTGAATACTTGTACATTATGCTAAATGCTTGTAGATAAAGTGAAAAAGACCAAATTGCCCTTTAAAGTTAACAAATAAGACAGAAATACCCCCGACTTACGGAGAAAATGGATGGAGTTAACAAGCCGGATGAAAACGGCAAGATTTCAAAACTTTTGGATCCAGATGCGGAAAAACAAACGTCGCAAAACTCGCCAAACCTCGGGTACAAAAATGGCATTATACTCTGATATAAAGGTTTCGTAGATACGAATTATGGAAATTTATTATACCGTGACTAAATCCCGAATGATATGCTCGAGGGAATGTCACCACGAATTCCCCTGGCTTTTGAACAGCTTTATAAACCGGAACACCATGTTGTAATAGAATATTTGGAGGAAATATGGTTGTTTTTCCCAAAAGAACATCAAACGCACCATCTTCACCATCGATTGATAAAATGTCATTAGCGTACACGTTTTGTCGAACCACCTTTTCAAAATCCAGAACGGCATGACCGGGAACACCGTACCATGTTTTTGCGGCTCCACAATGATGATAATTCATGCTACAATAAGGTAAGATACCATGAGACAAATGTTGGAGAACAATAGACGATAGTATTATACAACATGAGGACAATATATAGCAAAATCAAATACCTATATAAGTAATGGTCTTCCACGTGCCAAGCAAACATGCTAAATAGCATCCCAATGTAAAGCATAGGCTCAGTAACTCCCTGTGAAACATATAAATAATAGCTAAGAATTGGATATAGAATTTTCGGAATTAAATAAGAGAGATTGTCTAAAATTCTGATTACCGGGATAGTTGTTTCAAGCAGACGTAGAATAGAACGTGACAGTCGTGAAACTTTCTGAATTCAAAAGAAAACGCAAACCAAGATGTTGATTAATAAAGATGAATAAAGTAAGAAACATGCAACGACAATCATAGTAGAAGACGGCAACTAAGAAACATGTGACAACAAGTAAGAAACATGCGACAACGATCCCAACTTAAACACTGTAACAAAGATGCATGCATTGATACCTTGACTTTTATTAATAATTTAACTCACAAGGTGTTCAAAAAGCTCGCGGCTCGCTTGGAAAAAGCTCGAAAAACGCTCAGTTGTAAAACAAGCCGAGCTCGAGCTAGGCCTGGCTCGGCTCGTGAGCCGGCTCGAATTATTTCATTTTATATAAGAATAAATTTATATTAATTGTATTAAAAATAAAAAAGATATATGTGAGGGGTTGAAGAGTTAACATTTTAAGTCTAATTGATTAATAACATATAAATAATATGTTATTCATCGCAGTCAGGTTGGGTGGTGTAGGTGGCGAGCAACCGCGGGGGTTTTGTGTGACAGGAGGTTTCCAACGAAATTAAAGCGGAAATTTTATAAGGTTGCTATTAGACATGCTATGTTGTACGGGACAGACTGTTGGGGTATCAAGAAAACACAACCTCGCAAGATGGAGGTGGCAGAGATGAGGATGCTAAGGTGGATGTGTGGACACACAAGATTAGACCGATAAGAAATGAGGTTTTTAGGGCAAGGTTTGGAATAGCTAGTATATCAGATAAGATAAAGGAAGGGAGATTGAGATGGTTTGGGCATGTGAAGAGGAGGCATATGTCAGAGCCAGTTAGAGCGGTGGAAAACCTCATTGTGGAGGGGAGGAGGAGTAGAGGCAGACCAAAATTGACTTGGAATGAGCGGATTAGGCTAGATTTAATAGGGTTGCACCTCTCTGAGGACATGGTCCATGATAGGAGTTCTTGGAGATGTAAGATTAAGGTTAAGGACTTCTAGTGAGGGAACCGTTTTCGTCTTAGGAGTGTCATTGGATCCTATATTTGCATACATGTTAGGTGGGATTTACGTAAGTTGGTTTATGGTAGCAAAGTTTATAGGTTGTTATGATTTTGTTTATTTGTACCATATATTTCTTCAAAATGTTGTTATTGGTAGCTCTATATAGATATACTCCTCATGGTCTAGTTTTAATTATGATATATTTTAGTTGTTTGTTGTGATCTTTGAAGTCGTGGGTCTCACCGGAAGGAGCCTCTCTATCTCTAGGGATAGAGGTAAGGTTTGCCTACGTCTCACCCTCCCCAGACCCTATCGATAGCTTTGCTATCTGTGAGATTTACTGGTTGGTTGTTGTTGTTGTTGTTGTGATCAATAACATAAAAAATATGGAAAATAAACAAAATTTATAAAAATAATACTTTTAATATGGCTTCCGGTCTTTAAAATATTAGAAAATAAAAATAATACATATAGATTATGTGTAATTTTATTTTATTTATGTTCGTCTATGTAATCAATATTTGTAAAAAAAATTGAAAAAAAATAATAAAAAAATTAACGAGCCGGCTCGATTTGACTGAGCTAGCTCGAACATTTTACGAGCCGGGCTGGACTTTTCAGCTCGATAAAATAAACGAGCCGAGCCGGCTCGTTTAAGTTCGAGCTGGAGGTCAGTGTGGCTCGGCTAGATTATAGCCAAAGCATGAAAAGCGAGTAAGAAAGAATCAAAAAGTTGAAAGACTGAAACAAAATCAAAACCTTTAAATTCCATTTGCTACTTGCAAGTTGATCAGTTGGAGAAGATGAAAAAGCACTGCCATCAACATCACATGCATATTCAACGCTTTCCGTCTTTCCACAAGCTATTTCATGCCAAAATTCTTTTTCTACATATGTAGCAGGAAGACATCCAGAACTATGATATCTACGAGCAAAAACCTTGTTCGCCATTTTCTCATACTCACGGAACGTGTAATTTCTGAGAATATAAAGCATTACTCAAACTAAACAAAATCACATACATAGGAAACTATATCAGATTTCATATGGGGAATCAACCTTCCACTCATGAAGAAGGTGACCGTATCATCAGTATTCCACTCAGCAAGACGAAGAGGTTGCACTCTTGTAGTAAACTTAAAACCAACTTTCTCTCTCATCAAAACTATCCCAGCGGGAACTGAAGCACTTAGAGGAGAAACAATCTTGCATATACCTAACAATACAATTCAAGTCACATTGCAGCAAGAATGCATTAACCTTTATCAATTTTTTTTAAAAAGTATTACCAAATCTTGAAGCTTCTGGGGCGATCTTTTGCAGATAAATCAAAGGGTCCTCAAACTCTTCTTTACTTGGAAAGAATACAGGGCACTCTGGAACTTTATCCGTCCAGTCAAGATCATTTAAGTCAGACTTTTCAACCGTAGACTTTGACATAGTATCCCTCCCGCATAAATCCAGAGTGCTGGATAATCTATCTCCAGATTTTGCAGAACCTCGCAATGCATCTCCTCCACTTTGAGTCATTAGGTTAAATGGAAATGTAGCATCATTCACAGTGCCAGATCCCATCCGTTGAAGCCTTTTGTGCTTCAGATAGTTTAGTGTATCCTCTCGGGAGGAACAAACCCTTCCTTCCACCTGTCAAAACCACAACGTAGGTCAGATACTGTTCCGCTCATAAATGCCGATAAGTCTAGGCGTTCTTAACGATGACTGATAATCAAACAGAATCACATACCCAAAGCTAACAAATCCACACCGATTACAAACAATTATACCGTGTCAGTGTGCTAAAATCGTCTAAACCTCACCAGACTAACAAACTAACACTCATACAGACTAGTGGCAGATTTAATTGGAAAAATAAACAAAGTTTTTTGTCCAAAAAAATTTATGTACAAACCTAATAGAGAGAAATTGCCCTGCATAAACAAGTTTCCATATAATAAATCCGTACAGAAAGCTATCATGACTGTGCACTTAAAGTTTTGAATTGATCATCCATCGTACACCATCATATAACTAATCCTTAATATAATTAACTCTACTGGTATCAAATAACTAATCCTTAATATAATTAGCTCTATTGGTTCAATTTCTGGTTCAATGTCATGACGAAGTTGAATTCAACCACACAAAGTCAAACAGCTTTGAACAGTTAAACTAACGAATTCCTAACAAACATCGTTGACGAATAACAACTGAACAATAATATTATCAGAAATTAGGTCAATAAAGTGTAAACAGTAAACAAATAAAGTCAAAACTCCAATAAAACCGAGACACAGCGTATTCGTGGTTACAAATTGAACAACAACCAAAGAAGAATCACCGTTTCAAAAATTCCGATTAACCGTTAGAATACGAACGAACAGTAACACATATATTCTGCAATTTTCCTCCAACACAACAAATTGAACGATAACAACGACTACAAAATGCAATATAACAGAACTAAATAAACGAAAAAATGATGAAGTAATCATACCATATCATTCCGAACTTTCTCGCCGGAAGCCTCCGTCTTCTCTCACTTCACACGATACGAAATAAACGAACAAAAACGGTTACACAGCGACAAAATTCAACCGGAAATCACGATCTCCGTCGTGTATCTCCGCCACATTACCTCGAAACCGCCTCAAACACAGAGATCGGAGAATTTTCACCGGTGAAAACTCTATGACGTCAGAAAGCAACACGGTGATATCACTGTAGCTCCGGTCAGTGTGTGATCGCTGACGTAAGAACTTAATCGCCGGAGAGGATTGCCGGAAAACGAGCGGTTTACCGTGAAAACAGAGCGGTTTTCCGGTGGTTAAAGAGAGAGAAAGAGGAACAGGTGTAGAGAGAGAAAGTGAACAGTGGATGAAATGCAGAAAGAGTATGGCGTCAGGAAACCGAAAAAGGAGAGAGAGGATAATTTATATCTTTTTATTATTGTATTTTATTTTTGTCATAATTGTAACTTGTAACGACTTTATTAGTTTTAAATGATTTTTTTTATTTTTTTATAAAAAATGGTGGTGAAATAATGAAGGAAAGTGGTGGTTGGTTAGGCATGTTCAACCAAACGCACCCTTTATTGACGCCTCGAAACGCGCCGTTTTATTGCTTATTATTTTTTCTTTTACCAAATTACCCTCTAACGAAGGAGTCAGTTATTTACTTATTTTTTTTATTAACTAAAGGAGTCAATTATTTATTTATTTTTTTTATATGGTTTTCTTTCTAAATCAATCCATATTTGAATTTGGTCTTCGATTTCTCTCTTTTAACACTATTTGTTTTGTTAAATAAATTTAGGTAACGAATGCAAACAAACAGAAATAAACATTCATGAATATAAACAAACATAAATAAATGTTTATGAAAACAAACGAATATTTATTAAATATTTAATTAGTGGAAATTTTCAAGTATTTAAATAAAACATTAAAATTGAAAACCATAATGAGCACTCGAAGAAAAATGAACATGTTACCCAATGTTCACATACATAAATGAATGAAAGTTGTCTCAGCTCGTGTTCGTTTATTTAACTAGACGAACAAAATCCTTGTTCACATTCGTTCATTTATTAAAAGAACGAAAACAAACGATTTTTTTGCCAAACGATTCATGAACTGTTTGCTGAACGTTCGGTTAATTTTTTACCTCTAGTTATTTAGATTAGTTTTAATGTACTAATATTTGTAAAAAAAAAAAAAGATCACAAAGTAGAATAATATCAAAACTTGAAGGAATTTTGTAGAAAAAAAATGAATACTTTAGTAAACAGTTAATAAACTTCGTTAGTGATGAATTATTCCCAATATTATTATAGTTGTATTTAAATGCTTTTTATGTATGTTTGGTAAAAGATAGAATAAAAGTTTCTAGATTAAATAAAATGCATCTGTCTTAAAATATTATTAGGTGTTAATTATTGGAGTAGACAATATACCCATCTAATCCAATAAAGTTCCAAGTCGTTTAGTTGAGTTTTTGGGTGAAACTTAATTTCAGTTGGATTTGTTGCATGTGTTTAGATAAGACATTGGAAGGTTGGAGCCTACTAAAACACACGGTTGTAGTTAGTGATATGACCCGAAACAAAACTTAAATAGTTTCTTAGTCGACTAACATCGCCTGTTTATTATAGGAGTCAACCCGAACAAAACTTATTAAAAAAAGGTTATTTAAATACGGACATTTAATAGGTGGGTTAGTCTATTAACATGTTTAAGAGTTTTTTACAAAAGTTAATATTTTGGATTTCAGAGATGAAAAGAGTTAAAATTTAAGGTTAAGTATTTTGATTATAAAGTTTTCTTATGAATACTAGTTTTTAAAAGCGAAAGACAACTTATATTAATCAATGTCCCGCTAGCAAGCAACTAGCAACCAACAACACGCCTTTAGATCTATTTTTTATTCATAAAAAACTATAAGATTTAATGCCGCCATATATGCTTTGAACGTTAACCGAGGTCTTGTTGAACACCTGTTGATGCACTTTATGGCCGTCACTGTGCAAATAGGACTAGAAAGAGTTGTATTGAATATTGTATAGATTAGATACGAACACACGACCCAAGTGACGAACGAAAACTGACTCTTACAAGTTACAGTGTGACTCGTACGAGTGACAGTGTGCCTCGTACGAGTGATAAAGATCTCACTCGTACGAGTGAGCTTATGTGGTTCGTACGAGTGACATCTTGTCACTCGTACGAGCAACCCTTCGCACGAGCTGTCATGTCTATATATAGGTGTTGTGTGTTCATTGTTTGTTAAGTTTTGGAAGTTCCCTGAGGGGAAACGCTGGCGGATTCTCTCCAGGAACTCTGCCAGCCAGACAAGATGTATACTCTTTCGGTATGAATGAATGAAAAGCTTCCGCTGATTCTGTTCCTACTCCCCGCTCTATAACGTTCTACTGAATCGGTACTATCATACGCCCAGACTTCCGTCTAGAACCACCGCCATCACCGGGACCCACAACACCCAATTTTTCTCACTCTCCATGTATATATTCTTTTCACTATCGAGCCTTGGACGTGCTTATGAAGGTCGAACAGATCCCGATAGGTGAAAGCAAACACCGGCTAAATTTTGCACCACAACGAAACCGGTTGCCAAACAACCGAGGCCACCAAATAGAGGATGCTCAGCTATAAAAACGAATCATTTTGAGAAGATCCACAAGCACTTGAAAACGCGTGTTGCTAACGGGTTTCGTGAACAAATCTGCCACGTTTACATCAGTGTGGATTTGCTCAAGTTTAACGAGACCCTTTTCATAGCAATCACGAATAAAATGAACTTTTATATTTATGTGATTGGTTTTGGAGTGAAAAACAGGGTTTTTGACAATTTGGATAGCACATCATTATCACAATAAATTGTTGTGTTTAGATAAGTCAAACCGTAATCCGCAAGCTGGTGTTGCATCCATAAAACCTGGGAGCAGCAAGCAGATGCTGCGACATATTCTGCTTCCGTTGTAGAAAGCGAGACCGTCTGCTGCTTCTTGCACTGCTAAGAGATTAATCTATCGCCCAAGAATTGGCATCTAGCTGACGTTGAGCGCATGTCCCTGTCTGTACCTCCAAGATTACTGTCAGAGAAAGCATACAGTTCAACTTCGGAATTTTTAGGATACCAGAGGCCCAGTGATGGTGCCCCTTTGAGGTACCTAAAGATTCTTTTAACAACATGTAAATGAGAGAGTTTAGGAGTAGCCTGATATCGAGCACACTGGCAAACGGCAAACATGATGTCTGGCCGACTTGCAGTAAGATACACGAGTGAACCAAGCATAGACCGGTACATGGTTGGATTGACAGGCTTTCCTTCAGCGTCTTCATTTAACAAAGGCCGTTCAGCAATAGCTGAAGCCGTAGGATTTGAATCTGTAAGCTTGAATTTTGCAAGAACGTCATTGACATATTTTCCTTGATGGATCAGGATTCCTTGTGGGCTTTGATGAACTTGAAGTCCAAAAAACATAGTCATCTCCCCCAGTGAGGTCATCTCAAATTTTTTGTTCATGACCTCTTCAAACTCCCGACACAACCCATCATCCGTAGAACCAAAAATAATATCATCAACATAAATTTAAACAAGAATGATGTCCTTGTCAACACGTTTGATGAACAAAGTTTGATCAATGGTTCCCCGGGTATATCCATGAGCAAGCAGATGCTCTGTTAGGGTTGCGTACCACGCACGAGGTGCTTGATGCAATCTATACAAAGCTTTGTCCAATTTGTATGCATAATCTGGCTTATCAGGATCAGTGAAACCCGGTGGTTGTGCCACGTATATCTCCTCTTTCACCTTGCTGTAGAGGAAAGCAGTCTTGACATCCATTTGATAGACAGTGAAGTCCATGTATGATGCTAATGCCAAGAAAATGCGAATGGCCTCCAATCTAGCTACCGGTGCATAAACCTCATCGTAGTCCAACCCTCCGATCTGGCGGAAACCCTGAGCAACCAGTCGAGCTTTATTCCTCACAATAACACCAGTGTCATCCTGTTTATTGCAAAATACCCAACGAGTTCCAAGAGCACGTTTTCCTTGAGGAAGCTTCACCAATTGCTATACCCCAAGTTTCTCAAACTGATTGAGTTCTTCATGCATAGCGTCAACCCAACCTGGTTCCTGCAAGGCGACATCAATGCTTTTAGGTTCAATTTGTGAGATAAAGCAAGAGTAAAGGCAAGTATTGATATCTCCTGATTGACTGCGAGTACGAACTGCAACAGTAACAGGACCAATAACATTTTAAATTGGATGATAGCGTTGTAGACGCTGTGGTATAGGCGTAGCAGGGACACGGAGATCTGATTGCAAGTTTGTAATGCTCTGTGAGGCAACTCCAGATGGCTCCCCCTCATTAGTTGCACTAGTGAAAGTATTGACTGATGAATCAACAGAACAATATGGTGATATCTCATCCATTATTTGATCTATTTCAGTTGGGAGAACAGATGAAGGAGTCAAGTCACCTGCTAAGAAGGCATTTAAGTTGTTAATCATTGAGGGAGCTATGGCCAATTTCTCCTCATTCTCTTTAGTGAGAAAAGTAGAATTGGACACAGCTTGAGCAGGAGCCGGTGCAGGAGCAACAGATTGAGGAATGCCGCCTTGTTGAGCTGTAGCAGAATAGCGGGACTATACACCATATTAGGATACTGAGCATGATATTATGTCTGAACCTGCGCCGCATAAATCATAGTAGGAGTCTGAGACTGAACACCATAAACATACTGGGTCTTCTGTGGTGAGGCGAGAGGACTGTACACCAAGTTGGAGCTACCTGGTGTGTGAGAACTTCCTTGCAAAGGGCTATAAACAAGATTTTGAGACATTAACGTTGCGTTCAGCCCTGTAATACCAGCCGCCATCAGACCGCTTTGATGATTGATGTCTCTCTGTTTGTTATCTATCTTACATGATTTAATAGTTGCAATCATTTCTGTGAGAGTGACATCGTTCAGATTTTTTGTCTTCTTGATCATGCCAACATCAGCCTCCCAGCTATTTGGTAAGGAATTTAACAATTGTCTATTCATGGCACTGTTTGTAAGAGTGATTTCGGTTGAAATCATCTGAGAGACGGGCTCTGGTTCTCAATGGTTTCCCCATAAATATGGTTAAACGAGCTGAACTGTTGATTCAGCTAATTAACTCTACTTGCCTTCATGTCAACATTTCCCTCATAAAGATTCTGCAATTCGCTCCACCCTTCTTTAGCTGTCTTGCAATTTTTGACAGCTATAGAAATGTCAGGTCCGAGTGCCATTGTTAGAACAGCTGAAGCCTTTTCATCTTCTTTGATTATTTTCACATCTTAGGGAGTCCACAAATGGCTTGGTTTAGGGATCTGTGTATCTGGATCTTCAGCGGTACTGTAAACGATTGTTCGCGGACCGTTCATAATGCATCTCCAAACCCCAGGCTCTTTGGCCTTGCAGTACTGCTCAAATCTGAATTTCCACTCATAGTATTAATCTCCGAATAGCAGACGAGGCACCTTAGTTGAAGTGTCAACAACTTGATCTAGCTCTTGATGAAGGGCTAGTGTCTGTGATTGCAGTGCTGCCAAGGTGGCATTGGTCAAATCTTGAGCGGTCATATAACTATTCATCATTGTTAACTTTATTAAAATTACCAACTAAATTAAAATAAAGTTAATTTGAAATTCTTATAATGAACAGTGATCGGAAACTAGTCTTTAATGTAAGTCCGAGATAGACAGGTCCGAGATGAGAAACCAAAATAATTATGAGATGAATATCCGAAAAACAATCTGAGATGATGTGATCCGAAGTTGAAATCCGGAAAGCAATCCGAGATGATGTGATCTGAAATAGAGAACCAGGTCCGGAATGAGAACTTGATCCGGAATGAAAGCTTGATCCGGAATAAGAGTCTTATCTGGAATAAAATCCTTATCCGAGATAAGAGTACTTATCCGAAAACAACAGTATTTTGAATTTCCTGCAACAGATAGACACAAATTATTTTGAGCAGTAATCCTATCCGGAATATGAGCAATCCGGATAAGGTTGTTGAGAATATTGATGAACAGTAGTCCGGGATCAATCCGAGATGGATGATCTCCTTCGTGTTCTTCGGGATCTTCTGTAACATCCGTCAAAAACGGATTTACCAAACCCGCTCCGTTTAGCAACCGAACAGTCAGTCAAAAATTTCGTTGCGAATTAAATGCCCAAAATATTTTTAAACGATACGTAATCAATTATTATACAAGAATATATAATTAGTTTTTGAAAAACTGTCAAAAATCGCAAAATAAAAATAAAATACCTCTGCCGGGTTTCGAACCCGCGTCAGTACCGAACCAGCCAACAGACTTAACTCACACACACAAACCACTGCGCCATTTGTTTTGTTTGTTAAATATTGAAATCATTTAATTGATATCATGACGTTACGAATTCAAAACCGGCGCCCAAAAGTTCAGTCGTCGGAATCCCGGTAATCTCGCGAGTTTTTAACACCATTTTCAGTTATAACGTAAATTATTATTAGAACATCGGTTATAACCGACGTTTGGGTCCGCGACACTTTCTATAACCGCCGGAGTTTTTATAATTTACGAATCCAGTCGGAAATCGGGCTAAATGCATTGACGATTTGTTCTATAAATTCACCCACAACCCACTGCAAACCTTTTCGCTCAAAACCACACTTTTTCTCGGCTTAATTCCACTCGCCGGAATTAATCTGTTCGTCGCCGGAAAACCGGTTTCCTCATTTCCGAGCCTCACTGAGCCTCTGAAGCTTATACCGGAGATACCCATACTTTTTCCAAGCTTTCCGGAGACTTGCTGCTGCAAGACACCTGACGCCGGAGTTGATTGCTGTCACCGGAGTTTCTGCCGGAAAACAGAGGGTCCAGTCGGTATACCTTTTCGTTTATTTTCCTTTTTCTTTTCACCTTTATCTCACCATAATGAACTGGAAAACACTAAATAACATGTTTTAAAAACTTCGAACCAGACTGTTACCGATTCTGATTAAATCTCAACGAGGAAGACGATGTTTCGGCAGTTTATAAGTATAATTAAAATCAACTTATTACTCGGGTTAGACACACAGTCCAGCGGTGGACTGTGTGCACATTAAGCTTACAAACGTCTCGAGTTCGAATCCGGTTTCACACACGTCGCCTTAATAAAAATCATTTTTTTGTTAAACTGAACCGGAGTCGCCACAGATATATGTTAAGTATATTAATAACCGGAATAATAACCAAGTTAGACACACAGTCCAGCGGTGGACTGTGTGTATGTTTATATCACAGGTCACGAGTTCGAGTCCGGTCTTCTGCACCGACTCGGACAATTATCTATTCTTTTTAAATAAGGCAGAAAAGGAAATAACTAATTTGTATTTAAGTATAATAAAAATCGAGTTATATAACATGTTAAACACACAGTCCAGCGGTGGACTGTGTGTTAGTTTAAGCCACAGGTCCCGGGTTCGAGACCTGTGGAGTGCACGTCCGAATTGATTTAAACTGTTTTTAAAATAAAATGATTTTCGGTTTAAACTAATTAATATATATATAAATTAAAATCAGATATATAACGGGTTAGACACGTAGCTCAGTTGGTAGAGCTGCGTGCACGCGTACGGGAGGTCTCGTGTTCGAGCCTCACTCAGCGCACTTGTGTTCCGATTCGAACCGGTCAACGGTCAGGTCAACGGTCAGAAAAAAAATCAAATTTTTTTATTATTTTATTTAATTATTTTAATTAAAATTCAATTAAAAATACTTAAAAATAACATTTTTAAGGTTAGAAAATAGCTTCAGACTCACAAAAATACACCCAACAATCCTACTAAAATAGATTAATAAAATCCGTTTACTTACCAAACCATAATGCGATTTATCTAGGTTAAACTCACTCGTGGTTAAAACCACTTTCGCGTGCATTCAACATCATCAACCGAACGCACCCACTGTGAGTGAATCTTACAACTACCCCTTTTAAATTACACGTTTTGGGGTGTGTCATGTGTTATGAAAATAATTAACTTATTTATTTAAACATGTGCCATACCACATCATGACCTAAACTTAGATTGTTTATATTGTTGTGATTACTTATTTCCTTTTGTTAAATTATATGAAACTCATTCATTAAGCCCATCAGTTCCTCGTGGAAGACGAGTTGAACAACGCGTGCCACAAATCAAATTCATTATTGTTTATGTGTATATCATTGAGTTTATATTGTTTGTAGTTGTGTCATTCATATCATCATGGTTATGCAATTCATTCATTAGGCCCCTCAGTTCCTCGTGAGAGACGAGTTGAGCATCGCGTGCCTCTAAATGTTCCATTATTGTTCATGTGTGTCTCACTTAATATCTTATGATTGTTGATTAAGTTTACATCTAATTTTACTCATGTTTGGTTGTGCACATATTTCATAATCAATTTAAATAAATTTGTTCAAATGTTTTCCATAGGATTCACTCGCCAACATTATGTTGATCCAAAAACCCTTTTACACATGATACAGGTGAACAGGTTGAAGCAAGGAAAACATAGGATATGCCTTAGAAGAGAACAAAGAAGCTTAGATTGATAGTTAGAACATGTTGTAACATTTATTGTAAATTTCCATTAAATTGTAATTAATGAATATGAAACGCATAATAAATGTCATGAGCTTTGATGATAACCCAATCATGCCCCGATCACCTTTTCCGCTGCGGGTCGGGGTGTGACAGATTGGTATCAGAGCCATGACTATAGGGATATAGGATAGGTTATTAGACCCTTAGAGCCTATACTATAGTCTGCCTAAATTTTAATTGATTAGGTGGTTACATACAAACTTGTGATATTTATTTGTTTCATATTTGTTGCATTTACAGTCAAACATACATGCTTATATACATATTCATTATACATATATACATATTCATTATACATATATCGATGTTCATGTATTCAATTTATTTTCATACTCTCATTATCCAAAGATTTTGTGCAATTTTCAAATCTCATCAAAGTAAGTTCTGCGACGGGCATGTAGTAACTGGAAGGGTACAAGTACCGGTAGTCGGAACGTCCTGTCTAGGCTGGCATTCGTATAAATCCAATATAACGGACCAGTTTGCCTACCTGGGGACCAATGATGAGAGTACGAAGGACCTATTAGGCCAAAGCATGCCACACCAAACGTCGTTCGAACTAACCCTACTTTGAGTTGTCAGCGTGTCTACACCTGGACACATTCCGAATATCACACGTTGTATACATATTTCTCGATTTTCTCCGGGTTTTTGTGTACGCAACCTGGCAAACCCGTGCGAACCATATGAAAAACCGGTATTCATGGGGGCCCACATGATTACACAGGTAAAGTATGGCGGCATGTAGGCCTAACAGCGAGCAAAACCCAAGACATCCAATGGATGTAGTAATTTATTTATCTATAATTATTTTATGAATGTCCATTCTTGAATGCGACCCATGATCTCAAAAGCATCCAACTCGTACTCTTGTCATGTATTCCTTGTAGATGTCTTCTAACCTCGCCCGTAGGAAGACGAGAGCAAGAAAAGCCCGCGAGCGCATGGCTGCCTTAATCGCTCAACAAATGGCTGCCGTAATACCCAACCTTGTAATCCAAGTTCAACAAGCACTTACCGTTAATCCTGTCAATCAAGCAAACCAAAACATTTTCAACTCTTCCCCAAATACCACTAAATGCACCTACAAGCACTTCAAATCATGCGACCCTCCGAAATACAAAGGGACTGAAGGCGTCACCGCTCTCCTCCATTGGTTTGAAAAAATGGAGAACACTTTTCTAAATTGCGATTGCCCTGACGATCGCAAAGTGCGATATGCTACCGGTCGATTATATGGGATAGCACTTACTTGGTGGAACACAGAGAAGGCCAAACGAGGTGTGGAAGATGCTATGTCCTTAACTTGGAACGAATTGAAGGAAATCATGACCAGACGATTTTGCCCAAGGAGCGAAATCAAGAAGTTAGAAGATGAATTTTACTCATTGAAGCAAGTGGAAGGAGACCACATCACCTACAACAAAAGATTCCTCGAGTTACATCAAATGGTTCCCAACATGTTCACTCCCCTCTACCGTTTGATCGAGCACTACATTCGTGGTCTTCTGTCAAAGATTCAAGACCCTGTAATAAGTACCAAGCCTGCAACTTTGGAAGCAGCAATGGAGCTAGCAACAGAGCTCACCGAGAACCGAATCCGAAACAAAGACTTCAAGGAGGAGAAGAAGAAGGATAAAGAATCGACTGAAACCTCCGACTCCACTCAAACCGAATCCCCTTCTCAACCCAATCCTAAGAGAAGAAGAGTCGGGCGACTTATCGCTGCTACCCAACGAAATCAACTAGTTTTACACGCTATACCCATCCGAGCTATCCCAATCACCCAAGTGGCACCCGACTCAGCTTACCCAAATAAGAAACCATATCTTGGACCTCACCCTCGATGCAACAACTGTTTTTATCACCATCCCCTTACCTTACCTTGTCAACTATGTACAACTTGTGGACGCTATGGTCATTTGAGCAATGTTTGTCGCACCTTTCAAAACCAAACCTTTTCCCCTACTCAAAACATGGCCCAAACTTATCACCAACCCCAATACCCCATGTTCCCATATGCTCGAGCTTGCTTAAATTGTGGCGACCCTACCCACTTTAGAAACACATGCCCTCAATTGGTTAACGTCATCAACACTCAAGCCCAATCAAACCCAGTTAACCAAGTAAACCAAGGAAACCCAACCGCTAGGCCACCAGCAAGAGGAAGAGTCTTCAATATCAACGCCAATCCTGTCGAAGATAATGACGGCCCAAACGAAGATACTCAGCTAGTCCTCTTCGCCGAAGACCCAGATTCAACTCCTATCGTTTAGTTTTATGTTTTCCTTTATCACATAGAACCAAACATAACTTAAGGATAAAGCCAATGAAACTTTGACGAGAATACGGTGGATACGCCGATGGTACTTCCTATATATAAGTATTCTTGTCAAAGGATCAGAAGCATTATCTGGCGGTTATGAGAGGCTCCATGTGTAGACTGTTAGAGTAATTATTGTATATTATATATTGTTTTCAGTATATGCATTTGCCGAGGCCGTGGCTCCCCATCCATTGAGGTTGAGTTGGATCCCCATTTAATTATGCGGTTGATCTTGGCGTGCCCGCACGATCGGCTCCGTTTTGCTTTGAGCTTATGTTATTTCATTTACATTCAATACATGCAATACGTTCGGCTCCGTTTGATTGAGCCTTGAGCGCACATACAATTTCATTCAATACGTTCGGCTCCGTTTGATTGAGCCTTGAGCGCACAGACAATTTCATTATCAGTATCTTGTGGTTGTGGTGTTTGTAGTAGAGTCGCATCGAACTAACCATAACTTGCGGATAAAGTCAATGAAAATTTGACAAGGATATGGTGGATACGCCGCTGGTACTTCCTATATATAAGTATTCTTGTCAAATGATCGGAGGCATTATCAGGCGGTTATGAGAGGTTCCATGCATAGGCTGATTGTGTGATGGTTGTTTAGATTAAGTTGTTCAATTTCAGTACATTCAATACGTTCGGCTCCGTTTGATTGAGCCTTGAGCGCACATACAATTTCATTCAATACGTTCGGCTCCGTTTGATTGAGCCTTGAGCGCACAGACAATTTCATTATCAGTATCTTGTGGTTGTGGTGTTTGTAGTAGAGTCGCATCGAACTAACCATAACTTGCGGATAAAGTCAATGAAAATTTGACAAGGATATGGTGGATACGCCGCTGGTACTTCCTATATATAAGTATTCTTGTCAAATGATCGGAGGCATTATCAGGCGGTTATGAGAGGTTCCATGCATAGGCTGTTTGTGTGGTTAAGTTATTCATTTTCAGTACATGCAATACGCTCGGCTCCGTTTGATTGAGCCTTGAGCACACAATTTCAATTTCAGTACATTCAATACGTTCGGCTCCGTTTGATTGAGCCTTGAGCGCACATCCATTTCATTTTCAGTACATGCAATACGATCGACTCCGTTCGATTGAGCCTTGATCGCACAGATATATTTCATTTCAATATTTTATGTTTGTTGTATTGGTTGTAGAGTTATAGGACTAATCATAATTCACTGATAAAACCAATGAAAATTTGACAAGAATATGGTGGATACGCCGCTGGTACTTCCTATATATAAGTATTCTTGTCAAAGGATCAGAGGCATTATCGGACGGTTATGAGAAGTTCTATGTAGGATTTATTAGTTTCTTGGTAACCAATCATAACTTGTGGATAAAACTAATGAAAATTTGGCAAGAATATGGCGGATACGCCGCTGGTACTTCCTATATATAAGTATTCTTGCCAAAGGATCAGAGGCATTATCAGGCGGTTATGAGAAGTTCCATGTAGGATTTAGTATTGCCTTGGTTGGAATTTGTGTTACATTTATATCATCATGTTATTTAAAGAGATTGGATTGTGTTCCATTTCTACATAAACTAACCTCTCCATCATAACAAACGAGAGAGGAACTTCCACCATTCAAACATATATGCTATCAGAATGTGGATTCAAATATTTGCTGTCGTGTTTATTCATGTTCAAATATTTGCTGTTGTGTTTATTCATGTTCGAATATTAGCTGTTGTGTTTTTATTTATGTTCCCTATAGGTTGTAGTGTTAGAAGTTCTACCTTAGGATATAACCCTACTTTCCCAAACGTATCTAAACTTTTATGCATGATATCATTTTTAGCAAATCATTTCTGCTTATCAATACTTATACAGTAGGCAACAAAAAGCGATTCCTGAATAGGGCACTTAACCCTTACAAGGAACGTTACCGCCTCGAACAAAAACTTAAACCCTTATTTTTCTAAGCATACAACTGTCAAACTAAACATCATCATCCTTTTAGTTAAAATATATCATTATTTAAATTTCGGGACGAAATTTTTAAAAAGCAGGGGATACTGTAACATCCGTCAAAAACGGATTTACCTAACCCGCTCCGTTTAGCAACCGAACAGTCAGTCAAAAATTTCGTTGCGAATTAAATGCCCAAAATATTTTTAAACGATACGTAATCAATTATTATACAAGAATATATAATTAGTTTTTGAAAAACTGTCAAAAATCGCAAAATAAAAATAAAATACCTCTGCCGGGTTTCGAACCCGCGTCAGTACCGAACCAGCCAACAGACTTAACTCACACACACAAACCACTGCGCCATTTGTTTTGTTTGTTAAATATTGAAATCATTTAATTGATATCATGACGTTACGAATTCAAAACCGGCGCCCAAAAGTTCAGTCGTCGGAATCCCGGTAATCTCGCGAGTTTTTAACACCATTTTCAGTTATAACGTAAATTATTATTAGAACATCGGTTATAACCGACGTTTGGGTCCGCGACACTTTCTATAACCGCCGGAGTTTTTATAATTTACGAATCCAGTCGGAAATCGGGCTAAATGCATTGACGATTTGTTCTATAAATTCACCCACAACCCACTGCAAACCTTTTCGCTCAAAACCACACTTTTTCTCGGCTTAATTCCACTCGCCGGAATTAATCTGTTCGTCGCCGGAAAACCGGTTTCCTCATTTCCGAGCCTCACTGAGCCTCTGAAGCTTATACCGGAGATACCCATACTTTTTCCAAGCTTTCCGGAGACTTGCTGCTGCAAGACACCTGACGCCGGAGTTGATTGCTGTCACCGGAGTTTCTGCCGGAAAACAGAGGGTCCAGTCGGTATACCTTTTCGTTTATTTTCCTTTTTCTTTTCACCTTTATCTCACCATAATGAACTGGAAAACACTAAATAACATGTTTTAAAAACTTCGAACCAGACTGTTACCGATTCTGATTAAATCTCAACGAGGAAGACGATGTTTCGGCAGTTTATAAGTATAATTAAAATCAACTTATTACTCGGGTTAGACACACAGTCCAGCGGTGGACTGTGTGCACATTAAGCTTACAAACGTCTCGAGTTCGAATCCGGTTTCACACACGTCGCCTTAATAAAAATCATTTTTTTTGTTAAACTGAACCGGAGTCGCCACAGATATATGTTAAGTATATTAATAACCGGAATAATAACCAAGTTAGACACACAGTCCAGCGGTGGACTGTGTGTATGTTTATATCACAGGTCACGAGTTCGAGTCCGGTCTTCTGCATCGACTCGGACAATTATCTATTCTTTTTAAATAAGGCAGAAAAGGAAATAACTAATTTGTATTTAAGTATAATAAAAATCGAGTTATATAACATGTTAAACACACAGTCCAGCGGTGGACTGTGTGTTAGTTTAAGCCACAGGTCCCGGGTTCGAGACCTGTGGAGTGCACGTCCGAATTGATTTAAACTGTTTTTAAAATAAAATGATTTTCGGTTTAAACTAATTAATATATATATATAATTAAAATCAGATATATAACGGGTTAGACACGTAGCTCAGTTGGTAGAGCTGCGTGCACGCGTACGGGAGGTCTCGTGTTCGAGCCTCACTCAGCGCACTTGTGTTCCGATTCGAACCGGTCAACGGTCAGAAAAAAAATCAAATTTTTTTATTATTTTATTTAATTATTTTAATTAAAATTCAATTAAAAATACTTAAAAATAACATTTTTAAGGTTAGAAAATAGCTTCAGACTCACAAAAATACACCCAACAATCCTACTAAAATAGATTAATAAAATCCGTTTACTTACCAAACCATAATGCGATTTATCTAGGTTAAACTCACTCGTGGTTAAAACCACTTTCGCGTGCATTCAACATCATCAACCGAACGCACCCACTGTGAGTGAATCTTACAACTACCCCTTTTAAATTACACGTTTTGGGGTGTGTCATGTGTTATGAAAATAATTAACTTATTTATTTAAACATGTGCTATACCACATCATGACCTAAACTTAGATTGTTTATATTGTTGTGATTACTTATTTCCTTTTGTTAAATTATATGAAACTCATTCATTAAGCCCATCAGTTCCTCGTGGAAGACGAGTTGAACAACGCGTGCCACAAATCAAATTCATTATTGTTTATGTGTATATCATTGAGTTTATATTGTTTGTAGTTGTGTCATTCATATCATCATGGTTATGCAATTCATTCATTAGGCCCCTCAGTTCCTCGTGAGAGACGAGTTGAGCATCGCGTGCCTCTAAATGTTCCATTATTGTTCATGTGTGTCTCACTTAATATCTTATGATTGTTGATTAAGTTTACATCTAATTTTACTCATGTTTGGTTGTGCACATATTTCATAATCAATTTAAATAAATTTGTTCAAATGTTTTCCATAGGATTCACTCGCCAACATTATGTTGATCCAAAAACCCTTTTACACATGATACAGGTGAACAGGTTGAAGCAAGGAAAACATAGGATATGCCTTAGAAGAGAACAAAGAAGCTTAGATTGATAGTTAGAACATGTTGTAACATTTATTGTAAATTTCCATTAAATTGTAATTAATGAATATGAAACGCATAATAAATGTCATGAGCTTTGATGATAACCCAATCATGCCCCGATCACCTTTTCCGCTGCGGGTCGGGGTGTGACATCTTCAACAATGCCCAATCCGAAATACTTGAATCTTCTTCGTGTTCTTCGGAATCGGCAACAGTGCCGAATCCGAAATCCTTGAATCTTCTTCATGTTCTTCGGAATCCGCAACAGTACCAAATCTAAGATAAGGACAACAACAATCTTCAACAGTAACAACCCGTGTTGAACAACAACGATTCTTCAACTCTGAACAGTTCTTCGATCTGCAATACCTAGAGCCTGTATTGTACAGCAGGCTCTGATACCAATTGTAAGTCCAGTGATCGGATCTAACAGGTATCGCAAGACTAATTGATTGCGAAAATAAAGATTAGAAAGAAGAACAATCCTTAATCAAAGCAACTTGCATACACCAGAATAGTGTCTGATACAAGTTTACAATAATAACTGACTAGCCTCTAAACATTAACCTAATACATGTATTTATACTAATCACGTAGCCCACTAGTTACAACCATAGGCCCATAAGGCTCTAGGAAGCCCAAAACCCTTAAACTTAGCCCAAATGTAGCACTAATGTGTAAACCTTTAGTTATGAGACCAACAACTCCACCCCAAGTCACGAACCTAGCCTTTCCATGATCTTATGAACATTGCCCCACCAGAATCCTGATTATCCCTTTCAGCCACCTTACAGGTCTTGTTTGACTCCAAAGCATATAGATATGGGCAACACACCCTCAACGGTTTGTCTAAAACCTATGTGTCTAGCTAGAACCGGGTCGTCATCCCATCTCTCACGTTGCCTCTGATGAGATTTGCCAAGGATATTTTTGAACTAGAGATATTATCTAGTTTCTCTATGGCCGTCCACGTACCCATCATTATTACATGGTAAGAAAGGACAAAATGCGGAGTGAAATGGACGACGGATATCAAATATTTCCACATATTGTCGTCTTTGGTTTTGAACTTCCACCATCACTTTGCTAGGAGTGCACAACTAGACATCTTCAAAGTGCAAAAACCCAACCCGACTTCTTCTTTATTCGTAATGACCTTATCCCAAGCCACTTAACTTAATTTATTTTTTGTCCTTGCACCAGCCCCACATGAATTTGCGTTGCTTTGCTTCTAACATCTCAATAACCTGAACAGAGGATTTGTAAAAATAAAAGTAATACATTAAGAGGCTTTCTTGAATATACTTCAAAATGATTAGTCGACCCCTATCGAAAGCGAATGGGATTTCCAACCCGCTAACCACCAACTGTTGACACAGCTCTTCTTTGCCCCCACTTTCAGGCTAAGGTACACGAAAGGATTCATATCCCTTTTACACTATAATATGTCAACCATGTTAGTGTACTCTTTGTCCTTCACTCTATTGCAATCAATGAAGACTTGTGGAGGTTTATCTTCAGGCTTGTCAAAAGTAAAAAATACCTAAGAAGATGAGCCAAGGATCGGGTGTTTGATTCCGACCACTCCTCAATTATCATAGCGTCATCTGTGAATAATAAGTGGGAAATTAAAGAGTCGCCATTAGGAGTTTCGAAAGCTTTGAAAAGATCTTTTGAGCATGCCTCAGCGAATAAAACCTATAAGGTTTTCATAGCATAATAAATAAGAAGGGCGATATAGGGTCTCATTGCCTAATTACTCGTGAACATTTGAATTTAAAAGTCGGCTATCTGTTTGCAACTACCGAGGACCTAGCTGAAGAACTAATACCAAAATCCACGATTCCTATTTTTGCGGGAACCTCATCTTTAACATCACTTCATCAAGAAACTCCCAATTTAGATGATAATATACCTTTTCAAAATCGATTTTGCACATTTTAATAGTTCTCTAGTTCTTTCTATTCATTTTTTCTAATATATCTTTCTCTCTCTCTCTTTGTATAAGGGTGGAGGGAGTCGTCTTAGAATTTCCTTTTTGATCGTGTGTCACATTAGCGTCACGTCAATATTTTCTTTAGTTTTTCTCGGAATGCTGAGTGTCCAGTTTTTCTTAGAATTTCCAAAAATAAAATTATTTTAATTTAAATTAGAATTTAAAAATTAATATAATTACAAGGTTTTAAAATAACTACTTTAAATTAAACAAAATTACTTTAAGACACTATTTGATATCATAAAAGTATTTATAAAATTGGAAATTGGAAATGTAAATCTCTAACTATAGCGAACTTATAATATTGATAAAGGTCATATATTATAAGACTTAACTAAGTTGATAGTTTAAACTTTCAAAGTTCGAAATCAGAAAGACTCGTCTTCATTACTAAAACTACCTTCCTCACCCATGCTTTGTTTTCATATTCATACTCTACACTTAAAAATAATAATTTGATGATGTTAAAATGCTACCTTTATAAACTTTATAAATTATACTGTGGTGAATATCATGTTAAAAATAATAATTTAGTGAATTAAATTGGGTACCTGCCTATTTGGTGTTGCCAACAACTCTTCGAGTGAAATAGTGACTGAGAGCTCACAAATTTCCGGTGAAAATTTTTCTGGGGTGGTGTTTTCATTCGGTGTCATAGCTCAGCGGACTCCACTACTCCCTAGGTCCGGAACAAGGCACTTGAAGGGTATGGTCCCAAAAACTCTGCGTCTGCGTAATGAACCATACCCTCATAATGATAACAGATTACAAGAATAATATTGCGCGCAACGCGCAATAGTGCGCCATTCTTAAAACCAACAGGTTGCCTAACAAACCTTGCGCACACTTCGCAACAGCAAGTTAAACCTGGAAGCGCATGCCCTTGACCCTGCGCGGATCAAACAATCCTCTAGCCGCGAAGTCTTAAAACCTTGCACAAGGCCAAGACTAGAATGAGAGCTACTCATATTTAGTCTTGAGAACAAAAGGACTTAAACCCTACAACTCCACGCTGGCCGGAAAACACTGATAAAGCCACGCGGAAGGGAGAAGCGCAAAAAGGCATTGACCAAGTATAAGGGTACAAAGTGGCAGATCTATGACCCAATAACCGCTCCGCAGGTTGTGCCAGACCACGTCGCATGATGAACAGTCATGCAGAGGACAGACTGTATGCAAGGACGTACACGTGACACCAACCAACTGTCACACGATCTCCACTACCGGCTGATGACGGGTCCGACAACAAGAACAACTGCCAGGACACGTGGCTCCATTCACCATGCGTCAAGCGCACCTCCTGCCAGAGACCATTAACGGTCGTCGCAGAGGAGATAGAATGGATGTTCCTGGTTGTCGATTCCAGGCCCATCAGCCCATCTCCTACACGTCACTATTCGGCTATAAAATAAGGATCGCATCGCAAAGTAAAGCATTACTATCATCATCACAATACTATTACATTGCTTGGAGCTCACTCACTAATTACTTGCTTATTACTTGCAATACCCGATACTTATTCTCATGCCGGAGTGTGGTCACGGAGAAAACCGTCCCCCTTTCTCCCGTGACGAGGCTAACAGCGTTTCTAGTTTTGCAGTGAGCTTGAAGCAGGAGAGAACCAATAAACAAACGAGAGATAACCTTTTATGCAGAGACTCTGAGCCATAACCAAGCTATCTCTGGATACCCTTGTAAAAGCCGGTGTTTCTTCAATACTCTGCAGTTAAAAATAATAATTTGATGATGTTAAAATGCTACCTTTATAAATTATACTGTGTATTTGGTGAATATCATGTTAAAAATAATAATTTAGTGAATTAAATTGGGTATCTGCCTATTTGGTGTTGCCAACAACTCTTAGAGTAAAACAGTGAGATTGTGAGAGCTCACAAATTTCCGGTGAAAATTTTTCCCGAGTGGTGTTTTCACTCGGTGTCGTAGGTCTCCTCCCTAAAATTAAGGGGCGGGTTTTGGAAAATATTTTTTTAGGAATTAGAATTTAAATGGAAATTGGAATCTGAATGATTCTTTTCATTTTTGTAATATTGTTAAAAAGGACTAAAATCTTTAGAAAATTAAAGTGACAAAACTACCTTTCTTGATATAACACCTGATTTATTCAATAGTACCCTAATTTCATTCAAATTCAAATTCAAATTCAAATTCCTTACGAACAAATGGGGTATAAGTTTGTTAATTGAGAATAAAAGATAAAAAAAACAAAAACAATTAAAAGGACACTAATTAAAAATATGTCTCCTTTCAACCAGTGTAATTAAATGTTCATATTGTTACCAAGTCGTAAGGTATTATTCATATACATAAATGAACATAAAAAATAAGTCAACAGACATGCATTTAAAATTGATACTTTGATTTCATGTATTCTAAAATATAACCCTGAATTTTCCTGGTTAACTAGTGTAATTCTCACATAATCTATATTAGTTCCATCTCTCAAGTTCAGCGGGCAATCATATACCATCTAGTTTCGTTTGTGTTCATAAAATTTTCTATTACATTAAACTCATTTGATTAAAAAATTCTATCATGTTAATCAAGGGTGGAGGTAGTGTAGAAATAGGGGTAGCAAAGGCTATCCCTTAACTCCGTCTCTATAATGTAAACATACAATTCAACTCTATCTACGTAGAGTAAAATTTTTAATTTTTTTTCGGTTTTATACAAAGGATATCTCTCCAGAAAAAATTAGAATACCTTTGAATTTTTTAACTAGATCTGTCGCTAATGTTAATTATGGATTGAAGATGTGTTTTATACAGTATGGATGGGAAGTGGGCCATTCTAAAAAATATCATATTGTTTCGGGTTAAAGCTAGTTTGCGTTAAAATATGACATTTAAAAAGGGTAAATGCACGGTACCCCTGACTGCGGGAGGGTTCTCCCTCCCCAAGCTAGCTTAGCCCCATAGCTGCATGGCGGTTACTACCCAGCAGGATTATTCGGGCCGAGCTGGACTGGAACCCGCGTCCTCCCGTCTGGAATGGGTGAGGCTGGCGACTGGGCTGACACCCCATGGTTTAAAATATGACACTTGAGTAAACACTTAAAGACAATATGCTAATATCTAAAAAAAAAACAACAAAACAAAAGTGAAATTTCAACTGTAGAGAAAATATACAAATCCATCTCACTCAATAAAGTCTACTTTGGATGGGTCTGATGCTACAACAATGGGAGAAATAAATCTAAAACGGTGAATTGAGCATTAGAGACGTTGTCTATGTTCTATCGGATCTAATTGTATTACAGGTGGTCCATGGTTTTACAGCCTAGTGACATATTGGGGGGATAAGACTTTAGGATCAATAGGTTCTGAGTTCGATTCCCATAAGGAAGTTTTTCCATATTTATTGGGTTTCCTTCTGAATTGGTGTATAGCATAATGCCTAGTGGAGATAGATATGATCGGGTGGTTTCACTTGTGTCATAATGATACTCCAGTAATCCAAATTTACTGTCAGAAGGAAACCCACTAATCCAAATTTACTGAAAAAATATTTAGAGGTGATGGACTTCTTTGATGATGTAATAGGTATATTGTGTACTAAAATGGTCAATTTGCTGGTAGTCTTTTTCTATTCAATTTAATTTTGATAATTGTTAAAAATATACGAATATATAAACACGTTTGTTTTAAAACCAATAATATCTTCAAAACAGCCAAACTTCATCTTTGTTTTTCATACAATGCATAAAAGAGATCAAAAGTAGTGACAAAAGGAAATAAATTATAGAGTTAAATGCTTGGTTGGTCCATGTGGTTTGCAAATCTTGCAGTCTTGGTCCCAGTGGTTCACTAATTACACATTTGGTCCCAGTAGTTTCAAATTTTGCACTTGGGTGGTCCTTACCACTAACCTTTGTTAGATTTCTCAGTTAAGTATATGCAAAATTACTATTATACCCCTCGTCTTCTTCATCCTTTCTACTCTCACCCTGTCAACCACCTGCAACCACCTGCAACCACCACCCTCACCCTCGCCGCTTTTCACCGCCATACCACTCAGCCACCACTGCCACAACCACCCTCCGCTACAACCACCCTCCGCCACATCCACCACCGCCGCACACACTTCATCTTCCCCATTGCCACAAAACAGAGTTTAAGCAGTTCATTATCGATAACCAAGCATTTAACTCTTTATAATAATATGAAATTAATTGAATAATCAGATCCTCTTCTTCACATTTCACACCCCCTGCTGCTTCTGTTGCTCTGTTTTCCAAATTCATGATTCACAGTCAATTTCAGACTTTTAAACCAAAATTTGTACACCCATTTTCATTTTAAATAAATCACATCTTTTTCTCCACATTCCACAACCCTGCTTCAGATGCTCTGTTTTCCAGAATCAAGATCGAAACATTCAAATTCACACATCTAAACCAAATATTGTACACCCATTATCATCATATTTAACATGAAAGTAATAATAATTAAATAAATAATAAATCATAATCCCTACTTGTACATTCTCATAGAGAGAGAAAAAATTTATAGAAAAAAATACAGAGGAAATAGAGTCTCAAAATTTGTCAAAACAACAGATCATTTTCCTTCAATCTTTTCAACATGGGTTTAAACGATGTTTAAAGTACTGATTCCATAAAAACAATGATTGGAAGATTCAGCCGCTCAAACTCAGTTTCTTCAACCGCAATTGCTGAAAATAACTTGTGCGGATAGATCTTCGGTTGTTAGTGTCGACAGTGAACCAGTTTCCGGCGATGGCAGGTCAGTTTATCGACAATGAACTGCTTAAACTCTGTTTTGTGGCAATGGGGAAGATGAAGTGTGTGCGACGGTGGTGGATGTGGCGGAGGGTGGTTGTAGCGGAGGGTGGTTGTGGCAGTGGTGGCTGAGTGGTATGGCGGTGAAAAGCGGCGAGGGTGAGGGTGGTGGTTGCAGGTGGTTGCAGGTGGTTGACAGGGTGAGAGTAGAAAGGATGAAGAAGACGAGGGGTATAATAGTAATTTTGCATATACTTAATTGAGAAATCTAACAAAGGTTAGTGGTAAGGACCACCCGAGTGCAAAATTTGAAACTACTGGGACCAAGTGTGTAATTAGTGAACCACTGGGACCAAGACTGCAAAATTTGCAAACCACAGGGACCAACCAAGCATTTAACTCTAAATTATATAAATGGCGGTTTGTTTGAGAGACTTGGATATGTTATTTTCTCTTGGGAAGGCACTGGGGGCATTTTTGACTTTTGAGTATTGTGCACCGAACGGGGTATCCTAACGTGAGACGAAACGTGGTAAGACGGAAACGGAAAAATAAATGTCACCGTTATGACACGTGGCAGACGATGGGGGCGTCTGTCAGCTTCCAGTTGGATATATTAACTGGCCGGTGAGTTTTGTTTTTTTCCCGGCAAGTTATCAAGGATACATACTACATTGACATTCACGCCATTATTTTTTCTGTTTCTAAAGCTTTCTTATTTACATTTTTATATTAAAAATATATATGGTATCGAATATAAAATTCGTTTTTATGTGAGTTCTTTTAGTTTATTTTTTTTATACGTTGTATATTCAATAAGATTCGTTTTTATGTGAGTTCTTTTAGTTTATTTTTTTACATGTTGTATCTTCAATAAACTTCGTTTTAATGAGAGTTCTTTTAGTTTGTTTTTTTTATACATTGTATATTCAAGAAGTAATGTAAAAATACAAAATTGCAAGATTCCCTGATTGTATGGGTTTGTGGTTATTTACTTATCTTTTATTCTTATTACACTATTATATATTTAAGGATAACGTTGCGGGGTGTAGGGTGGTGTGGCTTAGGGGCTTGGGATGACATGTGGTGGAGATGGAGACTCGTTCACAATTCATCAAAATTGTGGGTGTGGGATGGCGTGGCTTCGGCTGGTGTGACTAGCCATATGTAATATATTTTTTTTCAAGCTATTTAAATAGTAGATAAAATAAGAAACTAGTGAAATAAAAAGTACAAATAAAATTTTAAAAAGATTACATAAATTTAAAAACTTTTAAAAACCAACTAGATTAAAATAAAAAAAAGTTAAAAATTTAATCATTCCCCCTTGTTATATCTTTTCAAGAGCTCTTTTTTCATCTTCAACGTAGATACCAATTCCGTGCCGGATAGGTGATCGACGTTCATGGCGATAAATTTCATATCCGTAAGCTTTTCTTTGTGAGATTCCTTTTTTTTTTCGCGAGCCTCGAACTTTTTTTGTTGGATGAAATTGAATGTGTCAATTCTCAACCTAATTTCTTCCAACTGGTCGGTATACAACCCTTTGCCCGAAGCCGAACTAGGGGCCGAACCCGAGGCTGATGCCATCCCGATCTAACTTTTGGAGTCCGTTTTTTTAAGTGTCTCTACCTGGTGGGCGGGATAGAGAGTCCTCAAAATCATCCAAATTTAGATCAAGCTAATGATCACAAGCATCGGATTAAGCTTGGGACAAGTTTGTTCGTGCCCTTTCGATGAGATTGATTCGCTAGCAGTAGGGACTGTCGCCCATTTAGAAGTGTACCTACATATATTCCAGCAATGCATGTACTTGAACTCGTACTTCTTGTTATCTCTATACGTCCCATGGCATTTTGGATAAAGTCGGCTTCGGTTTCGACGCTCCTTGGCGAGTTCTTCGCCTTATGGAAACAACGTTGAAGAAGGTGACGTGTGTATTTATGTCACTCCATTTGGACAAGAGGCTATCATTTTCACGATACACCTTATTGCTTTGCATTTGTATACGAAATGATTTTTTGACGGAATCCCAAAAATCGGTTCGGTGTCGTGCATTCCCTGTTCCAAAATTTTAAATTTAATAGTTATAAATTTTTTTATTAAAACGGTAAAAATTAATATTGTTATATTTAAAATACCTTTGATCGAATTTGTCGATATAATATCTCGTCAAAGTAGCTTCTTCTTGATCTGTTCACTTTTTATGTACTCGTTGAGCGGCTGCTATAGCTTTCTCTTCATCCGTTTGTTTGTGACTTCTTTTTTTTGTCGGTTTGGATGACGAACCACTAACGTCTTGAGGTTATGTTTCGGGTACGAAATCGGGTTGGGAAAGGTTATTTGGGATAGATGATTCATCGAATGAAAAATTCGTGTAAACATATCCCCCTATATACGACGTGATTCCGGCTAACTCGGGACAAGGTGAGTATAGAAAACCTAGTGGTTGGCCGTGGGTTAGGGGTAATTGGGTCGGGATTTGTTGTTGGCAGTTTTGTGACGGGCTAGGGTTCGGGCTCTCTTTGAAAGCAAAGGGGTTGTTCGGGTCGAGGTTTCGGTTAAATTGACGCATTATAGAGGATTAAAAGTAGCTTATTATAAAAAGTATAGAGATAGAAGGAGGTGAAAAGTACAGAGGTGGTAAAAATTTAATAAACGGTGAGTATTTATAGGTATTTAAAAAGAATTTTTTTCCAAAGATATAGCTGTTGGATAACGGCTACCCCAAACAGTCACCTTTTCCTAGCCAGGCACGTCCCCACCCCAACCCGCCCCATGTTAGGTTTCATAGCCACGCTATCGTGTAACACCCTGTAAAATCATGTCCAATAATATAGTGGCACGTGTTGTATTATCTTTATATATATATATTATATATATATATATATATATATATATATATATATATATATATATATATATATATATATATATATATAGTCAATTAAAGACTAATATGGACTAAAAGTGACAACATGCTCAAACTGAGCCTCTGAACGACTTTCTGATGTCAACATGCATAAACCTAGCCTCTGAACGATCATTAGTGTCGTCGTGCATAAAACGTAGCCTCTGAACGACCATTATTGTCGTTATGCATAAAACGTAGCCCCTGAACGACCATTAGCGTCGTCATGCATAAACTTGGCCTCTGAGTGACCGTTGTGTCAACATGCCTAGCCTCTGAGTGACATCAGAGTCAACATGCTTATACTGAGCCTCTGAGTGATCCTTTACGTAGTCCTAACTCTCAATGTCCCTTTTATTGGACGAGAGTGATTAAATCCATTATTATATGAAAGTTGGATAATGGAGGGATTAAAAGTGTCAACATGTTAATTTATACCTCTGAGTGGCCTTTTAACGAACCGGAAGCTCGATAATGTTCGGGCATAATCACGGGTACGCCAAGTATTGGCTACGGAGGGCTAAATATGCCAAAAAGGTGTTTTAAAAGGTTTTTTGAAGCTTTAATAAGTTAAGGGGTTAAAGTGTCAAGTTATGAATCTGGTCGTGGGGCGGTCGCGGGCAGCGAGAGACTAGGCCTGGGTCCCTCGCGGGGCGCGAGAAGAGGTCTGCTGCAGAAAGTTTTGGCTTGGCCCCCAAACAAAGCTCCAAAACCATTAATTCGAAACTATGGACTTGTAATCAGCTATGCCACGTTTTAGGACACTTGTAAGCTCTCTCTTACACCCCTAAACACCTGGCTTCACCTCCTGAGTTCTCCAACTATAAATAGGTGATCAAGTTTACCATTTGAACTTGCACCTTTCTAAATCATAACTCTTCTCCCTCCTCTGGAAATTCCTAGCTAAAAGGAGCATCCAATATAATTCTTTTGCACCCTAGAAATCACTGGTAAGTGTTTCTTCGTTGTACATTTTCGTTTATAGGCTTTTATAGCCACAATCAAGCGTTTTACGGAAAACGCTTTAACTTTCGGTTAAGACCATTATGGTCCACCCATTGTTCAAAATGAACATGGCTAAGTGATCGTAATAAGGTAGGTGTTAGTCCCTATAAAGGCCGCCTCCTGAAGATCATGTTTGCTAGACCAATTGACGGGTCAAAGTTACGATATTAAAAAGTCAAACATGTCATTTTTCGGAAAAAATCATAAATTGATCTTACATATGTTATGAAACCTGTTTTGCCACTTGAACAATTTGGTAATAATTATTAGAACATGTGAGAACATGTTCGGCTCATCAATTTCAGTTCTAGGGTCGGTGCGCAACCGAAAGTCGCAAAGTTTGACTTCTACTTTGACTTTCGATTCTTACCCGATTTAGATTAGTTATGTCACACCCCGACCCGCAGCGGAAAAGGTGATCGGGGCATGATTGGGTTATCATCAAAGCTCATGACATTTATTATAACGTTTCATATTCATTAATACAATTTTAAAGGGAATTATACAATCATTATTACATCATGTCCTAACATCAATCTAGGCTTCATTGTTTTCTTCTAAGGCATTTCCTATGTTTTTCTTGCTTCATCCTGTTTACCTGTATCATGTGTAAAAAGGGTTTTTGGATCAACAAAAAGTTGGCGAGTGAATCCTATGGAAAACATTTGAACAAGTTTATTTAATTGATTATAAAATAAAGTGCACAACCATACATGAGTAAAAATAGATGTAAACTTATTCACCAATCAATTTAATATTAAATAATACACACATGAACAATAATGGATCGTTTTAAGGCACGCGTTGCTCAACTCGTCTCTCACGAGGAACTGATGGGCCTAATGAATGAATTGCATAAACTTGACAATATGAAATACATATCTACAAACAATATAAACTAAATAATACACACACGAACAAATATGGATTTGTTTTGAGGCACACGTTACTCAACTCGTCTCACACGAGGAACTGATAGGCCTAATGAATGAATTGCATATAAACTGACAAAATGAAATACATAAATACAAACAATGTATACAATCTAAGTTTAGATCACAATATGGTATGGCACCAGTTTAAATAAACGAGTAAATTTCGTGACACATGACACACCCCAAAACGTGTAATTAAAAAGGGGAGTTGTAAGATTCACTCACATTGGGTGCGTTCGGTTGATAATGTTGAATGTACGCGAAGTGGTTTTAACCACGAGTGAAATTAACCTAGATAATGGCAATATGGTTCGGTAAGTAAACGGATTTTATTAATCCATTTTAGTAGGATTGATGGGTGTATTTTTGTGAGTTTAAGGCTATTTTCTAACCTTAAAAATGTTATTTTTAAGTATTTTTAATTGATTTTTAAATAAAATAAATAAATAAAAATAATAAAAAAAATGTTGACTTTTTGACCGTTGACCATTGACTTTGACTGTTGACCGGTTCGTATGTGTGTATGCATGCGCTGGGTGAGGCTCGAACCCGAGACCTCCCGTACGCGTGCACGCAGCTCTACCAACTGAGCTACGTGTCTAACCCGAAATATTTCTGTTTTTAATTATATTTATATACTAATTAGATTAAACAGAAATCCTTTATTTTTAAAAACGATTTAAATCTAACGACTCGGTGCGCTCCACAGGTCTCGAACCCGGGACCTGTGGTTTAGGTTAACACACAGTCCACCGCTGGACTGTGTGTTTAACTTGTTATATAATCTGATTTTTACTCTACTTATATACAAACTAAATAGTTTCATTTCTGCCTTATATAAAAAGTTGAATAATTGTCCGGACTGGTGCGGTAGTCCGGACTCGAACTCGTGACCTGTGTTTTAAACGCGCACACAGTCCACCACTGGACTGTGTGTCTATCTTGGTTATTATTCCGATTTTTATTAAACTTAACATATATCAGCAGTGAATCCGGTTCGGTAAAAAAAGAACATTTTTATTAAGGCGAGTGTGCGTGGGACATGTATCGAACTCGAGACGTTTGCGTGTTTTATTTGCACACAGTCCACCGCTGGACTGTGTGTCTAACCCGAGTTATAACTTGATTTAAATTAAATTTATAGACAACGAACACTTCGTCTTCTTCGTTGAATCTTAACCAGAATCGGAAGTCCGACTGGTTTGAAAATTAAATCATGTTCTTTTAGTGTTTGAGGTTAATTACAGGTGAGATAAATAAAAAGAATGAAAAATTAAGCGTAAAGTATACCGAACTGGACTCCTCTGTTTCTCCGGCGAAACTCCGGTGACAGCAGAAACTTCCGGCGACGTATGTCTTGCGGCAGAGAGTCTTCAACGAGCTTGAGATAAATGTGGGTGACTTCGGTATAAGCTCTGGGGGTTCAGTAAGGCACATAAGTGAAGGGCTCGGTTTTCCGGCGAGGTGCAGAACTTTTCCGGCGAGTGGAATTACGTCGGGTAAAGGTGTGATTGTGAGCGAAAAAGCTAGCAGAGGTTTGAGGAGGTATTTATAGGGCGGGACATCGATGAATTTGGTCCGATTTCCGTCTTGATTCGTCGGTCATTACGTTTTTCGGCGGTTATAACTTGTGTCGCGGACTCAGGCGTCGGTTATAACTGATGATGAGATTAAAGTTTACGTTAAAATGGAAGTAACCGTCCAATCTCGCGAGATCGCCGGGATTTCCGACGACTGCAATTGGGCGCGTCGTTATTTGAATTCGAGATTTATTTTATGTATTATTTGTTTCCAATATTTAACAAGAAGCATGAGTGGCGCAGTGGTTGGAGGGTTGATTGTTAAGACGTTGCTTGAATCGTTGGCTGACCCGGGTTCGAAACCCGGCAGCAGCATTTTATTTTTATTTTCTTATTTTTAACAGTTTTTCAAAAACAAATTATATCCCCATATACTTATTAATTATGTATCGTTTAAAATTATTTTGGGCATTAAATACGCAACGAAATTTTTAACTGATTGTTCGGTTATTAAACGGAGCGGGTTTGGTAAATCGGTTTTTTGACGGATGTTACAGTATCCCCTGCTTTTTAGAAATTTCGTCCCGAAATTTAAGTAGTGATATATTTGACTAAAAATGATGGTGTTTAGTTTGACAGTTACATGCTTAGAAAAAGAGTAAGAGTTTAAGTATTTGTTTGAGGCGGTAACGTCCCTTGTAAGGGTTAAGTACCCTGTTACAGGAATCGCTTTTTGTTGCCTACGGTAAAATATTGATAAGCAGAGTTGATTCGCTAAATATGATATCATGCGTAAGATTTTTGATATGTTTGGAAGGATATGGTTATATCCTAAAGCAAAACTTCTAATACTACAACCTACATGGATCTTCTCATAACCGTCTAACAGTACCTCTGATCCTTTGACAAGAATACTTATATATAGGAAGTACCAGCGGCGTATCCACCATATTCTTGTCAAATTTTCATTGGTTTTATCAGTAAGTTATGATTGGTTCTATGATATGACTCTAGAACATAAATAAACACAACAACTAATGTACCAAGAAATTACTAAATCCTACATAGAACTTTCTCATAACCGTCTGACAATGCCTCTGGTCCTTTGACAAGAATACTTATATATAGGAAGTACCAGCGGCGTATCCACCATATTCTTGTCAAATTTTCATTGGTTTTATCAGTAAGTTATGATTGGTCCTATGATGTAACTCTAGAACATAAATAACACAACAACCAATATTTGAATCCACATTCTGATAGCATATATGTTTGAATGGTGACAGTTCCTCTCTCGTTTGTTATGATGGAGAGGTTAGTTTATGTAGAAATGGAACACAATCCAATTTCTTTAAATGGCGAGATGATATAAATGTAACACAAATTTCAACCAAGACAATACTAAATCCTATATGGAACTTCTCATAACCGCCTGATAATGCCTCTGATCCTTTGGCAAGAATACTTATATATAGGAAGTACCAGCGGCGTATCCACCATATTCTTGTCAAATTTTCGTTGGCTTTATCCGCGAGTTATGATTAGTTACCAAGAAACTACTAAATCCTACATAGAACTTCTCATAGCCGCCTGACAATGCCTCTGATCCTTTGACAAGAATACTTATATATAGGAAGTACCAGCGGCGTATCCACCATATTCTTGTCAAATTTTCATTGACTGTATCCACAAGTTATGATTAGTTCTATGTGACTCTACAACAAACACAACAACCACAAGATACTGATAATGAAAAATGTCTGTGCGATCAAGGCTCAATCAAACGGAGCCGATCGTATTGCATGTACTGAAAATGAAAAATGTCTGTGCGATCAAGGCTCAATCAAACGGAGCCGATCGTATTGCATGTACTGAAAATAATAAATTTAATCTAAACAATAATCACACAACAGTTTATACATGGAACCTCTCATAACCGCCTGATAATGCCTACGATCCTTTGACAAGAATACTTATATATAGGAAGTACCAGCGGCGTATCCACCATATTCTCGTCAAATTTTCATTGACTTTATCCGCAAGTTATGATTAGTTCTATGCGACTCTACAACAAACACAACAATCACAAGATACTGATAATGAAAAATGTCTGTGCGATCAAGGCTCAATCAAACGGAGCCGATCGTATTGCATGTACTGAAAATAATAAATTTAATCTAAACAATAATCACAACAGTTTATACATGGAACCTCTCATAACCGCCTGATAATGCCTCCGATCCTTTGACAAGAATACTTATATATAGGAAGTACCAGCGGCGTATCCACCATATTCTCGTCAAATTTTCATTGACTTTATCCGCAAGTTATGATTAGTTCTATGTGACTCTACAACAAACACAACAATCACAAGATACTGATAATGAAAAATGTCTGTGCGATCAAGGCTCAATCAAACGGAGCCGATCCTATTGCATGTACTGAAAATGAAAAATGTCTGTGCGATCAAGGCTCAATCAAACGGAGCCGATCGTATTGTATGTACTGAAAATAATAAACAATAATTACTCAAACAGTTTACACATGGAACCTCTCATAACCGCCAGATAATGCCTCCGATCCTTTGGCAAGAATACTTATATATAGGAAGTACCAGCGGCGTATCCACCATATTCTTGTCAAATTCCCATTAGCTTTATCCTTAAGTTATGATTGGTTCTATGTGATAAAGAAAAACATAAAATTAAACGATTGGAGTTGAATCTTGATTTCCGGTGAAGAGGACTAGTTGGGTGGTTTCATTTGGGCCGTCATTATCTTCGTCAGGGTTGGCGTTGATGTTGAAAACTCTTCCTCTTGCTGGTGGCCTAGTGATTTGGTTTTCTTGATTTACTTGGTTAACTGGATTTGATTGAGCTTGAGCGTTTATGATGTTAACCAATCGAGGGCACGTGTTTCTAAAGTGGGTAGGGTCGCCACAATTGAAACAAGCTCGAACATATGGGAACATGGGGTATTGAGGTTGATGATAGGTTTGGATCATGTTTTGAGTAGGGGGAGAGATCTGGTTTTGAGGGATGCGGCAAACCTTGCTCATATGACCATAGCGTCCACAATTTGCACATAGTCGACAAGGTAAGGTAAGGGGATGGTGATAAAAACAGGTGTTACATCGAGGGTGAGGTCCAAGATATGGTTTCTTATTTGGGTAAGTTGAGTTGGGTGCCACTTGAGTGATTGGGATAGCTTGGATGGGTATGGCTTGTGAAATTGGTTGATTTCGTTGGATAGTAGTGAAAAGTTGTCCGTCTCTTTTTCTCTTAAAAATGGGTTGAGAAGGGGATTCGGTTTGGGTGGAGTCGGAGGTTTCAGTCGATACTTTATCCTTCTTCTTCTCCTCCTTGAAGTCTTTGTTCCGGATTCGGTTCTCGGTGAGCTCTGTTGCTAGCTCCATTGCTGCTTCCAAAGTTGCAGGCGTGGTACTTATTACAGAGTCTTGAATCTTTGACGGAAGACCTCGAATGTAGTGCTCGATCAAACGGTAGAGGGGAGTGAACAAATTGGGAATCATTTGATGTAACTCGAGGAATCTTTTGTTGTATGTGGTGTGGTCTCCTTCCTTTTGCTCCAGCGAATAAAACTCATCTTCTAATTTCTTGATTTCGCTCCTTGGGCAAAATCGTCTTGTCATGATTTCCTTCAACTCTTCCCAAGTCAAAGTCATAGCATCGTCAACGCCTCGTTTGGCCTTTTCTGTATTCCACCAAGTAAGTGCTATTCCATATAAACGACCAGTAGCATATCGCACTTTGCGATCGTCGGGACAATCGCAATTTAGAAAAGTGTTCTCCATTTCTTCAAACCAATGGAGGAGAGCGGTGACACCTTCAGTCCCTTTGTATTATGGAGGGTCGCATGATTTGAAATGCTTGTAGGTGCATTTAGTGGTATTTGGGGGAGGGTTGATAACGTGTTGATCTTCTTGATTGACAGGATTAGCGGTAAGTGCTTGTTGGACTTGGATTACAATGTTGGGTATTACGGCAGCCATTTGTTGAGCGATTAGGGCAGCCATGCGCTCGCGGGCTTTTCCTGCCCTCATCTTCCTACGGGCGAGATTAGAAGACATCTACAAGGAATACATGTCAAGAGTATGAGTTGGATGTTTTTGGGTTCATGGGTCGCATTTAGAAATGAACATTCATAAAATAATTATAGAAAAATAAATCTACTACATCCATAGGATGTCTTGGGCTTTGCTCGTCATTAGGCCCTACATGCCGCCATACTTCACCTTCGTAATCATGTGGGCCCCCATGAATACCAGGTTTTTCATATGGTTCGCATGTGTTAGACTGGTTACGTACACTAAAACCCGGAGAAAATCGAGAAATATGTATATAACGTATGAGATTCGGAATGTGTCCAGGTGTAGACACGGTGACACCTC
Organism: Scalesia atractyloides; assembly: GCA_947069175.1. Classification (NCBI taxonomy): domain Eukaryota; kingdom Viridiplantae; phylum Streptophyta; class Magnoliopsida; order Asterales; family Asteraceae; genus Scalesia; species Scalesia atractyloides. The sequence continues at coordinate 85,891,555 of CAMTDV010000008.1, forward strand.
AAAGTGGGGTTAGCTCGAACGACGTTTGGTGTGGCATGCTTTGGCCTAATAGGTCCTTCGTACTCTCATCGTTAGTCCCCAGGTAGGCAAACTGGTCCGTTATATTGGATTTATACGAATGCCAACCTAGACAGGCGTTCCGACTACCGGTACTTGTACCCTTCCAGTTACTACATGCCCGTCGCAGAACTTACTTTGATGAGATTTGAAAATTGCAACAAAATCTTTGAATAACAAAAGTATGAAGATGAATTGAATATATGAACATTGAAATATGTATGATGAATATGTATATAAGTATGTATGTTTGACTGTAAGTATAAACAAATACGAAACAAATAAACATCATAAGTTTGTATGTAACCACCTAAACAATTAAAATTTAGGCAAACTATAGTATAGGCTCTAAGGGTCTAATAACCTATCCTATATCCCTATAGTCATGGCTCTGATACCAATCTGTCACACCCCGACCCGCAGCGGAAAAGGTGATCGGGGCATGATTGGGTTATCATCAAAGCTCATGACATTTATTATAACGTTTCATATTCATTAATACAATTTTAAAGGGAATTATACAATCATTATTACAGCATGTCCTAACATCAATCTAGGCTTCATTGTTTTCTTCTAAGGCATTTCCTATGTTTTCCTTGCTTCATCCTGTTCACCTGTATCATGTGTAAAAAGGGTTTTTGGATCAACAAAAAGTTGGCGAGTGAATCCTATGGAAAACATTTGAACAAGTTTATTTAATTGATTATAAAATAAAGTGCACAACCATACATGAGTAAAAATAGATGTAAACTTATTCACCAATCAATTTAATATTAAATAATACACACATGAACAATAATGGATCGTTTTAAGGCACGCGTTGCTCAACTCGTCTCTCACGAGGAACTGATGGGCCTAATGAATGAATTGCATAAACTTGACAATATGAAATACGTATCTACAAACAATATAAACTAAATAATACACACACGAACAAATATGGATTTGTTTTGAGGCACACGTTACTCAACTCGTCTCACACGAGGAACTGATGGGCCTAATGAATGAATTGCATATAAACTGACAAAATGAAATACATAAATACAAACAATGTATACAATCTAAGTTTAGATCACAATATGGTATGGCACCAGTTTAAATAAACGAGTAAATTTCGTGACACATGACACACCCCAAAACGTGTAATTAAAAAGGGGAGTTGTAAGATTCACTCACATTGGGTGCGTTCGGTTGATAATGTTGAATGCACGCGAAGTGGTTTTAACCACGAGTGAAATTAACCTAGATAATGGCAATATGGTTCGGTAAGTAAACGGATTTTATTAATCCATTTTAGTAGGATTGATGGGTGTATTTTTGTGAGTTTAAGGCTATTTTCTAACCTTAAAAATGTTATTTTTAAGTATTTTTAATTGATTTTTAAATAAAATAAATAAATAAAAATAATAAAAAATGTTGACTTTTTGACCGTTGACCGTTGACCATTGACTTTGACCGGTTCGTATGTGTGTATGCATGCGCTGGGTGAGGCTCGAACCCGAGACCTCCAGTACGCGTGCACGCAGCTCTACCAACTGAGCTACGTGTCTAACCCGAAATATTTCTGTTTTTAATTATATTTATATACTAATTAGATTAAACAGAAAATCCTTTATTTTTAAAAACGATTTAAATCTAACGACTCGGTGCGCTCCACAGGTCTCGAACCCGGGACCTGTGGTTTAGGTTAACACACAGTCCACCGCTGGACTGTGTGTTTAACTTGTTATATAATCTGATTTTTACTATACTTATATACAAACTAAATAGTTTCATTTCTGCCTTATATAAAAAGTTGAATAATTGTCCGGACCGGTGCGGTAGTCCGGACTCGAACTCGTGACCTGTGTTTTAAACGCGCACACAGTCCACCACTGGAGTGTGTGTCTATCTTGGTTATTATTCCGATTTTTATTAAACTTAACATATATCAGCAGTGAATCCGGTTCGGTAAAAAAAGAACATTTTTATTAAGGCGAGTGTGCGTGGGACATGTATCGAACTCGAGACGTTTGCGTGTTTTATTTGCACACAGTCCACCGCTGGACTGTGTGTCTAACCCGAGTTATAACTTGATTTAAATTAAATTTATAGACAACGGACACTTCGTCTTCTTCGTTGAATCTTAACCAGAACCGGAAGTCCGACTGGTTCGAAAATTAAATCATGTTCTTTTAGTGTTTGAGGTTAATTACAGGTGAGATAAATAAAAAGAATGAAAAATTAAGCGTAAAGTATACCGAACTGGACTCCTCTGTTTCTCCGGCGAAACTCCGGTGACAGCAAAAACTTCCGGCGACGTATGTCTTGCAGCATAGAGTCTTCAACGAGTTTGAGATAAATGTGGGTGACTTCGGTATAAGCTCTGGGGGTTCAGTAAGGCACAGAAGTGAAGGGCTCGGTTTTCCGGAGAGGTGCAGAACTTTTCCGGCGAGTGGAATTACGTCGGGTAAAGGTGTGTTTGTGAGCGAAAAAGCTAGCAGAGGTTTGAGAAGGTATTTATAGGGCGGGACATCGATGAATTTGGTCCGATTTCCGTCTTGATTCGTCGGTCATTAAGTTTTCCGGCGGTTATAACTTGTGTCGCGGACTCAGGCGTCGGTTATAACTGATGATGAGATTAAAGTTTACGTTAAAACGGAAGTAACCGTCCAATCTCGCGAGATCGCCGGGATTTCCGACGACTGCAATTGGGCGCGTCGTTATTTGAATTCGAGATTTATTTTATGTATTATTTGTTTCCAATATTTAACAAGAAGCATGAGTGGCGCAGTGGTTCGAGGGTTGATTGTTAAGACGTTGCTTGAATCGCTGGCTGACCCGGGTTCGAAACCCGGCAGCAGCATTTTATTTTTATTTTCTTATTTTTAACAGTTTTTCAAAAACAAATTATATATCCCCATATACTTATTAATTATGTATCGTTTAAATTTATTTTGGGCATTAAATACGCAACGAAATTTTTAACTGATTGTTCGGTTATTAAACGGAACGGGTTTGGTAAATCCGGTTTTTGACGGATGTTACAAGTTACCTATTGATCTAAAGTTGCATTATGATCATAATATAATGTAGCATAACCCTCTGAGGTTATATTACACGATCATAATCAGAATCTAAGTTTATGTGCAAGTTCCATATTTATGTCATCTTTGACCAAAATGCCCTTTTTGCATAAAACAAGGTTTTAAATAATAATGAACTTGAAAATGAGTTTCCTATTGATTTAATATCATAAGTAGGATTATTTGGGATGTAAAACCAAGTTATAAACTGAGTTTTCAATCAGGTCCTTAAACTATGTCGATAAATGACGGCTTTAGCCATTGTGGCTTATAAAATGGTTTTAATCAAATCTTTTCAAGGTAAATCATTTATCTAATAATATTTTATATTAAATAACATATTTAAAACATTTTGACCTGACCTTAACATCAGTTTTCATAAACATCGCATAAAGACGTCATTTTACGACATAAGCGCCGTTTTGGTGCATAGTATGGTTTTAAACCGTATATTGACCAAGACTTGATACCTACTGATTTTAAAACTTATTTTAAACATATTTACAGTAGGTACATGTTATAGACTCAGAATCTCAAATAATTTATAAACTATGTGTAAAATGACCAAAATGCCCCTTCGGTGCATAGTTTGGTCATAAAAGATAAAATACACATATAAATGATATCCTACTGATATTATATCATAAACAAAATATTTTTCCAGAATAATCATGATTTTAAACTTAAATTATATTCAAGTTCCTTTTATACGATATGGAATTACCAAAATGCCCTTATGAGGCATAGTTTTGTTTTAAAACCTTAAACGGGCATGTAAGTTGATATCCTAATAATATTTTAACTTATTTAAAATGTAATGGCATATAGAACTTGTCCATGACTTATCCGGTTACCCAATATCGCTTTTATGCGTACGGTTAAGTATATATAACTATTTTACGAAAATTAACCGAAACGGGTTTAAACTTGTCATTTAAGTTTCAAAATCCAGAATGTTTATAGTTTACCCATATTATATAAGTCAAGTACTTTTCGGGATTAAACTACATTCTATCCGATCATCGTTTAATCAAGCGTTATACGTAATGATCATGTACACTATTCGGTTTATAAGACCGTTAGTATTTAATTGGCTAGCTTATGCCATAATCCAGACTAGAGCCTTGCCGGTAAATGATACCTGCACTTGGTACTTTTGTATATGGCTGAGTTATTTAATAATAAAAGAAGAATACTATCTCAGGTAAATACTCTCGACTTATTTTCCCTATATGGGCTTGGGATACGGTAAATTATTACCGCTTGGTCCAGAATGGGGTCAATCGAATGCCCGTTTGTGGCTAGTAAACCTGCATATTCTGTTTTAATTAATTTTGTTTGATAACTTAAACATCGGGGGTTAAGTTACCGTGTCCTGGATATCCTCGGCTCAATACATTAGTTATTGGCCACGACCTTAGCGCGGGGTGTAGGCATACACCTGACAGACGCTCATATGCAAATTACCCTAGACGTTGGGGATAACTCCTTCGTGAGTTCTCAGTGGTGTGTATTTAATCATGTCTTGGTTTCTGTACTGGGCCCTGTATGTATTGACAAACATGTGAATCTGATACAAGGTTGCAAGGTCAACTTTCCCAAGTTAATAAAAGATTTTGTGCCATTTTGCACCTAAAAATCATTTTAAAGTTTTCAAAATGAGTCAGTTGGGTGTATTTACTAGCGTAAGCTGACGTATCGTCCAAAGGCTAAGTTGCAGGTACAATACGAAATAGGCCGGAAGCTGCTCAGTAGTGATAAGAGGATCTTGCAAATCCTTAGATATGCCCTAAGTCTGTTTTTGTATTATTTCTTGTACATTTTATGATCCGCCTGTGTATCTTCTATTACGAGTCTGTATATTATTTTATTTTGAACATCCGGTTTGTAATAGTAATTTTACTCCAAGACTTCCGTTGTGCCATATTTAATTGACTATGATATTATAACTGACGTCACGATACTCCCCACCCGGGCCCACCGGTGCATGGATTTCGGGTTGGAAATTCGGGGTGTGATAGGTTGGTATCAGAGCCAACGTTTGAGAAAATTAAACACTAGCCTTTTGTGTTTGATCTCAAACTTACACGAGCACATTCCTTAGACTTCCGAGTCTAGGCATTGACCTAGGATTACTCATTTAATTATTAAGTTATTAGTATTGTTTTTGAATTGATTTTTAAACAGGAAAATGCCACCACGTGTATGAGGACAAAGTGGAAGAGGAAAAGGTCTAATGAGGGGAGGACCATCGGGGCGTATTCCCTCTCAACCTCATAACTCAGATGCTTATCAAGAATCAGGAGATTCATCTCCTTGGCAACCAGCGAGACTCTGTCTCTAATAGACATTCACCCTCACATTCCCAAAATTCTTACCACTCTCACCACTCCTATCATTCACACCATTCTCACCATTCCCTTTCTCATCACTCTTATTTTGAAGAATTTAACCCTAACCATTACTTTACCACACCTCCAGCCGATCAAAATCAGTTGGACCAGCCAAACCCTCTGGACGAGGACTCCGACCTGGATATGCCGCAGTCGGGATCAAATGCGCATCCCATTTGAAAGATCAAGCGATTCGAAATCTTATGCCGTATCGCCTTACCAGGGTCCTAATGAGTGGAACCAATATTGGAACGAATTCACCTTCGCCCACAATCCCTCTCATCACTCTCAACCACCACCTGTTCAAGAAGATGTCCACATGGAACCCGTGGACCAAACTCAACCACCACCTGAACCACCAAGAAGGAAGCGTGGTGCACGTATGTCGGTACGTGCAGGACAAAGGTCGGGATCGCTGCCACCTTTGCCCAATTCCTACCCTACAATTCAAGAGGACCCACAAATGGGTGGACCCTCTAATGTTTCACCTATAGTGGAACCAACACCAACACCTGCTGTTCAACCACCACCATCAGGTTATACTAACCCAATTCCCACATATCCAGACACGTCTGGATATGATCCTTTAAACCCGTCTACACCGGTAGACTATCAAGCATGGTCGCAAGACCCATACATGCTGGCAGTTATATGCACAACGCACTTTACCCGTCTCCTTTCCCACCTACTTATCCACCAACTGGATACCCAACTTATGGGTACCAGTATCCGGGTTATGCCACAACCACAACCTCCACCACCACATTAGGCCATCAATGAGCCTTGGAACGGATGAAAGAGATGCAGCAGCAAGCAGAGAAAACGGAGAAGAAGACAAACAAGTTCTTCAAGAAACTCTCCAAGTTGGTCAAAGGAAAGAATGACGAGTGAAGTCTCTTCTAATTATATGTAGTCCCTGCGAGGACATTGTTATTTCTTTAGTCCCTGCGTGGACATGTTTATTTCTTTAAAGTCCTTGCATGGACAATTTATGTCATTTTCTAGTATTTAATTTCTAATTTAAAATTTAATGAAGTATTTTGGAATTTTATATATATATATATATATAATATATATATATATATATATATATTCATCCTCTTGAAAGCGAGCGTCTCGATTTTACTCGAAATTTATGCTCTACGATATAATTCCAAAAGGATTTTAATGGTTTTGATTTAGCCAAGTGGCACAACCACATATTTGGAAAAAATATACAATGATAGTTAAGAACGAAAGGGTCTTCTATCATGATAGTTAAGGGAAGTTATCCTTCTATCTAGAGGTGGTGGACTAAGTTCAAGCCTCCAAGTCATTAAGGTCAATGCGACCCGGACTATTAATCAACCATTAAGGTCCTCTTATGTTAACATTCAAGTACTCACGGTAGTGTGACTTGAGGAATCACGCTAGCCTTCAAGGTAAGGACTATGTCCTGACCTTATATAGCCCATGTGATCTGTTTGATCCGACTAAATATCACCAGTGCGGTGATGACTAAAACATCTATTAGTGATGTATCACCCTTTCGGGTTATGATTTATTTTATATAGCCCATGTGATCTATTTGATCATGGCTAAATATCACCAGTGCGGTGATGAATAAAACATCCATTGGTGATGGATTGCCCTTATGGCTATGATTAATTTTATATAGCCTATGTGATCAATTGGATCCCGGCTAATATCATCAGTGCGATGATAAATAAAACATCCATTAGTGATGTAGTGCCTATGTGCGCTATTTTATGTCCATAGTGACAGGCCTATGTGCCATATTTTATATCCATTAGTGATGCAGGCTTATGTGCCATATTTTATATCCATTAGTGACAGGCCTATGTGCCATAATCTTATGTCTATTTGTGACGGGCCTATGTGCCATGTTTTAAATATCCTTTGCGACAAGCCTATGTGCTATACAATTGTCAAATATGACAATGACAGTTGTGACATTACGATCCACTGTCTAGTAATATATGACCTTGTCCAGATTGTAAATTGCCTATAATGGTCCTATTGAGGCCTAGGCCAAATATAGATAAAATAAGCCTAAGAGTTTGATGTTATTCACACTAGCATGAATAGGCGATGGATTTTTATATCCAATGTTTAAAAGCTGATATGGTTTTTATACCATGGCTAAGAGAAATTTTATTGGTTTTTAGAACCAAAGCTTTGAAGAATGGCTAATTCTAATGAGGCACAAAATAGCCAGCGGAACGTTGAACCCAGCAATGCCAAAAATAGAAATATTGATGATAAATATCCAAGCTCGCATTGATGCGGCTGTGGAAAGAGCCAGGGTAAGGCCATAGAAAAGCTAAGAGAGTCGAGTGCTACTCGCTCTAGACCATTATCAATTACCCCATCTTTAGCTCATAAAGAGAGCTCTGTCCACTCTTCATATGCGAAGAGTGAACCAAGGAAGGTAGACCTTGCTGATAGGTTCCGTTCTGCTAAAGACGGGTGTACCTACAAATACTTCATCTCCTGTAAACCCCGAGACTTTAATGGGGAAAGAAGAGCTGTAGAAGCCCTAAAGTGGCTGGACAAGATGGAGACCATCGTAGACATCAGCGGCTGTGCTGAAAAGGATGTGGTTAAGTATGTATCACAATCCTTCAAGGGCGATGCCCTAATCTGGTGGAAAGCCATGATCCAGTCTACAGGTAAAGTATACCTGTATAATCTGGGATGGTCTAAGTTTATGGACCTTATTAAGGAAACCTACTGCCCACCCCATGAGGTGGAGAAAATCGAGACAGACTTCTTGTCTCTTTCCATGAAAAACCTAGACTGTCGGAAGTATGTTTCTGACTTCAATTCCCTATCTAGGTTAGTATCCTACCTAATCACCCTAATCCAAACGCATTGCACGTTTTTATCAATGGATTAGCGCCCGAGATTAAGGGCATGGTAAAGGTTGCTCAGCCTAATACCTATAGGTCTACTGTAGACCTATCTCTTCTCTCTCACCCTTGATCTTGTAAGGCAAAAGTCAGTTAAGCCAGAAACTGACGGGAAAAGGAAGAGAGATGAAGACAACTCCCAAAGATTTAATAAGAAAAATAAAGGGAGATTGGGTTCAAAGGGAACAAGGGCAAGTCGACTGTGATGCCATTTTGCAAGACTTGCAACCGCAGACATTGGGGACAGTGTAATTCTGACTCACAAGCTAGACCTTGTGGTATTTGTAAAAGGAGAGGGCATAAGACCCTAGATTGTAAAGATCTTAAGGATGTTGTATGTTATATCTGCAATGAAAAAGGGCACATTGCAACCAACTGCACTAAGAATTCAAAGAATAATAATCCGAAGCATGGAGAGCCAAGAAGGGGAATGCACGCGCTTTTCGACTGACTGCTAAGGAAGCTGTTAATGACAATAACGTCATAACAGGTACTTTCCCCATTAATGATATTTATGTTAGAGTGCTTTTCGATTCGGGTGCGGATAAATCATTTGTTGATCATAAGTTTAGCAAACTATTAAATTTACCCATAAGAACTCTAGATAAAACTTATGAGATAGAACTTGCCAATGGAACCTTATAAACTGCTTCTTCCATTCTTGATGGACGCTCTATATCCATTAAGAATCATTCCATCCCTATCTCTCTTTTGCCAATGAAATTGGCGGGTTCGATGTCGTCTTAGGTATGGATTGGTTATCTTATAACCAAGCCCGTATTGCCTGCGATAAAAAGCTCATCGAAATTAAAACCACATCTGGTGAAATGATCACCATCCTCGGAGACTCACACTATGGACTACCAGACAAGGTGTCATTATTTAAGGCATCCAAGTGTTTGAGAAAAGGCTGTGTCATCTACATGGCACAAGTCACCATAAATGAACCAAAGCCGAACCTTGAAGATCAACCAGTTATCTCGGAGTATCCTGATGTTTTCCCTGAAGAATTACCAGGCCTACTCTGGACAGACAAGTGGATTTCAGAATTGACATCATACTAGGATCAGCACCCGTAGCTGGAGCTCCATATAGACTAGCTCCAACTGAAATAAATGAGTTAAGAGTTCAATTGGATGAACTCTTAGAGAAAGGATTTATTCAACCTAGTTCCTCGCCTTGGGGAGTTCCAATCCTTTTCGTTAAGAAGAAAGACGGATCAATGCGGATGTGCATCGACTATTGGGAGCTGAACAAGTTAACAATTAAGAATAGATATCCTCTGCCCAGGATCGATGATTTATTCGACCAACTTCAAGGGGCTAGTTACTTTTCTTAGATCGATTTGAGATTAGGATATCATCAGCTGAAGGTTAGGAATGAGATGTTCCTAAGACCGCCTTCAGGACCCGATACAGTCATTTTGAATTCTTAGTGATGCCTTTTGGGCTCACAAATGCACCAACAGCGTTCATGGATCTCATGAATAGAGTTTGTAAGCCATATTTAGATAAGTTTGTCATTGTCTTCATGGACGACATACTAATCTATTCTCGTAATCAAGCTGATCACGAGAAACATCTTAGGTGCATCTTAGAACTGTTAAGACAAGAGAAACTTTATGAAAAGTTCTCTAAATGCGAATTTTGGCTTAGAGAAGTGAACGTGGTATCCAAGTGGATCCCACTAAGATAGAAGCCATAATGAATTGGGAAGTTCCCAAGACTCCGTCTGAGATTCGTAGTTTCTTAGGACTGGCTGGTTATTATAGAAGGTTCATAGAGAACTTCTCAAGAATAGCCACTCCTTTGACTACCCTGACCCGTAAAAATGTTAAGTTCGTTTGGGGTCCAAAACAAAAAGAATCTTTTGAGACTCTGAAACACAAATTGAGCAATGCTCATGTGTTATCTCTACCTGAGGGTATTGAGAATTTTGTTATTTATTGTGATGCATCACACACCGGTATGGGCTATGTGATAATGCAAAATGGCAAGGTAATTGCTTATGCATCACGACAATTAAAGGTGCATGAAAGGAATTACACCACCCACGATTTAGAATTGGGTGCCGTTGTATTTGCACTAAAACTATGGAGACATTACTTTTATGGTATGAAGTGTATTATATACACTGACCATAAAAGTCTCCAGCATCTGTTCAATCAGAAGGAATTGAACATACGACAATGCCGATGGATGGAAACGCTTAATGACTACGATTACGAGATTCGCTACCATCCCGGCAAGGCAAATGTAGTTGCCGACGCCTTAAGTCGCAAAGAAAGAGTTAAACCTATTAGGATTAACGCCAAGAGCATTGAGCTCAGAAATAGCTTAAGTGAAAAGCTATTAGATGCGCAAAAGCAAGCCTTATTAGAGGTTAATATTCCTAATGAAGGATTAGGCGGAACTGTTGATCAGTTAGCGCCTGGAAAGGATGGAATCCTAAGATTTAATGATAGAATTTGGGTTCCAATCTTTTGAGGACTTGGAGATCTAATCCTCCAAGAGGTGCCATAGGTCAAGATACTCAGTCCACCCAGGTGGTGACAAAATGTATCAAGACTTGAAGAAGAATTATTGGTGGATGGGTTTGAAGAAATCCATAGCCACTTATGTAGCTAAGTGTCTGACGTGTTCGCAAGTTAAGGCCGAACATCAAAAGCCGTAAGGACTTCTACAATAGCTTGAAATTCCCATTTGGAAATGGGAAATGGTAACTATGGACTTGATTACCAAGTTACCTAAGACCAAAGGTGGAAATGACACTATTTGGTCATTGTAGACAGGCTGACTAAGTCAGCGCATTTCTTGCGAATTAAAGAGACTTATAGTTTTGACAAATTGGCTAAGTTGTATGTGGACAAGATTGTGTCCCACACGGTGTGCCAGTATCTATTGTATCTGACAGAGATACTAGTACACTCTCACTTTTGGAAAAGTTTCCAACAATCGCTAGCACACGATTAAACTTTAGTAGGCTTACCATCCGCAGACTGATGGTCAAAGTGAGCGTACTATCCAGACTAGAAGACATGCTTAGGGCATGTGTGATTGATTTAGGTGGAAGCTGGGAAGACCACTTGCCCTAATAGAGTTCTCCTACAATAATAGCTATCTACAAGATCAAGGCTGCTCCTTTTGAGGCCTTGTATGGGAGAAAATGTAGAACGCCTATATGTTGGGCAGAAGTTGGGAGGCCCAACTATCAGGACCAGAGATTATCCTGGAGACCACGGAAAAGATTTGCAAATCCGTGATCGTCTCAAAGCTGCCAGGAATAAGCAGAAGAGCTACGCTGACAAGAGGCGTAAACCTCTTAAGTTCCAAGTAGGGGACAAAGTCATGCTGAAAGTATTACCCTGGAAAGGTGTGATGCATTTTGGACAAGAAGGGCAAGTTGAGCCCAAGATATATAGGACCTTTTGAGATAATTGAACATGTCGGAACTGTAGCTTATAAGCTTAGGTTGCCAGAGGAGCTTAGTGGAATTCATGATGTATTCCACATATCAAATCTTAAGAAATGTTTAGACGATGAGTCGCTAGCAATGTCGCACAAGGATGTGCAAATTGATGAAAACCTAAGGTTCATTGAGAAACCAATCTCGATCGAGGATCGACAGGTTAAGAAGCTCCGAAGAAAAATGATACCTATAGTAAAGGTTAAGTGGGACGCTTTTAGAGGTCCCGAGTATACATGGGAGGTCAAGTCCACTATGCGACAAAAGTACCACCATCTTTTTGAATAAAATATCGAGGTGAGATTTCTTTAAGGGGCGAGGATATAACACCCTGTAAAATCGTGTCCAATAGTATAGTGACACGTGTTGAATTATTTTTATATCTATATAGTTAATTAAAGACTAATATGGACTAAAAGTGACAACATGCTCAAACTGAGCCTCTGAACGACTTTCTGATGTCAACATGCATAAACCTAGCCTCTGAACGACCATTAGTGTCGTCATGCATAAAACGTAGCCTCTGGAACGACCATTAGTGTCGTTATGCATAAAACGTAGCCTCTGAATGACCATTAGCGTCGTCATGCATAAACTGGCCTCTGAGTGACTGTTGTGTCAACATGCCTAGCCTCTGAGTGACATCGAAGTCAACATGCTTATACTGAGCCTCTGAGTGATCCTTTGTAGTCCTAACTCTCATATGTCCGTTTATTGGACGAGAGTGATTAAATCAATTATTATATGAAAGTTGGATAATGGAGGGATTAAAAGTGTCAACATGTTAATTTATACCTCTGAATGGCCTTTTAACGAACCGAGAGCTCGACAATGTCCAGGCATAATCCCGGGTAACCAAGTATTGGCTACGAGGCTAAATATGCCAAAAAGGTGTTTTAGAAGGTTTTTAGAAGCTTTAATAAGTTAAGGGGTTAAAGTGTCAAGTTTTGAATCTGGCCGTGAGCGGTCGCAGGGCCGCGAGAGACCAGGCCTGGGTCTCTTGCGGGGCGCGAGAAGAGGTCTGCTGCAGAAAGTTTTGGCTTGGCCCCCAAACAAAGCTCCAAAACCATTAATTCGAAACTATGGACTTGTAATAAGCTATGCCACGTTTTGGGACACTTGTAAGCTCTCTCTTACACCTCTAAACACCTGGCTTCACCTCCTTTGAGTTCTCCAACTATAAATAGGTGATCAAGTTCACCATTTGAACTTTCACCTTTCTAAATCATAACTCTTCTCCCTCCTCTGGAAGTTCCTAGCTAAAAGGAGCATCCAATATAGTTCTTTTGCACCCTAAGATCACTGGTAAGTGTTCCTTCATTGTGCATTTTCGTTTATAGGCTTTTATAGCCAAAAGTCAAGCGTTTTACGGAAAACGCTTTGACTTTCGGTTAAGACCATTATGGTCCAGCCAAATGAACATGGCTAAGTTATCATAATAAGGTAGGTTTTAGTCCCTATAAAGGCACCTCCTGAAGATCACTTTGCTAGACCAATTGACGGGTCAAAGTTACGATATTAAAAAGTCAAAAGCCATTTTTCCGAAAAATCATAAATTGATTTTACATATGCTATGAAACCTGTTTTCCACTTGAACAAGTTGGTAATAATTATTAGAACATGTGAGAACATGTTCGGCTCGTCAATTTCAGTTCTAAGGTCGGTTGCGACCGAAAGTCGCAAAGTTTGACTTCTGCTTTGACTTTTCGATTCTGACCCGATTTAGATTAGTTACCTACTGATCTAAAGTTGCATTATGATCATCATATATGTAGCATAACCCTATGAGGTTATATTACACGATCGTAATCAGAATCTAAGTTTATGCGCAAGTTCCATAATTATGCCATCTTTGACCAAAATGTCCTTTTGCATAAAACAAGGTTTTAGATAATAATGAACTTGAAAATGAGTTTCCTATTGATGTAATATCATAAGTAGGATTATTTGGGATGTTAAACCAAGTTATAAACTGAGTTTTCAATCAGGTCCTTAAACTATGTCGATAAATGACGGTTTTAGCCTTTGTGGCTTATAAAATGGTTTTAATCAAATCTTTTCAAGGTAAATCATTTATCTACTGATATGTTATATTAAATAACATATTTAAAACATTTTGATCTGACCTTAACATCAGTTTTCATAAACATCGCATAAAGACGTCATTTTACGACATAAGCGCCGTTTTGGCGCATAGTATGGTTTTAAACCATATATTGACCAAGACTTGATACATACTGATTTTAAAACTTATTTTAAACATATTTACATTAGGTACATGTTATAAACTTAGAATCCCAAATAATTTATAAATTATGTGTAAAATGACCAACATGCCCCTTTGGTGCATAGTTTGGTCATAAAAGATAAAATATACATACAAATGATATCCTACTGATATTGTATCATAAACAAAATACTTTTCCAGAATACTCATGATTTTAAACTTAAATTATATTCAAGTTCCTTTTATACGATATGGAATTACCAAAATGCCCTTATGAGGCATAGTTTTGTTTTAAAACCTTAAACGGGCATGTAAGTTGATATCCTAATAATATTTTAACTTATTTAAAATATAATAGCATATAGAACTTGTCCATGACTTATCCGGTTACCCGATATCGCTTTTATGCGTACGGTTAAGTATATATAACTATTTTACGAAAATTAACCGAAACGGGTTTAACCTTGTCATTTAAGTTTCAAAATCCAGAATGTTTATAGTTTACCCATATTATACAAGTCAAGTACTTGTCGGGATTAAACTACATTCTATATGATCATCGTTTAATCAAGCGTTATACGTAATGATCATGTACACTATTCGGTTTATAAGAACGTTAGTATTTAATTGGCTAGCTTACGCCATAATCCAGAATAGAGCCTTGCCGGTAAATGCTACCTGCACTTGGTACTTTTTTATATGGCTGAGTTATTTAATAATAAAAGAAGAAGACTAGCTCAGGTAAATACTCTAGACTTATTTTCATATATGGGCTTGGGATACGGTAAATTATTACCGCTTGGTCCAGAATTGGGTCAATCGAATGCCCGTTTGTGGCTAGTAAACCTGCATATTCTGTTTAATTAGTTTTGTTTGATAACTTAAACATCGGGGGTTAAGTTACCGTGTCCTGGATATCCTCGGCTCAATACATTAGTTATTGGCCACGACCTTAGCGCGGGGTGTAGGTATACACCTGACAGTCGCTCATATGCAAATTACCCAAGACATTGGGGATAACTCCTTCGTGAGTTCTAAGTGGTGTGTATTTAATCATGTCTCGGTTTCTGTACTGGGCCATGTATGTATTGACAAACATGTGAATCTGATAAAGGTTGGAAGGTCAACTTTCCCAAGTTAATAAAAGATTTTTTGCTGTTTTGCACCTAAAAATCATTTTAAAGTTTTCAAAATGAGTGAGTTGGGTGTATTTACCAGCGTAAGCTGACGTATCGTCCAAAGGCTAAGTTGCAGGTACAATACGAAATATGCCGGAAGCTGCTCGGTAGTAATAAGAGGATCTTGCAAATCCTTAGATCTGCCCTAAAGTCTGTTTTGTATTCTTTCTTGTACATTTTATGATTCGCCTATGGATCTTCTATTACGAGCCTGTATATTATTTTATTTTGAACATCCGGTTTGTAATAGTAATTTTACTCCAAGACTTCCACTGTGTCATGTTTAATTGACTATGATATTATCAACTGACGTCACGATACTCCCCACCTGGCCCACCGGTGTATAGATTTCGGGTTGGAAATCCGGGGTGTGACATAGCGGGGCAACGCCGCTACCCATGCTGACCCGGTGTGGCTAAAGCGGCGTTCCTTGGCTAGCCATGCCCCCAACCCAAGCCCATATTGCACTCTAAAGGGTGTGATTTAATCTCATGATCACCATGATCTTCCACATAAACACCATATCACCTTCATATAATCTACCATCTAAAATCACTACCCTAAAGGTGTGGTCATCACACAAACCACTATCATCTTTATTATTTTAATTTATTTTTTAAAGTGTCAAAATCTAAAAAATAGAAAAAGGTGCATGTGGTAATCGTGGTTCAATCCACACCAACCACTATGAACATTGAGAGAGGTGGTGTACCCTTTCATTCATGTTCCTACGTGGCAAATCGTGTTCCAATCATGACCGACACACCCTTAAGCCTAAGGATGATATTAAACAAACGGTCAAAAACACTAAAACACTAGGAACATATTTTAGCCATCATATCAAACCAATCAAGAGACAAGATAGACGTGATGGCCTTTTTGTAATTAACTGAAACTTTCAAAAAGGCGAGAAGGGTCACTAAAGGTAATTTAGTAATTGTGCTTTTATATAAGCAATTTAAAAGGCCATCGAAACCTATTACTTCATTACAAACCTGCCCAACTTCCATGCAAAACGCGGAACCCTAGATTATTTTGTGACGTTTGAAGATAAGCTCACTACAACCTTAAATATCAAAGTGAGTTATATATGTTGTAATATATTTGAGTTAATATATGTTTAGGACGTCTATATAATAAAATTTTATGCATATAAATCGGCAAAAAACAACTAAATTATACAGCGGAAGATAAACGTCATACATCTGAGAAAAATAAGGCAGACAAATTCTATACAAGGTTATATTTTATGGAATTTATGTCTTAACTGTAATGTATGAATCACAGAAAACGCAAAATGTTATGAAAAAAAATGAACATTAATCATTTAGTTGTATTGAAATGTTGCAACTTCTACGGAAAATGCAAAAACCTAGATAACTTATGTATTATGAAATGTTCATTTGGATTTATATTGTCTATTTAAACCCACTTACTTACGATTTTTAAATGACTATAATAATTTCTAATCATAATATTCTTTTTAAATTACACCCTATTAACAAACATTTCATTCTCTTTAATTTGAGTATGCAATTGCTATAATTTGCAGAAGTTTTTTATTTTACAATCTATAACATTACGTGATTTTGTAACCTTACGTGATTATGTTCCGGTACGTAATTACGTAATATGTATTTTATTCATGAAACAAAAGTAACGTTACGTGATTATTTATCTGTATAAATCAAATACAAAACATTAAATAGTCAACCTATAATAACAACGTAATGTCGTATATTACATATTTAATTACGTAATAAAGTATAAACAATTAAATTCTTATCATTGTAATCACGTAATCTATAAGACCCATAATAAAATTTTGCTTATAAACAATTCTTTTTATAAAAGAGTTACTAATATAAGAAGATAAGGCATATGCACCAACTTCCAAAATCCCAAATTAATTAAAACTTCATGGTACTTACAAAAGTTACTACATAATAGCGAGGACTTGTTTTACAAACGATTGAACGTGATTTCTAAATTTGTGTTCGTTTCTTCACAGGGCTTGATCTTCACTCGTAACCCCTTAGCAATCACCTAAGGATCAAAATTTATCATTAACGTGAGATATTGTGAGCATACAGCAAATCTAGATGAACCCGAAATAACAAACTTAAATTTTGTTAATCAACCCGCCGTAAGCTACAGTTGGGCTACCGTAGCTTACGGTACCTCCCTTTTGTCCGAAACAGCAGGTCCCAACCGTAAGCTATGGTTGGGGACCGTTGCTTACGCTGCAACCCAGTTGCAAAATTCTACCTTTTTTGTCTTTTTACGAAAAACGTCTATAACTTCTTTGTTACTCTTCCGTTTTGCTTCAAATTAGTTTCTAAATGACCGTAAAATGTTTAACCATATATTTAATCCAAAATCCTTCACCCAAACTATTTATTTTTACAACATACGCCACCGGTACCTGTTTTATGTGTATAATTATTCGATCTGTTTCACTTATTTAATAGTTCAGGTTATGTTTCTCACAACTTATAGTAAGGATTAATTCCATGCAACTTTACCCATTACCTGGGCTTACTAAACTTGCATTTTACGCTCCCGTTTACCCGGTTTGCGTTCGCACTAGTTTAACCCGTTAAGCTAACTTTGGCCAAACTTAATTTCTCTATTAGTTGCCTTGAGGAATTCACATCCTCTTGGGTTACTCATGTTATAATCCGCGTTCCCGTTACTCGGTTTACGCTATAAGACCCGTTTGGTTCGTTCGTGTGAAATCCATCACTTATGAACAACCAAACTTTATGCATTCATTAATTGACCCGTTTGGTTTGTTCGTGCGAAATCCATCACTTATGAACCTCCAAACTTATCCATATCATTATTCTTTACTATCATATTAACAAATCACATAAATTAAAACAATAAGTAGCTATGAAACGCATTGTCACGTACCTTATAGCTTCTCTTTCAAGCTTGTGTCCGTCCCGGCTTTACCACTTGATGCTTCACCCAAATTGCCTATAGAGTTAATCTGATTTATCATTTAGAACTCTCAGTGCACCATATGACACGCAACTTGTCAATATTTCAATTACATGGTACTTCATATTTTTCAATAATCCATATTCACTTTGGCATTTTATCAAACACCTTATAGAGAGGATATTTTATGCTACTTCTAGTAACTCAATTAAACATCTTTCAACCATATATATTCTCATTTATCAAACCATTGTGCACAATTGTAATCTAATTAACATAAAATTTCAGTTTATTATACTTCAAATGCATAAATTAACCATCATAATTCATGTCTTCCTTACTTTTCACCAAAATCCACTTACATACAAAAGGCTATAAATCGAAACACTTGATTCATCATACTTGTTTCACAATTTCATAACAAGGTTAGTCTCTAAACATGTACTCACTATCAATTTCACCATAAATTCTGCAATCCATTCAAAAATTGCAAGTTATGGTGTTCACCTACATTCTCTACTTCATCTAATACAAAAATTCAACATGCCTCTTGACCACCTAGCTTGGAGTGATCAAAATTTCCCGATCATACACAAGATTTACACACTTGAGCCTTCCAATTTTAGAGATTTTGAGGATTAGGTTAACATGGGTTTCCCCCTTCTTTCTTTGCTAGTGATCGACACACACACATAGCGTGTGTGTGTTGTGTTTTATTTCCATAATAAAACTTAAGTTTCCAGTTTTTCCTTTTCGGCCCCTCAAGTTTGGGGTTTTATCTTAAAAAGGATTATTGGTTGAAATTCAAGTAAATTTTAATTATTTTTATTAACTATATTAAATTGTTCTAATTACTTGCTTCTACTAGTTAACATTCGTTAAATATTTGATATTAATCATTATGTAAGTTTTTGGGTGTTACATAATCTATCTTACCTAATAAAGTTCATAACTAGGGGGGCACATGGCATACATCTAGGGTCTCTATTTTCTAATTTCCCGCCAAAAATTACTAGAAATCCCTTTGGTGTATCCTATTTGGACTATCCACTTGACTAAAACGGGTCAAAATTGCTATCATATATAAACTTATAACCCTGCTTTTTTCACTCTTTACATCATAATCTCACCACGCCGATTAGGTTTTCTCTCTTTCTCTTCCAATCAAACAATCAGAAGGTATATGTTTCTCAAATAACGTTTCGATTTCCAGTTAATTTCTTCATTTTTTTTGTATTAAACATCTTGATTTCATAGTTCTTTCCGTCGATCTGTGTTTATATTTCAACTGATATACTGTTTTGATTTAATCTGTGGTTTTAGGTTTTCAATATGCAATCGGTTCCATCAAGGTATGTAATCTATATGATCATCCGATTTTTTCGTTGTTCCATAGATTTCCTCTTGTATGATAAAAAGTTTGTATCAAATGATTCTTTTTTAGGGTTTGTAAGTTTGTATCCATTGATTCTTTTTATGGTTTTGAAGATCTTTATTCTTTCAATAAATCTTAATATGTTGTATATTGTTTTTTTTGATTGAATCTTACTTTTGATCTTTATTCTTCCTTTATGTTTTTGATTCATTAAGTTTATCTTGAATATGTTATATATTAATGATCTATCGTAATAGATATGATTCGTGATAATTGATTTTTTCATGCTAATGTTGTTTTTGAGCTTAAGGATTTGATATTGTGATTGATCATTGGATTATGATTGTTGTCTTTGTAATTTGTTGTTAGGCTAGATAAATTTGTGAAAATTTAGAAGTGTTTGGTTGCTTTTTATTTCATTATGTTGTCGAATCTTTGCTCCACCTTTCTATTGTTTTGTTTGACAATTGGTTGAATATCATATGTGTTCTTGGAGTTTAATGGTTTGATCCTTGATGTTTGACAATTGAATTTTGGATCATAATAATAGTTCAGTACTATCTATCTATTTATTATAAAATTATTATTGTTAATTATTATTTCCTTATTTAGATAATAGTGAATAACTTGATTTTAATTCAAAATTTGATTTGGAGGATAATATGGAAGTAAACGATTTGCAATCAATAACATTAATCGGATTACCTTTTTTGGTGGGTTCAATGTAGCTAGACATGTTAGTGGTTTAAAATTTAAAATTTTATATATAATTCTAATTAAATTCTTCCAGAATGTATATTAATTTTAAATTTAAATTCTATTTTACTTATTTTTAAATAAAGTTACATAAAATAGAATTTGACTACATTCTTTTTTTATAATTGCTAACTATCCTAATTTTTAATAATCTTAATTAACAATTATTGGTTTCTATATAATTAATTATCTTCAAATTATTCAACAATCATTTTAAAAACATTTATTAGTTGTTACCATATATGATTTAAATTATTAAAATAATAGATACAGAATAGACTTTTGAACTTTCAGTCTATTTTAGATGATTCTGTTCCTCATGGTGCTACCATTGATATATTTTCCAATATCATTTTATTTATTAGAACCATGTTTTAAGAATATATTAATATTCTTAAAAAAATCAAAAAAATGTGTTTTTAATATTTTTTGCTGATGATAATAACTAAATTTGAATTATATTAAGATCTTTGACTGAGATGAATGTAGCTTATAATATTAACCCTGATTTTGAAAATATAAATCATTTAGTGTACACTTTTGTTTGCCTTACATTGTTTTGACTTAGGTGCATCTATCTTGGATTGTTTAACAATGAAATAGAAGTTGCAACACAAATTTTCTATCTGATCTCTTATCATTTTCAAACTTAAATAGATCATTTAACATGAGGTAATAATGTGAATTACACTTTAGGATGCTTGCATCAAGTTAATTGTCTCTTGGGCAACATTTATGATGATACGAGAACTAGGATAATTAGAAATTACACCTTTAACCATTTTCCATACTTTAGCTCGATTATCGGCTTAAGCCATCTTCATTGTACCATTTCAGGTTGAGCACTACACATGCATGACACGGGGAACTCAGACGGCTCAGGCTCACCCTCTCAACCTGAGCGGTGTTGTGGCTTCCGGTTTATATCCTGTTGACCAGGTAAGTTCAATGATGTATAAGAAATTATACATCTTTTAAACGTCAAATATTCCCTATTAATGCGGAAATTCGTTTGTTTTCATTGATCTTGATACTCATTTGAGTTGTTTGTGAAAATATAGGTCCGGGCTTCGGCCCGTTGAAGAAACAAAGGCTTTTGGAGCGATTTGGAGCAAAAATGGAACATTTCAGCCAAACTCTGGCACGACCGTACCAAGCCTTCGGAAGCCGGCACTATCATCAGCACTACCATCAGTCTGCACAAACCAAGCCAGTCCAACATATGGCACGATCGTGCCAACCCCAAGCACGACCGTGCTCGTGCTAGCACAAGTTCTGATCAGCTAATTTCTGAGATCAACATAATCATTTTCGAGTACGATATTGATAAGCACGACCGTGCCACACTTTGGCATGGTCGTGCCTCCTCGGGGAAATTCTAGCGGGATCTTTCCGGATTTGGCATCAAACTTGGTCAACAACTCAGAAAGGCACCTGCCACTTACCAAGCACGACCGTGCCAAAAGGTGGCACGGTCATGCCAAATGCCCAGTAGCTTAAATACGTGAATTCAGCTCATTTGAAAGAGAGTTGGAGCATTTAGGTGATTTTCTCTCTCAAGAATCTGATCTTGGAAGCTTGGAGATTGAAGAAGGAGTCTTTAGGAAGGTTGTATCACTTGATATTCAACTCATTTTATCGATTATCTTGTCTTAAACTCTAGTATTCCACTTGTTATTTATGAGCAATCTACATTATTTTGCATTTGTCTTAGTTATTATGAGCCTTCTAGGCTAAACAATTATGTTGCTTGAATTTTGTTGAAGCTAATGAACATTTGACAACATGGAAATAGAAATGGTGATTGTTGCATGATAATCTTCATGATGATATTTGATCTTGTTCTTGGAATGCATGTTCATGTTTAAAGTCATTATTCTTGAATGTTTGGTCATAAGTATTTCCATGTAGTGTTGGAAAGCCCATCTAGAGATTATAATTGTTGAATCTTGTTAGTTTGTTGATTTGATTCATAGCATGAAACTAGGAATGGTAATTGCTAACATGATTAGAATAATGATTTGAATATGAATATGAATTCTTGTATTTGGATTTGGAAAGATCAAATGAATGTTTATATGGATTCTATGGTTTGTGTTCATGTTGGGTTGATGATTTAGGCCAAGGTTGTTATCTAGCATGACCACCCTTGTGATTCATATCAAGAACTTGTTGAAGATGTCATTTACTTGAAACCAAGTTAGGGTGATTAATGTGTTGTTCATATTAGTTTTCCTTAATTTGTAGAGTTAGGAGTTTTGACGAACAATTAACTTATTATTAAAGATTAACATCAACTTAGCAAGTGAACTTAAAAGAATGAATCTTAAGTGATTAAAATGTTGTTTCATTATAATTTTCCCAAGATTAGGAAACCTTGAATGGAAACCTAGTTGAATCTAGAACTTGCATCACCATTAGTTTTCCTTAAATGTTGTCATATGTTTGTTAATGGATACTTAATTTAAGCAACCTTTCTTAATTATTGTTCTTTATTAATTCAAGTAGTTAATTGTTATCTTTTCATGATAGTAAAAAAAGTCAAGAAATCAATTCATCCATTGAACCAGGTTTAAAAGTAACAAAGATCTAGTACTGAAACACTGAGTCCACGGATTGATATCCGGTTCTTACCAACCGACTGTACAACCACCTGACGCGTACACTTGCCCCTTGTGTGTGTAGTTGGTTTTAGGTAAATACCATTTTAAAACCTAATCTGTGTGAACGAAAATCATAGTAAAAAAAATATATTTAATTCACGCACATCATTCAACGAATTTTTTTTGTATTTACTTTGTATTCATGAATGTATAATGGTCTATTAACTCCAAAACATTTATATTAGTGCTTGCCATAATCAGGGGACAACAGTAGAGAAGAGTATGGGATCTACTCCACATTTGCGTGGCAGGTTTTTGGTCCACATGCAGCTCCTAACTTCTCTGCTGCTGCAGAATCATCAGTATTAGTGGAACTCACCCATTAGTTAAAAATATTAGTTTGAGATTTACTCCAAATAGATGCACACAACTTAAAGTATTTGAATTCATATTTTATTATCCTTTATACTTTATTTCTTTTCTTAATATTTACTGCTTGAGCAGACCATGAAAGTAGTAAATTTTGTAAAAATGAAAGAAGAACTTGATTACGAGTTTGGATACTTTTTATGTATAAAAATGTAGAATTATCTCTAGCTACAAAGTTATGTTTTTCTAAGTCTGTTTGTTTGAAATTAATGTGGTTTGTTTATTGTAAAATATTGTAACAAAGTGTAACGAACAAACACAATGATGTTGAGCAGTGCATGTCACAGCTAAGCTTTAAGTCAACTTACCTAATATATAATTAGTGATTAGAAGTAATGTAAGGATTGATTAAAAAGGAAATAATACAAGAATTGATTAGCAACCTCATTATACTTTCAAAAAGTGTAATTTACCTGTTTTGTGTTTTGTATCTTCTCTCAATTTAAAATTCAAGCTTATTATCTAGGTATCTATGTGTGGTTTAAGGTGTTTTAACTTAAGGTTAGTTTTGTGAAAGATGTAGACAAGGCAGACTCAATGTGGGATATACAACATCGATATGTTGCTGATTATATTTAAATTATATACGATGACATGGATAGATTATTTTTTAAGGTTAGCACTACAAATTTTTAATTGCACGTATACATCATCACAAATTTTTGCTTAGTTAGAGCAAATATAACCACGGAGTTTTTAATCATAGATTCTGTAGGTGCATCAAAATTATGTTTTGTTTGTAGAAGGAAAAGCAACATCGGGGTGTATCTAAGTCTCTTAGTCTATCCATGTGAGTTCACGTTACATATTGTCTATTTTGCGTCTTCAAGACATGTGAATTATTGTTCCACTTAATGACTTTAATTAACAAATCTGCAGTAATTTGTTTGCAAGAGGTAATGTTGATATACAAAACAAGAGAACTTGAATAGCAACAAACCAAAAGGTTAGTTGTTTGTATATGTGAGTTTATATAATAAAGAAGAGAACAAATGAATGGTTCCATCAGGTTTGATACTTAATATTGTAATGAGAAGTTGTTTGAACTAAAGACATATTCATGATTGTTAATGTTTTATGATAACTTATGTTAATATATTTATGTTTGCTTATTTTGTTAAGATCGAACAACATCTTTCAAGTGGTTATGACTATTTTTAAGCAACAAATTTTATGATATAAGTTGGTGTTAGAAGGATTAACATGATATGAAGTGTCATTATATTCTTTTCCATACTTGGTTTACTAGGATGAAGCTTTCAGCGGTAATGTTATATTTAGCATTTACATAATGCAAATAAAAATTGAAAACTAAAAGTTACTAATTTTATACTTTATGCATTACTTATAACTTATCAATCAACATTTCGACTTATTGAAGCAATGCAAACCAAAAAACCTACCATTTTCATTTGGCCTATAATACATGGAGTGTTTTATTTACTTTGTGAACTTTTTGCATTCCATATGAATTACTTTTAAAGAATTTATATATGTTCATTATAAACATATAATGTCCTTCTTCAATACCTCAAAAACATATTATTTTGTTAAATACGCGAAGTTCGCAGGAATTAGCACTAGTAAGTATAATAAATGATATGTAATGTCTAATCACATAATCATGTATTCTGTAAAAAAAATTAAGAAAACTATACCAATGGCGTACTCAAATTAAAGAAAATGAAATACTCGTTAATTTTGTGTAATTCTTTTATAAAAATATTATTATATGAAAAAGTTATAGTCGTTTGAAAATCCTGAAAGAAGTGAGTGTATGAATGAATAATATTAAATTTTTTAAAATACCATTCTTTCTATATTTCATACGAAATTACTCTCTTGTATAATAATCGATCTCGGTATAATTATGACAACTTTTTAATGATACTCAGAAAAGTATTATATAATTGTCACAACTTGGTACTAGAAATTTGTTTTATATCAAATTTGGTCCTACTTTTATATTCATCAACTATATTTAAAACCTTTAACAGATTCATCAACTTTTAAAACTTTAAGAAGTTGGTATCTCAATAATTCATTGTGGATATGATTGCATGTTAAATCGCACGACGATATTATTTTATTATACTATATTACAAACTATATGATTTCTTTAACACATTATTGATATTTTGATTTTACTATTTAAAGTACAATGGTACATTATGTACCCTTTTTTTAAAGATAACATACATTCAATGTTTATGTCAACCATTTATAATCCAAAGAGTGATTACACATATGTTTCTATGATAAGCTAAAAATTCACATTTCGTGTTGATTTTTGAAACATTACACATTTGATCATAAATTTCGCATCAACACTTTATACAAAGAGAATCAACAACAATAATAACCAACTTCTTATTTTTCCTCACGATCACCGTCCTTGATCATCAGTCACCATCTCATAAGATGTGTATTCAACTGAAATAGTTCTATATTTTATCTCTTTATGAAACGTCTGGAAATATGGACTTATCATGCTTTCATTTACTTTGTCAAATTATCTTAAGGCTTGGTTATTTCAAACCAATATTACACTTATTATTTGTATTCAGATTCTTTCTCAATTTCATGGTGTTACGCTACACTTTGTTCTTGGCCAAATCTTGAAAACGTACCCACTTTCATTTTTTTTGTAAGTTAAACTATGCAAATTTGTTCTAGTTTCTAAATGGTTTTTTTGGTATAACCTGTGAACCCTATGCGGTTGACACTCATAGACGCAACCATATCTTTTAGCTTTTTTTTTTTAATTAATAACTCCACATCTCTATATTGACACAACCATATGTAAAATAGATATAACGGCCAAGATTAATGTTAAATGAGGAAGAAAAGGGTAAACATCGAGTTTGCGTGGCTCTCAAACACACGTATTTGATACCGAGATCATGCCTCGCCCTTGCAAAGTATCTTTCGTGAGAATTTGGTTCGGCCTTGTTGTCCATATGAAGCTCATGATTTTTAATGAACCCAATTCAATCATAAGAATGACTTGCTCGCTTGTGTCAACTGACAAGAAAAGATAGTTAACAATGACTTTGAACATTTTCTATTTGGAATTTCATAATTATTCACAAATATGTTTTTTAACGACATGGAAATTTATTAAAGAAAACCAAGGCCAAAAAGAAGCTACGTGTAACATGATAAACATTAGGATCTAAATGAATAAACTTAATGATTAAATAAAAATAAATAAACAATTTTATAAGATAAAGTTATGAAGGGCTCGGGCTATCGGGACTTAATCTAAGCCAGGTTGTAACGCCCTGCCTTGGTAAAGTGAATTATTATGTTTATTTGAAAAGTTACATAAAGTATACAACTATGAATGTTTAACCTAGTTAGTATACTTGTTTATTTAAAAGATAAAGAGTTGTAACATGAAAATAGATAATAAAACATGAAGGGGCTAAATGGTACACTCTTAAAAGTTGAAAATATAAAGAATGAGAAAATAAAACACACACATACTTATGTGTGTGTCATGCATAGAGAGATGGGGGGGGGGGGAGAAGACCTCCCCCAAAATCTAAGAAAAAGTGCCAAAATTAAAGAATGTTCAACACTAAATCGATGCATGAACTCAAATTTGTGATCATCTAAGCTTTCCAAGTGTAAGGTATGTTGTATAACTTGATTTGATGAACTTTATGTGAATAGGAACTTGAAGGTGGTAACCTTGAATTCAATATTATTGCTGGTACGATGAAATTGATAATGAAAGTATGTGTAGAATATCATACTTGTTAGTATATGTGAAATACTTGAATAATTTAGAGGTTTAAGTATATGTTCATAGATGACATGAAATAGGTTTTGTCTGATATTATGAAATTGATGTTATATTATGTTGAAATGTGCTTAAAATCATCATATATACAAGAACGTGTGAGATACTTGAATAAATTAGATGTTTGGATTATTTCCATATATATATATACATATATGATAAAATGGGTTTTTACATAGTAATGAAAAACGCCAAATTCTTCTATGTTATGATAACCGAAAGTTTATGTTAACTCGATGTTGAGAAATGTATGAACTTGTAGAATTGAAAGAAACATGGTGATTTTTGTATGGAAAACTTAGCTAATATGATAGCCTAAAAATGATGCCCACCAAGTGTTTGATAATATGCTTAAATGAATTTTAAGAACCTGTTAGTGCATTTATATATGTCATTTGACAGTTTGACTTTTTAAAGTCAAACCGACTTATAATAGAATTAAAGAAGAAATGTGGTATAAAAGTCCATAAGATATGATGGTCATGATATAAGATGACTAATCTAACCATCTTATGGTGTTATATGATAGTTTGACTCTTGATAAGCTAGGTGAGAGCTTAAAACGGAATAGGTCAAGCTGGCCAAAGACGCGAGAAAGCATGATCGAGTGCAGGTTAAGTAAAACTTACACCTCCTATAATAGAATCACTATTTAAGAAATGTGAAGTAATTGGAAATAAACAATAACTTGTTAAAGTCGAGACCCATGGTTGA
This sequence comes from Scalesia atractyloides, assembly GCA_947069175.1. Lineage (NCBI taxonomy): Eukaryota > Viridiplantae > Streptophyta > Magnoliopsida > Asterales > Asteraceae > Scalesia > Scalesia atractyloides. The sequence goes on from CAMTDV010000008.1 coordinate 85,919,483, forward strand.
CGTAAGATCATAGTCTCAAGCAAATTTAATCCAAATACTACTAATAGTTAGCGGTAAGTGGGTATCGAACACAGGAGTTTGTGGAATATGTGTTATTTAAAGATTCAGCTAAAATGACTAACTTATCTAAATGCAAGAAAAATGAATTCAAGATTTTGATTGTTTTGGTTTTAAAATTAAATAACTAAATAAGTTGCAATTCAAAGATTGGTTGTTAAAACAGATTAGGAGAAAGTAACCATCCAGGTTTCCAGTTTCAATTGACATTCTTGTTTAAATCCAACTAGAAAAATCACATAGACATGATTCATGTATGATTATTTGTTCGTGATGAAAGGGAACTAAGTACCCGACTTATAAAAACGCGAGGTTGTTACCCGATGACCAATTAACCAATATCCAACCCTAATCCTTCCCGTGATATCTCGATTGTCAACGACACCAAGAACGTACGATTTAGGCCAAGATCGAAACATCAATTTAATAGCTTACAAACAAACATTCAAACACCATAATATACTACAAACATTGCAAGTCTATTATGTGACGCCTCTTTTTCCAGTACATGTTACAAATTCATATAACTTTTAATATTACAGTAATAATAAAATTCTTGACAAAAATGCCCTTCGTATATAACAAGGGAATTTTAAACACTAGTTGTAAACGAGTATTCGACTAGTCACCAACAAAACATGAACTTTGGAGCTAGACATAAGAACTATGAGTGATAAAGAAACAAAGTTCATATTCCAAAAACACCTATTTCGACCCACAACAACAACTTAGACGGAAGCGTGTATAATGGCATCACGATGTGTTCGTCCCGAGCGAGATGCGAATGATCAAGTAGAAGTTTTACCTAAACACCACAACAAATTTGGTTAACATTTCATTTATAAATTAAGCATTTACTACTAGTGGTTTATACAACTAACATCATTAACATTTTTACCCGTTTGTGTGGTCTCACATGAAACATTCCTTTTTACTTTCACATTCTTACCCGGTTGACCCGTTCACAATGAGTCAACATGAAAAACATTCTTTAATCATTCATTTCTTACATGCTTGCAATTCCATTATAAATGGATATTGCGCTTACCATTCCTTCATCAATATCTTTTATTCACCAAACCATTCATGATGGATCCTCACATAACCGTTTCGTCATCTTGAAACTTCAATCATTTTGACCCGTTTACTACAAGTCAATATATGCATCCCTTTCTTTACCTTATTATTCATACTTTTTGACCCGTTCATGACGGGTCTTCATACATACTTCACATTCTTTATTGTTTCGACACATCTCATACATCATATTCTAAACCATAGTTTACCATATTGGAACAATATGTTATGAGCCAATTATCAAAAATTTTACATTAAGATAATGAAAAGTTCACATGAACTTACCGTGATCTTGTGCTATTTGCGCCTTGGTATGGCTTGTGGCTTCTTCCTTCTTTGCTCCTATACGGTTACAACATCATGATTTTAGCTTCCTATACAATTATCACATAAGCATACTTCCTTACTTATTATGATCTTATTCAACCATATATACTTTCATTTTCATTCTACTACATCGATTCAACAAGTATTCGTGTCAAAAACACAATAATTCAATTAAGGCATTTCATCGAACATGTTGTGTGCGTACCATCAATAAAGCATAATGTACAAGTAATTTAAGCACAGTTTTTCCTAGTTCATGCATAGATTAACATGATCATTAATCTTTACAAATCTTCATCTTAAATCATGTATCTTTTGTTTCAATATCAAATCAACCAACAAAATGTACCTACCATGTATAATTTCAAGCATTAACATTACACATAATCTACACCAAGCCCACTCTCAATCTACAAGTGGGTTTTACCCCAAACCATCAATATGATCAAAATTAAGCATAATACAAACTCTACCTGTTGATATTATCTAGAATTCATGCTCAATTTCATTTAACATTCACGGATTATACATAACCCACTTCATCAAACTGCTAGAAACGTGAAATTTAACTTACTTGATGATGACAATACTTAGATGATAATAAATCTTAGTTCATGCATTGATTCAAGCTTCAATTCTTCATTCAATTTGGTTGATCTTGTGTTGACAAGGGTTTTCCCCTTCTTCTCAGCTCTCATCGACACACACACATCTGATGTATGTGTCTTTAATTTTTAATTTTATGTGTAATTAATTTACTTTCCTACTTATCCAAGTTTGGTCCATCTAGTTTGATGTTTATATTATTATGGCTAAACATATCCCTTTAGTTAAAACTTAACTTGTACTTTAACTAGGGTTATATTTCTTGTTCACTATTTATTCAACATTTCTACTTGCACACTCGCGCCCACATATATATAATTTTTGGGGTGTTACAAATCTACCCCCCTTAGAGGAGGTTTCGTCCCCAAACCTAATTACGTACCAAATAATTTTGGGTAGTATTCACGCATTTCGTATTCCGTTTCCCATGTGAGATCCGAACCCTTTCATGTTGCCATTGGACCAAAACTTGTCTAATGGTCTTGTTGCGTAGGTGCTTAACTTAAGTCTTTTATAGCCGGGTCGTTCATATAACTCATTTTTTTAATCCAGTTCGAAACCGTCGAGAGGCACGTAGGCAGTTTCATCCACGAGACATTTTCTTAATTGTGACACATGAAATGTCATGTATTCCATCCAATGCCGGTGGTAGTTCCAGCTGGTACGCCACCTCTCCAATACGAGCCTTAACTTTAAAAGGCCCAATGTATCGGGGACCGAGCTTTCCTCGTTTACGGAACCGAATCACTCCCTTCCAAGGTGAAACCTTTAATATTACCTGATCCCCTACTTGAAACTCGATGAGTCGTCTTCTTCGATCTGCATAAGCTTTTTGTCGGTCTTGTGCCGCTTTTAATCGGCTTGTACTATATCAATCTTTTCATTAGTCTTTGCTACTACGTCTTTAGGCGCAATTTCCCTTTGACCTACCTCCCCCCAACAAATGGGGGTTCTACACTTTCTTCCAACATCTCGTATGGTGCCGTCTGTATGCTATTTTGATAGCTGTTATTGTAAGCGAACTCAATAACGGCAAATGGTCATCCCAGTTTCCCCCAAAATCTAAGACACATGCTCTTAACATATCCACAAGTGTTTGAATAGTCCTTTCAGATTGTCCGTCCGTTTGTGGGTGGTAGGCGGTACTAAAATGGAGTTTTGTTCCCATTTGTTCATGAATTTTTTGCCAAAATCATGATGTAAACCTAGTGTCCCGATCCGACACAATGGAGACAGGTACTCCATGGCGAGCTACAATTTCATTTGTAAAAATCTCTGCCATTCTTGTTGACGAATAAGTTTCTCGGATGGGTAAGAAGTGAGCACTTTTGGTAAGCGGTCCACAACTACCCATATGGCATCATGCCCCTTTCGTGTTTTGGGAAGTTTAGTCACCAAATCCATTGTTACATTTTCCCATTTCCACGTAGGAATTTCCAAATGTTGTAACTTACCGTATGGCTTCTGATGTTTTGCCTTCACTTGTGAACATGTTAAACATTTAGCTACATGCTTGACAATATCCTGTTTATTCCCGACCACCAGTAATTCTTCTTTAAATCTCGATACATTTTTGTTGCTCCTGGATGTATCGAGTATCGTGACTTATGTGCTTCTTAGAGCAATATCGCTTTTACTTCGCATAACCAAGGAATCAAGATTCGCCCAAACCGAGTTTTGATTCCCGTTGCATTCTCCTCCAACTTATTCGCAATTCCTTTTGTTCTTTCCTTTTTAGGATCATCCACATTTAATGACTTGGTTTGTGCTTCCCGTATCATCTCAAGGAGATGTGGCGTGACAATCATTCTCATAGACTTTACTCGAATTGGAAGTGGATGTTCCTTTCGGCTAAGGGCATCAGCCACTACATTTGCTTTACCCGGATGATAAAGGATTTCACAATCATAATCCTTAATCAGTTCTAACCACCTTCGTTGTCTCATGTTGAGATCTTTTTGTTCGAAAAAATATTTGAGACTTTTATGATCCAGGTATATGGTGCATTTTGTTCCGTATAGATAATGTCGCCATAGTTTCAAGGCGAACACCACAGCAGCTAATTCTAGATCATGCGTCCGGTAATTTTCTTCGTGTGGTTTGAGCTGTTTTGAGGCGTATGCTATACTTTACCTTGTTGCATTAAAACACCTCCTAACCCCTGACGTGATGCGTCCGTATACACAACTAGATCTTCGGTTCCATCTGGCAGAGTTAACACCATGAATTAGACAGTCTCTCCTTCAGACTTGAAATGCTTTTTCTTGTTCGGGTCCCCATTCAAACTTCTCACTTTTCTTTGTTAACTAAGTCATGGGTAGAGCTAATTTGGATAAGTATTGAATAAATTTTCGGTAATAGCCCGCTAGTCCCAGAAAACTTCTTATTTCATTTGGATTCTTCGGAGGAATCCATTTCATAACTGCTTCTACCTTTGACGGATCCACTAAAACACCATCTTTACTAATCATGTGGCCGAGAAATTGCACCTCTCTGAGCAAAAGGCACACTTAGAAAACTTTACATATAACTTTTCCTTACAAAGAAGTTCTAATACTTCATGCAAATAGTTTGCATGATCGGCCTTGTTTCGGGAATACACTAAGATGTCATTTATAAACAATATTACGGATTTATCAAGCAGGGGTCGGCATACACAATTCATAAAGTCCATAAACGCCGTCGAGGCATTGGTTAACCCGAAAGACATTACTAGAAACTCGTAATGTCCATATCGAGTTCTAAACGCAGTTTTTGCCACATCTTCTTCACGTACTTGCAATTGGTGATATCCCAAACGCAAGTCAATCTTTGAGAACCAACTTGCCCCTTGCAATTGGTCAAAAAGGTTATCAATTCGGGGTAAGGGGTATCAATTTTTAACCATTAATTTGTTTAATTCTCGATAGTCGATGCACATGCGCATCGACCCATCCTTCTTCTTAACGAATAATACGGGAGCTCCCCAAGGTGACATGCTCGGGCGTATGAAGCCCTTATCAAGCAATTCTTGTATATTAATCATTAACTCCTGCATTTTAGTAGGAGCTAATCTATAAGGAGCTTTAGCCACCGGTGTAGCACCTGGGTTTAGTTCAATACGAAACTCTACGTCTCGCTCGCTCGGGAGTCCCGGTAACTCATCCAGAAACACATCCGGATACTCAGTTACAATTTCAACATCATCGATTTTTGGCACGTCCTTAGAGGTATCTATTACGTATATTAGGAATGCGTTGCCTTCATTTTGTATGTACTTAACTGCCTCTACTATAGTACATAGCTTCATTTCGATTTTTCTTTCTCCATGGATGCTTACCCATTTCTCACTCGGTGATAGTACTCGTATAATCTTAGTTTCGCATTGAATTCCTGCATGGTATCGGGATAGCCAATCCATGCCCACTATCACTTTGAACTCTCCCAATACCATGGGTACAAGATCTATTTCAAATTCCTTACCTTCTATAACGATTTTACATCCCTTACATATTTCATTCAATATGTAGTTCTTGTTATCACTACTTCTACTTCTAAGGGTATAAGCATTCGTTCGGTTTTAAAGGAAGGATGTCTTATAAGTTCGTGCGATACGAATGACCTACTCGCCCCAGAATCAAACAATACATTTTAGGTATTAAATTTATTAAAAAATACCTGACACAACGTTTGGAAGTGACCTTGGCTTCTTCAGCGGTAATTTGAAACATTCTTCCCTTAGTCCTCGGAGCAATATCCTTCTTCCCATCTTTACCACCTTTTTCCTCCAGCTTTGGGCAATCTGCCTTGAGATGCCCCGGTGAGAAACAATTGAAACAAGTCCTGGTAGTGTTCGGACATTTGTAATAGGGGTGCCCTTCTTGCCCGCAGTTGTAGCATCCCTTTTGCCCAACTGACATTCTCCTGAGTGCAGTTTCCACAAGTTTTGCATCGAGGAATCCCACTCTTTATGTTATCCTTCTTGTTGTAATCATGAGTTTTCAATTTCTTGGTCGGGCTCGGGTTAACACCCTTTTCTATCGTTCTCTTTTCCCCACGCTCTGTTTGACGCTTGAGCTCTATCTCTCGATCCTCGCCCAATTGATCAATTCATTTAAGGTTTCACACTTCGAGGGAGTGATGAACTCCCTAAATTCCGCCTTTAACATGTTGTGGTAATGGTTAATCTTCATTCTTTCTGTTTTCGTAAGATCTTGACAAAATTTTAACTTGTCGAGAAACACATTCGTAATTTCATCAATAGACTCCTTGTCTTGCTCACTAAAACTCTCTTGAATTCTATCAACTGTGGATTGCGGGCAATGGAATTTTAAGAAAGGTTCCTTAAACTCTTGCCACGTTAGCTCCTGAAGCTTCTCTTCTCCCAATTCCTTGCAATAGGATCCACCAATCCTTTGCTTGGAGTTAGAGTTGGCCCATGGCAAACATTACTTGATCCTCTTTCTCGCACCTACTTTGTATAAAAACGGCATCCATGTTGGAAATCCATCTTTGGCATACAATAGGATCAATTTTTCCATCATACGTTGCGGGGTTGCAAGCCATGAAGTCTCTATATGTGCACCTACGGGTCCCTTTCCTGTTTTGAACCCCGCTCATCCATTCCTTTAGCTCTTCAATCTTGCTTGTCATGACGGCCTCTACTGTTTCTAAAACACGACTCTCTACCTCTTGTGCTAATTGAGGTAGACTGGATTGCATGGCTTTGTAACCTCCTTTGAGATCTTCTCGTTCATCGCTTCTTGACGTGCTAACTCATTACGTTCGGATCTCTTTCATCTTCCATCTCTATAGGTATCATATTACTTTCATTAAAACGTTCATTTATTAGCTTTGTATTGTCATTCTTAGCAATTATTATCATGAGTCACACTTGAGGTGTTCGTTTCATTAAATGGCGGGCAATTTATTACACGTCTTCAATAAGTCAAAGGACTTATTATTTCATGCATTCTTATCCTTCGTTACGGAATATTACATTCTTGACATGCCTTTCTATGGTTCAATTAATTTCACATATCTACTTATTGATACATTTTACCTTTCGAGTTCTTTATGGTTTACGATTGTGTTTTAGGAGATTTGGAACTTGTGACTTGGAAAGAAAGCATGTCTAGTTTATGAGGGGCCTCGGCGACGCTCAAACATTGCATCGGTGATGCATCCTAGTTTATTGCGTCGGGTATAAGTTGCGTAGACAGTGGGTTTAGCCGTCGGGGATAAGAGGTGGCGTCGCGACGCCCTAAATGGCCGTCGGCGACGCCCCATCTGTACTGCAGACGCAGATTTTTCGTTTTTCAGCTCATGGAACCCGTTTACTGGCCCCGACTCAATCTGAACTGACCCATAATGTCTGCAACAACCCAAACCATTCCGTAATCATCCTTATATTAATCCATTACATATTTATGACTAATAAGTAAAGGACACTTACTTGATTAACGCCTCGGATCGAACACATATATGCACGAGCTTTTGGTTTGAGTTCAAGCACTTCAACTAATGCTTGAATCCCTCAAACCTGGGCTCTGATACCAACTTGTGATGCCTCTTTTTCCAGTACATGTTACAACTTCATATAACTTTTAATTTTGACGTAATAATAAAATTCTTGACAAAAATGCCCTTCTATATAAACAAGGGAATTTTAAACACTAGTTGTAAACAGTATTCGACTAGTCACCACACCAAAACATGAACTTGGAACTAGACATAAGAACTATGAGTGATAAAGAAACAAAGTTCATATTCAAAAAACACCTATTTCGACCCACAACAACAACTTAGACCGGAAGCGTATATAATGGCATCACGATGTGTTCGTCCCGAGCGAGATGCGAATGATCAAGTAGAAGTTTTACCTAAACACCACAACAAATTTGGTTAACATTTTATTTGATAAATCAAGCATTTACTACTAGCGGTTTATACGACTAACATCATTAACATTTTGACCCGTTTGTGTGGTCTCACATGAAACATTCCTTTTTTACTTTCACATTCTTACCCGGTTGACCGTTCACAATGAGTCAACACGAAAAACATTCTTTAATCATTCATTTCTTACATGCTTGCAATTCCATTATAAATGGATATTACGCTTACCATTCCTTCATCAATATCTTTTATTCACACAACCCTTCATGATGGATCATCAAATAACCGTTTCGTCATCTTGAAACTTCAATCATTTTGACCCGTTTACTACAAGTCAATATATACATCCCTTTCTTTACCTTATTATTCATACTTTTTGACCCGTTCATGACGGGTTTTCATACATACTTCACATTCTTTATTGTTTCGACACATCTCATACATCATATTCTAAACCATAGTTTATCATATTGAAACAATATGTTATGAGCCAATTATCAAAAATTTTACATTAAGATAATGAAAAGTTCACATGAACTTACCGTGATCTTGTGCTATTTGCGCCTTGGTATGGCTTGTGGCTTCTTCCTTCTTTGCTCCTATACGGTTACAACATCATGATTTTAGCTTCCATACAATTATCACATAAGCATACTTCCTTACTTATTATGATCTTATTCAACCATATATACTTTCATTTTCATTCTACTACATCGATTCAACAAGTATTCGTGTCAAAAACACAACTAATTCAATTAAGGCATTTCATCGAACATGTTGTGTGCGTACCATCAATAAAGCATAATGTACAAGTAATTTAAGCACATTTTTCCTAGTTCATGCATAGATTAACATGATCATTCAATCTTTACAAATCTGCATCTTAATCATGTATCTTTTGTTTAATATCAAATAACCAACAAAATGTACCCTACCATGTATAATTTCAAGTACTAACATTACACATAATCTACACCAAGCCCCATCTTCTACAATTACAAGTGGGTTTTACCCCAAACCATCAATATGATCAAAATTAAGCATAATACAAACTCTACATGTTGATATTATCTAGAATTCATGCTCAATTTCATTTAACATTCACAGATTATAACATAACCCACTTCATCAAATCGCTAGAAACGAGAAATTTAACTTACTTGATGATGACAATACTTAGATGATAATAAATCTTAGTTCATGCATTGATTCAAGCTTCAATTCTTCATTCAATTTGGTTGATCTTGTGTTGACAAGGGTTTTCCCCTTCTTCTCAAGCTCTCATCGACACACACACATCTGATGTATGTGTCTTTAAGTTTTAATTTTATGTTTAATTAATTTACTTTTCTACTTATCCAAGTTTGGCCCCTCTAGTTTGATGTTTAATTATTATGGCTAAACATATCCCTTTAGTTAAAACTTAACTTGTACTTTAACTAGGGTTATATTTCTTGTCATTATTTATTAACATTTCTACTTGCACACTCGCGCCCACATATATATAATTTTTGGGATGTTACATATATTCTAGAAATACGGATAAAAACACAAATGTCTTAAACAAACCTTCAACCTAGGATCATTACAAGGAGTTTAGCCACTCATAGTCCAGTAAATCATCATACCATCAAGTTTCATGTTCTTACTAATCAATAATACAAAGCAAATGTTTTGAAATTGTTTTGAACCAACAAGAACACCGAAATTCGCATCCTAACTGCTTAGAAATGTCTCCAATGATTTAAAATGTCAAAAGACTCTTCAAAACTGATTTTAAAAGGCAGTTACACTTTTCTCCAGGTCACCACCGTAAGCTACGGTGCCCACCATAGCCTACCGTGGTAATCATCTCCTTACGGCTTCAAACTTCTGGCTTACGGTGCACAAATAAAGAGTCAGACATCATCGTAAGCTACGGTGCCTGCCGTAGCCTACGGTGATTCCAGTTTTTCCTCATCTTGTTCTCTTATCAACTCTCTATTGTTCCATCTTCACTTGGCCAAGTACAAGCTCCCATCAAAGCACAATAAAACCGCTTATTTATGCTCTTCGGTACCTTGCAAAGCCATTCACACTATAGTTATCACATTCTAAAAATTAACATAATTAAGTGCGGAATATTAATTCTTTTAAAGCACTTGAGGGTTGTCCAATGGACCACCGTAATGGTGTAAACTAAACGGGTTAAAATGGGTAAGATTATGCTAAATCATATTTTGGTTGCCAAATAAAGAATTTTAGAATTAGGACCCTATTGTAAACCATAACGGTCAAATGAGCAAAATTATGAGTAATCACACTAGGTGATTAACCTAAAGAAATTTTGAAATGGAACCCTATGGTGTAAATCATAATGGATAAAATGGTAAATAACCATGTAGATTTTTGATGATAAACCAATGAACTTTCAAAATAAGACCTTCTTGAAAGAATATGGATTCGAATTGATTTTCCTTCCCCTTCCATTAAACTGAGTAGAGCGATATTTATCAAGGGAGATCCACAAAGTTCTCCTACATATGTGGAGTACAAGCTTGACCACTGACTAAGTTACCATTCAAATATTAAATAATAACAATATATTAATAAACTAATATGATCTCTAATAGTCCCCCTCAGCTTGAGCGTGGATAGGTAGCAACGTTCAAGCTGGCTCTGAAAGTCTCGAAAAGATATCTAGGTAAACCCTTCGTGAAAGAAAAAAAGAAAAAGAAAAAATTAGGGTAACCTTGCTCTGATTACCATGAAAGAATATGGATTCAAATTGAATTTTCCTTTCCCCTTCCATCCATGAAACTGAGTACAACGATATTTATCAAGGGAGATCCACAAAGTTCTCCTACATATGTGGACTACAAGCTTGACGAGTGACTAAGTTATCATTCAAATAATAAATAATAACAATATGTTAATAAACTAATATGATCTCTAATACTTCTGACGCGAAACAAAATGGGTTGATAAGTAGAAATGATTTTTTTATGGTAAACCAATGAACTTTCAAAATAAGACCTTCTGGCGTGAACTAAAATGGGTCGAACAAGTAAAAATGAATCTTTGGTAGTAGATCAATGAACTTTTAGAATAGATCATTATGGTGTAATCTATAACGGTCAAATGAGTAAGATGGTAAGTATGCATATTTTTGGCAACAAATATTACATGGTTAGTTGAATCGCTAAAAGGGTAAGTTATAAACGAGTCAAATGGACAAACAAGTCAAACGATGATGTTATCATTAATCATTTGATCATAAATTTCATCATTAACACTTAATATAAAGAGAAACAACAACAATAATAATAACTGAGTAACTTCTTATCATGGTCACCGTCTTTGGTTATCAGTCACCATCTCATAAGACCTAATTTGAACTTGAAGGCTTAGTTGCAGCACTTTTAAAGCTCAAATCTCTTTGAAATAAATGTTGGTGTGTATTCAACTAAAATAGTTCGTTATTTTATCTCTTTATGAAACGTCTTAAAATAAAGAGTTGTCATGCTTTCATTTACTTTGTCAAATTATCTTAAGGCTTGGTTATTTCAAACCAATTTTAAACTTTGTTCTTGGCCAAATCTTGAAAACAGGGGCAAACTAGTGTTATGTGAGTCGTAGCATGGGCTACGGCTGAAGTCCATATGCGTAGTGTATTTTTTCGGTTTTATATAAAGGATATCCTAAAAGAGTATAAGGATACCCATAAGTAACCCAAACTTATAAAATAAGGGAGCTCGAATAAAACAATGACCCAATTGATTAGATAAGTCCCAAAAAAGATAAAATATATATGGCGGCATTCTTTCTGATCGTCGCTCAGTCGCTGGAAGAAAACCAAACGTCGCTGGTCATCCTTTACGCACCGGTCTCCTGTTTTGCTGCTGCCAATAACACTGGTTCGATAAAAAAATCCCACAATCCTGCTGTTTGCTGCTGTGATAACACTGGTTCCGCCCGTTTTACGCCCCTGCCCTGCAATTTTTCTGCTGAAATCGGAAGGAAATCACTGACTTGGTAAGTGGTAACTTGTTATGCGGTTTAATTTTATGCAGAATTTATAGTTTATGCAGAATTTTAGTTTGTGCAGAATTTTCTTGTTAAACTAGGTACTCGAGTTATTAGGTATTTGTTTTACTTTATTTATTTATTGTCGTTTTTTAATGCTGTATGATTGTACGGTAATTTCTTTTTTTGGAATGCCTCTGATTTAATGTGCTAGTTCCGTCACTGCTTGAAAACATACCCACTTTCATTTTTTATAAGTGAAAACTATGAAGATTTGTTTTAGTTTCTCAGTTTTAGTTTCTAAAAGGTTTTTTGGTATAACCTGTGAACCCTATGCGATAAACACTCATAGACGCAACCATATTTTTTAGTTTATCTAATTAATAACTCCACATCTCTATATTGACACAACCATATGTAGTACAGATAGAAAGGCCAAGGTTAATGTTAAACGAGGAAGAAAAGGGTAAAAACCAGGTGTGTGTGGCTCTCGAATTAGGGGACATATGTTAGACCACCAAAGCAATGCATCATTTTGTTTATTAAGTCTGTCAATTATATATATATATATTATAATATTATATTAATCGCTAAAAAGCAAAAAAGAAATACCAAATAAAGAAAGAAACTTAGTGGGCACATAGAAGGGGCGGATGTAACTTATTATAAGGGGTAGCTTCCGCTACCTCTTGGCGCTTCAGCGGTAGTGTAAATTTTGAAAAAATTTGACGTTTTTCTGATTTCGTTACCCCTTACTTTTAAAACGTTACCCCTATGAAAGTTTTCTAGATCCGCCACTGGTAGACGTATGCATTAGCAAACGGAAGGCACTGCAGTGCACATTGGCAAGTGCCAACACTATTAAACATTCTTTCATTTAACATACAAATAAATATAGAGTGAAGATACTCATGATCATATCTTAGTGTATGCCCGGGAGGGAGATTGCACCAGTTGTTCTGTTCCTGATATATCTTGCAAAATCATGCACCATTGATTCAGGGCGCCTACCACATAAACACACATATTTGAGACTAAGATCATGCCTCGCCCGTGCAAAGCATCTTTCGTGAGAATCTGGTCGGCCTTGTTCTCCACATGAAGCTCATGATTTTAATGGACCCAATGCAACCACAGGAATGACTTGCTCACTTGTGTAAAGTGACAAGAAACAGTAGTTAACAACGACTTTGAATATTTTCTATTTGGATTTCATTATTTATTCACAAATATGTTTTTTTAAAGGCAGGGATATTTATTAAAGAAAACCAAAGCCAGAAAAAAGATACGCACCAAAGTACAAAACATCAATTACAAATACCCGAAACATATAGAGAACCACACCATCAAAACAGAAAAACTACTATCTAGTCCAAGATTTTGATTTAGACCTACTCTTGATTAATATATATGTATACCCAATGACTTGATGTCAACAATAAGTATCTCATTAGAATAACCATGCTAAGAATACTTGGGTATAGGGTTGTACACGAATCAAACATTTAGCGAACAATTCGTGAACTGTTCGGCGGGATGTTTGTTTATTTAATAAGCGAACGAAGATGAACAAGAAATTTCGTTCGATCAGTTAAATGAACGAACATGAACAGAGGTATCGTTCGTTCAATTGTGTTCGTGAACGTTCGGTAAGGTGTTCGTGAACGTGTCCCTGAGCATTCGTTCATTTGCATTCGTTTATGTTTGTTGTTTGTGTTCTGTACTTTCATATATTTTATCTATACTTTTTATATTATTTAATTTTTATTTATTTTATTACCCTAACAATCAAAGTAGGAAACCATATTTCACCTTGTTTATACACCATTCCCCCCTTTCTCATTATTTACGTCGACGAATACGATCGACCTCCGTTCCACAATTAGGACTTCAAGTTCCAGTGCTACCATCTAGGCCATCCACATTTAGCTTTCGTCGCGTTTGCCAAAATTAGTTGTGCTTGTTTGTTTCGTGAACATACTCATTTCCTTAATAAACAAACACGAATATAAAATCCCGTTCGGTAAGTGTTTATGAACCGTTCATGAACACATTTATTTCCTTAATGGACGAACACGGACAATATCTTATTCGTATCATTCATTTGTTTACGACGCTAATTAGGTAACATAAAAGACCTTGTGTGTAAATTATGTAACGGCGTGATCAAAGTTTATCACCGCTACATATTATAAAGTTGTTGAATACCTTAAAAGTTGTTGAATACCAATATGGCTATAAGTATAAACTGGTCATAATATAAAAAATATATATTAAAAAATTAGATTATTAAAAAAGAAAAAGCATGGTGCTGAAAACAATGCTAACAAGTTATACTAACCCACTTCACCCACAGATTAAACAATATTATCTTTTTCTCAAAGTTTATATATTTACTATGTATATCGATTGGATGTAAACATATACACTTGTTTGAACTTTGTGTTATTAAAAGAAACGGTGATTTCTTATTGTAGTCAATTCAGAAATCTTTATAAATAATACTTAACATAAATCCAAAGATGCATGATATGATAACAACATAAATAGGGACGTTGACATTTTTATGAAAAAATGTAATAAACACGTAATACATTTTATGTGATAGTAATAAAGACATAATTATTTTATTAACACTAGTACACAATTGACCAAAAGATGCTATGGGTATTTTCAAAGGATGCGGTTTTCCTCTCTAACCGCATCTTATGTGTGTTTTGAAAAAAACATGGGTTAAAGTTGCGGTTCTTATGTAACCGCATCTTTTAGGTGTTTTGAAAAAAAATAAAGGGTCAAAAGATACGGTTCAGAATCAATCTCTTAATATAACAGTAAAAAATAAAAACTAATAATTATGATAAGTATATACTAATATGATTTATTTTATTTATTAATGATACTAAATAACACAATATGAAATAGGTTTTATTATAGTATTAATAATAATAAATAAATATTTTTCTTAGGATAACCAAATTACTTTTCATGATTACAAGTATTTATTTTTTTTATTTATTAATTTATTGTGTATAAAGGTATGGACTTATATATTTATATGTATTATGTATGTATATGTTTATATGTTAGTGTATATATATGTGTACATATCGATGTATCATTAAAAGTAGGGTTGTTCAAGTTGCTTAAAACATATAGCGGTACTGTTTAATCATATAGCGATGATTACGTGCATGTTGCTTAAACATATAGCGATAATGGTTAACTTAGTTTGTTCATGCTACATTTTTTCAATGAAGGCCGTTTAGATGACTGATATGTTAATTAGGGACAACTGTGCTAAACTAAGGTTGTTCACGCTCTATTTTTTGTTAATGAAGGGCTTTAAGGATCATCAGTAGTTTATTAGGATGATTAATGGACCAATTAGGCCAGTAATGGTCAACTAGGGTTGTTCATGCTACATTAATGTCAATGAAGATTGTTTAAGATAATTAATGGTCCACTCGGATGATTGATAGAACAATTAGAACAGTGGTGGGCAACTAGGGTTGTTCGTGCTACATTTTTGTTAATGAAGGACATTTAGGATGACTGATAAATTAATTGGGGGCTATGGTCGTCAACTAGGGTTGTTCATGTTCCCTTATTGTCAATAAAGGGCGTTTAAAATGATCAACGGTCTATTCACTACCGAGCAGCTTCCGGCCTATTTCGTATTGTACTTGCAGGTTAGTCTTTGGACGATACGTCAGCTTACGCTGGTAAATACACTCAACTGACTCATTTTGAAAACTTTAAAATGTTCTTTAAGTGCAAAACGACACAAAATCTTTTATTAACATGGGAAAGTTGAAAATCAACCTTGTATCAGATTCACATGTTTGTCAATAGATACAGGCCTGGGACAGAAACCGAGACATGATTAAATACACACCACTCAGGAACTCGCTAAGGATTTATCCCCAACGTCTTGGGCATTAAGCATATGAGCATCAAAGGGTGTATGCCTACACCCGTGCTAAGGTCGTGGCCAATAACTAATGTATTGAGCCGAGGATATCCAGGACACGGTAATTTAACCCCCGATGTTTAAGTTATCAAACAAAACTGATTAAAACGAAATATGGGGTTTACTAGCCACAAGCGGGCATTCGATTGACCCCATTTTGGACCAAGCGGTAATATTTTACCGTATCTCAAGCCCGTATAGGGAAAATAAGTCGAGAGTATTTACCTGAGCTAGTCTTCTTCTTTTAATTTTTAATAACTCAGCCGTATACAAAAGTACCAACGTGCAGATAGCATTTACCGGGAAGGCTCTAGTCTGGATTATGGCATAAGCTAGCTAATTAAATACTAACGGTCTTATAAACCGAATAGTGTACATGATCATTACGTATAACGCTTGATTAAACGATGATCGGATAGAATGTAGTTTAATCCCGACAAGTACTTGACTTGTATAATATGGGTAAACTATAAACATTATGGATTTTGAAACTTAAATGACAAGGTTAAACCCGATTCAGTTAATTTCGTAAAATAGTTACATATACGTAACCGTGCGCATAATAGCGATATCGGGTAACCGGATAAGTCATGGACAAGTTCTATATGCCATTATATTTTAAATAAGTTAAGATATCAGTAGGATATCAACTTATATGCCCGTTATGGTTTTAAAACGAAACTATGCCTCATAAGGGCATTTCGATAATTATATACCGTATAAAAGGAACTTGAACATGTTTTAAGTTTATAATCATGAGTATTCTGGAAAAATATTTTATTTATAATATAATATCAGTAGGATATCAATTATATGTGTAATTTATCTTTAATGATCAAACTATGCACCGAAGGGGCATTTTGGTCATTTTACACATAGTTTATAAATTATTTAGGATTCTGAGTTTATAACATGTACCTACTATAAATATGTTTAAAATAAATTTTAAAATCAGTAGGTATCAGTCTTGGTCAATAATATGGTTTAAAACCATACTATGCGCCCAAACGACGCTTATGTCGTAAAATGACGTTTTATGCGATGTTTAATGAAAACTGATGTTAAGGTCAGATTAAAATGTTTAAAATATGTTATTTAATATAACATATCAGTAGATAATTGATTTACCTTGAAAAGATTTGATTAAAACCATTTTATGAGCCACAAGGGCTAAAACCGTCATTTATTGACATAGTTTAAGGACCTGTTTGAAAACTCAGTTTATAACGTAGTTTAAAATCCCAAATAATCCTACCTATAATATACATCAGTAGGAAACTCATTTTCAAGTTCATTACCATTTAAAACCTTGTTTTATGCAAAAAGGACATTTTGGTCAAAGATGGCATAATTATGGAACTTGCGCATAAACTTGGATTCTGATTATGATCATGTAATATAACCTCAGAGGGTTATGCTACATTATTTTATGATCATAATGCAACTTGAGATCAGTATCTAACTAATCTAAATCGGGTCAGAATCGAAAGTCAAAGCAGAAGTCAAACTTCACGACTTTCGGTTGCGAACCGATCCTAGAACTTAAATTGACAAGCCGAACATATTTATACATGTTCTAATAATTATTACCAACTTGTTTAAGTGTCAAAACAGGTTTCATAACATATATAAGATCAATTTATGATTTTTCTGAAAAATGGCCTATTTGACTTTTTAATAACTTTACTTTGACCCGTCAATTGGTCTAGCAAACGTGATCTTCAGGAGGTGCCCTTTATAGGGACTAACACCTACCTTATTACGATCACTTAGCCATGTTCATTTCAAATAATAGCTGGACCATAATGGTCTTAACCGAAAGTCAAAGCGTTTTATGGAAACGCTTATAAAAGCCTATAAACGAAAATGCAAGAGCAAGGAACACTTACAAGAGGTTCCTACAATTCAAGAGAACTAAGTTGGACGCTCCTTTCAGCTAGGAATTTCCAGAGGAGGGAGAAGAGTTATGATTTAGAAAGGTGCAAGTTCAAATGGTGAACTTGATCACCTATTTATAGTTGGAGAACTCAAAGGAGGTGAATCCAGGTGTTTAGGGGTGTAAGAAGAAGCTTACAAGTGTCCTAAAACGTGGCATAGCAGTTTAGAGGAGCCATGGTTTCGAATTAATGGTTTTGGAGTTTTGCTTGGAGACCAAACAAAACTTTCTGCAGCAGAGGCTCTCTCGCGCCCCGCGAGAGACACAAACCAAGTCTCTCGCGGCCCGCGACCGCCCCCTGGCCACTTTCAAAATTTGACACTTTAGCCCCTTAACTTTAAAAAGCTTCTAAAAACCTTTTTAAACATGTTTTTGGCACTTTTAGCCTTCCGTAGCCAATACTTGGCATACCCGGGATTATGCCCGGACATTGTCGAGCTCTCGATTCGTTAAAAGGTCACTCATAGGTATAAATTAACATGTTGACGCTTATAATCCCTCCATCATCCAACTTTCACATATTTATAAAATTGAACCCTCTCTTCCAACATTTGGCACGTATGAGAATTAGGACTTCGCAAAGGATCACTCAGAGGCTTATTACAAGCATGTTGTAACATTTGTAAAAATCGGGTCTCCAAAACCCGCTCCGTTTTGTAATCAAGTACCAAGTTATGAAAGTGTATTAATTATTTATGGTTATTTTGAGTTAAAACGATACATAATTAATAAATAAACTAAACTATAAAAATTATATTTGATAAAAAGTTAAAATAAAATAAATAAAAAACATTTGAAGCTGCCGGGACTCGAACCCGGGTCAGCTGAGTCACTCAATGACTTAACATCCTTTTCCTAAACCACTCCGCCACAATGTGATTTCTGTTAACTTTAGGAAAGCAAATGAAACTTATACACAAACTCAGTTTAATCGATATTACCATCTGAAAACCGGTAATCGGTAAACCAATCGTCAAATCGATTGTTTACCTCACAATTTCAGTTATAACCGATGTGCGACGGTTTCTAATTAAGTCAGAATTGATTGATCATTCAGCCTTATCATTTCGGCTTTTGAAACCGAAAATTTCATCAAGTTCTGATTTAATTCGAGCTCCAGATCATTTACACGATTCAGAACTATCACAACAATACTCAATTTCATTTTCGTCGCAATTCTGAACCATAAGATTTTCTGAATCAGTTCGCCGGAAAATTTCTGCAAGTCACCGGAAAACCGGAACTCACATTCTCACGGTAATTCCTCCGACTCTCTCAGTTTAAAACATGTGATTAGTCAGTCTCTAACACAACTCTATCATCAGAATCGATCCTAGCCAACGTTTATCGGAAATCTTATCTTCGCCGGAAAGTTTCTGAGACTGCCGGAATCCCACTGTGAACTGGTAAGATATCCTACACTTCTTTTAAACCTTGTTTAGGTGACTCAACTTTATGAATAATCGATCAACGCTGTTAATTGGTTTAACAGTCGGAGTTCATTTCCAGTACCAACGAACCTCCGTCGGAATTCAGTGAATAACATCTATCGGTATATTCTGTTCCTTAAACTTTCTCCATTCTTTACTTTTGAGTTACTATTGATATCGGAGAACTTTGTAAATCACAAATCAATCATAATCAGTCGAGTTATGTTGCCTGTGTAATCGGTGAAGAAGATGAAGTTATAACAGAATATAAGAGTAATTAAAATCCGGATTATAAACGGGTTAGACACACAGTCCAGCGGTGGACTGTGTGCAAATTTCACATACACGTCCCGAGTTCGATCCTTGCTACGCGCACGCCTTGTGTAATAACATGCCTTTTTAATCATGAACTAAACCGGGTTAAAACAGGTAGTTGTTAAGTATAATAAAAACCAAGAATATAACCGGGTTAGACACACAGTCCAGCGGTGGACTGTGTGCAACATTAACTTCACGTCGCGCGTTCGAATCTTGTCACGAGCACCGGTTCAATTGAATTAAAACGTTTTTGTAAATAAAGGAATTTTCGGTTAATTCAAATAAGTATATAAATATAATTAAAACCGAGTTTATAACGGGTTAGTCACGTAGCTCAGTTGGTAGAGCTACGTGCACGTGAACGGAAGGTCGCCGGTTCGAATCCCACCCAGCGCAGAAATAACCACTGACCGAACCGGTCAACGGTCAACGGTCAACGGTCAAAAAAAATAATATTTTTTTTATATATTTATTTATTTAATTTAATTTAAAAATCAATTAAAAATACTTAAAAATAACATTTTTAAAGATAGAAAATAGCCATAAACTCATAAAAATATATCTAAAAATTTCATTAAAATCCTTAATAACATCCATCCACTTAATATATTTTCCATTATTATTTAGGTTAGCATTCCTCGTCGACTCGCTCATCTAAATCGTGCGCATCTCTCCATCTCAAATTCAACGCACCCAATGTGAGTGAACCTTTCAAATTCCCCGTTTTAATCACGTTTTTGGGGTGTATCATGTGTCTTTGTTTATTTACATATTATAACGAAACTATTGTGCATACATCATATCATGGCATGTGTATTAGTTTGTTGCTGTTAAGTAGTTATTATTGGATGCAAATTATTATTACAGTACATGCATTTGCCGAGGCCGCAGCTCCCCATCCATGAGGTTGAGCTTGTTCCCCATTTTATTATGAGGTTGAACTGTGGCGTGCCCGCACGATCGGCTCCGTTTGATTGGCTGATCGCACAGTTCAATTTACATTCAGTTCATGCAATACGATCGCTCATTGATTGGCCTTGATCGCCATTCATTTCCAGTTCATGCAATACGATCGGCTCTGTTTGATTGAGCCTTGATCGCACAGTTCATTTATGTTAGTTATCGTATGTTATTGGTATATTCATGTATGCTATCAAGTGTTATTGTATGTTATAATTGTAACTGCTATTTGCCAATGCTTGATTACTTACATTTGCTCTTTTATGATTATGCACAATATTTTATTGATAAACTAACCATAAAATCATTATCAAATGTTTATCTAATGAGGTTCACTCGCCAACTTATGTTGACCCAAAAACTACCATTTTACACATGATACAGGTGAACCAGCAGCAGCTAGGAACACATAGGACCTGGACTAGAAGAATAAATCGATTTAGTTCTTGGATTGTTACCTTTTGATTATTTCCTTTGTATTGAATGAACATGTTTGGATGTTTGAAAATGTAACTTTGACTTCATTAATTATGAAACATAATAGTAAATGTCATGTGCTTTGGTGATAACCCAATTATGCCCCGACTCTTATTTCCGCTGCGGATCGGGGTGTGACACATGTTGATTCCGATGTCAGTCAGAGGCTGGGCATGTTGACATATCAGTCACTCAGAGGCCAAATTTCAAGCATGTTGACATATCAGTCACTTAGAGGCTAATGATTTAAGCATGTTGACATATCAGTCACTCAGAGGCTGTTATTTATGCATGTTGACATCGGACCGTCACTCAGAGGCTCAGATTGAGCATGTTGGCGCCTTTAGTCCTTATTGGTCTTTAACAGACTATATTAAAAATACAACACGATTTTAAAGGGTGTTACATCTTGATACGACAACCATTTTCGTCTTCTTTTTCCGCTCCTCACATCGTTTGAGCAAAACAAGCCAAAGAACTGTCTCGATTTTCACCAACGCTTCTCCTTAGTTTGTTTTCTTTCAATATCTAGGGTTTAGTTTGTGATATGTGATGCCGCATCTATAATTTATTTTTTTATTTTCGTTAATATATATATAATATATATATATATATATATATATATATATATATATGTTTTTCCTAATTCAAAGTAAATGAATTTATATATATTAGTTAATCTTTTAATATTAACAACTGTTTCATGTTTTTGGGTTATTATTCGTTTTCATATGCTTTTTAATATTAGCGACACTCAATCATGTACGTTTTCGTTGTTACGTTTTAATGTTTAGAGTCGAGCCACGACACAAATAGCATAACACAAGTAGCTATCAATTTTTTTAGATTACGAATATATATTTATCAATTATTATGTGTGATACGTCCCTATGCAACGTGCGGGTTTACTACGCACCTAGTTGTAATAATAATAATATAATATTTTGATTAAAAAACAAAATAATAATAATTAATATTAACAATTAATATAAAACTCTTATAAAAAAAAAAGAAGTTTCTTTTATCCTTGAAAAATTCAGATTATCCCGCTCACTTCCCCCAATGTTCATTCATCTATTCCCTCAAATGCCTTTTAACTTCCCCAAATCATCATTTTCTTAGAACATCTCGCCCTCTCCATCCATAGACGACCAGTCGAGCTCCCCTTCTCTCCGCTCTCTTTCATCTCCACCGATGACGACCGGTCCATTCTCCAAGTCCCCACCAACGTACTCCTCACCCGCATCATTTCCATCTTCCTATTCCGCTCCTCCCGTCGCAGAGCAAAGTGCCAAAGAACTGGTTCGATTTTTAACCAATGCTTCTCGTTAGTATGTTTTATTTCAATATCTAGGGTTTAGATTGTGATATGTGATGCGTATTTGAGTCCATGGAGCTTACGTAACGGTGATTGAATTGGGTATTTTGTATGTTCGATAGAAATTGAGATCCGCTCACTCTTTGCCCTGTCACGAACAACTCTATAGCAAGTGATGATAAAAAGAACTATATCCTTTTGTTTCTTTTATAGTTAACTTGTTTTCATGATTAACATTGAATTAGATCTTTAAATGTTTATGTTTAATTTATTATTGACGATGGTATTGATAGTTTTATTTCTCATTCATGTCTGCAGAAGTGAAGTTTAAAAAAGGAAAACCTAACAAAATGAGGTATGTGTTTAGATTCAGCCATTGTAATGTGCTTCTTATCAATATTATCTTTAGGTTTTATGCGATATGTTATCAACATTTTGTTTCTGAGCTTTATGCAGTTTCGTTTGATATTTTTGTAGAATAGCCAGCCTATGCAGCCCTGGTGGATGGAATAGAAGGAAAAAGAATGCTCATATATGCTCAATTAATAAATCAGTTAGAATTATTTGTTTGTATCAATGTTGTTGTTGTTGTTATTATTATTATTATTATATCATTTTTCATCCATGCTCTTTTGTTATTTTATGTTTGATTAGCAGCCTTTAAGGCCTTATTATTGTGTAATTTTTTGGTTTATCAATAATATCATTTTATATCTTGAGAAATTGCAGTTCAAATTCCTAGCACCACTCTATGGTTGGACTGTTGGAGAACGACGTCTAATACTAGGTGTAACCAAGCCAACAGACTTAATGTACACGTTAATTTTCAAATTTGGAAAAGGTTTGAAGGACTTAGGGTAGCCCATGGAATCCTGGATGGTACTTTCCGCTTATTCATGTGGCTCAAACTTGCATACCGTGTAAAACTTTAGAAAATATTTTTTTTAACTAAGTTGTGTAATATCACTGAGACGGTGTTTGTATGACATTTAAGTTTTTGTCTGCTCTTTTCAGACCTTGGCACTTCTTGCTGATTATTTCGGATAAATAAGAATTTCTATCAGAGTTGGTGCGAGTGTATGATGGTCAATGTCATGTTCGTATGTTTTGGCAGGCCACATCATCTTTGTACTATGTTCAGCTATGTTCCGAAGGAAGTGGTTGAACCCCGAAACTGTGAGCGCCATATTATTTTCAAAGATGGGAATTCTCGAAACTGTGAACGCCATTTTATTTTCAAAGATTGGAATTCTATGTATAGATATGACTCAGGGTATTATTCGCCTATACTAATTAATTGAGTTGATAATGAAAACGAGTTATGTTTTATCTTTCATCCTAAACTAACTAACATTTTGGGTGTTAACACCAGATGTAAAATTTTAACACCATACTAACTATGACTTTGGGTGCCAAATATGTAAAACAACTAACTACTTATGCATGCCTCTATGTTTTGTTACTAACTTTTTTTTGGGCAGGCTGTCAGTGTAGCTTTAAAGAAGCTTGAGAGAGGATGCAGTGTTGAGGACATGATGGTTGTTTGTGAGCTTGGCGTCATTCACCAGTATAAAGTAAATATGGATATTGAAGTACACATCATGTAAGGATCAACTTATTCCTAAAAAGTTGTCTTTTTATAATTTTAGGATGATATTTTTTAGTACCAATTATAGGCATCTTAAGCTTTTAGTCACAACATGAAATATAAATGGATATTTGTCCAATGGTAGGTGTCTTGTAGCCATTAAATCTTAACTAATGATTTGTATGTGTAGAACAGAGAAACAGAAACAGGAACCATAGTTTGCATGCATTTATATCTATTTATCTTGCAAAGATACCCTTCATATAATAAGTTGGAAGGAAGAGAAAATAATTTACACAATCATGCTTCATATAGTCAAATATGACTTTCTTATCTATCTCTTCATGGCAGTCAACTGATCCAACGGATATAGATGCATGGAGGGATAGGGGCACAGTACAAAGAAAGGTGTAACCAAAGGGACCAAAGACTCCAAACCCACAATTCTTGTTAGAAACAATGTATTTTCTTTTTCATTTTTTTTAATAATTTTCATGTCTTATTTGTGTCTGATAGTATTTTAATATTTGAATTTAAAGATTGCATTTTATACGTATGTACACTTGCGTATACATTCTAAACTTCATTTTATTAATGTAATGCTATGTTTTTGTTAGACAATTTCTATGGTTCCGGTTGCAAGTATGAATTGAAGATGTCAGTTTGGGTTGCAAGTATGAAGACATCGGTTTGGGAAGTTATTCTATATCACTTTCATCTTTAGAGATATATCTATTTGTGTTACTTTGAAGCTTTTATAATTTTGTGTTACTTTGAAACCTTTGTAATTTATATTACTGGGTTATTTTATATTGGTTTATTTAATTTTGTTTTCTGTATATTTTATTTTAGTTTTAGTCAATTTGTTTAAGATGAAAAATTTTAATAAAATTTCCTAAAAACTGAACAAAAATAAATAACATCAAAGATCGGTTCTAGAACCGCATCTTTTTAATACAATAGGAAAAGATAGTTTTTGCTTAAATTTTCAAAAAAAATACGGGTCTCGAACCGCATCTCATAGCCAATTTATCTGCATCTTTTGATCACTTTTGTACTAGTGTAACTTTCTGATTTCAATTACATTCACAAAATATCATTTAATAATAATATGTTATAAGACACGTAGTTTTCTATATAAAATTGGTTATTTATTTCACATTCTTTGGTATAATATAATTTATTATCATAAATCTAAATGTCTTTCAAAATTATTTAGTTGTAAAAGAAAGTTAAAATTATAGAGAACAATGAAAAGCAAATACGTTTATAACATGACTTATAGTAATGGATTTAATAAATAAACTATAAAACTCAAATGCATTACTTTTTAAATAAAGAAAAACAAGCACTTAATTAGAAGCGTAACAGGTGTTTAAATTAGAAAATTATCAATTAGATTATATCATGATTAAGGGTTGCATCAACTAGCAAGCTATGAACAATGTGATTTTGCGCCCTTTCTTCATTGCTAACTGAGAGCACAAAATTAGGAACCCTTCATAGTGTAAATCAAATCATTTTATTAATACATGCCACTTTTAAACTTTTTCTATAACTTTTAGATAACAAACTATAGTATTGTCATATAATCAATATACACAATATACATACACACATAAAATATGGAGGGTTTGCTTAACACATAAGTAGTAGTTTGAAGTTGAAATTATGCAAAAAAAAACTTCAATACATATTATAATGAGCAGTATTATGTAAAAATATTTATATGGTTTATATTTTAGATTTCTATTTTAAAGACATATACATGGTAGTGACAGTTACGTAAAATACATTACATTATGATTTTTAGATTTCTATTTAAAGATAGTTATGTAACATGTAATAAAAGAAAATGATAACTTCATGTATATGGATAGAGTTGCATGATTGTACTTATTTACAAAATAAATTAAACTTTTTCCATTTTAAGAAAAAAATAATGATTTTATTAGTGGTCAAAGCCATTGGCAGTCTCTTAGGGTTTCACATGCGAGGAAGTAAATAATATATGCCTCCATTAAACTCAACATATAACAAGATACTTTCTTTTATAATTTTTTTTCAAAGTTGAGAAAAAAAAATTTATTTATAAATTGTGATTACTGTGTTTTCTTAGATACAAGAATCTGAGAGACGAATTCGAAACAATAAAATAGCTTCATACATAACAAAGGATATACAAGCTTATACTATGTTGTGTAGAAAGTAAATTTGTGGTGTATAAATATTTCAAAGGAAGTAAATTTGTTGTGTGTAAATATTTAAAATATAAATGCGTATATGAGTATAAATAAATAATGACTTTAATAATAAACAAACTACTATTCTGGATATAAAATTAATAAATAATTGATAAATTAACAATGTGTTGAATTACTTGAACCCTGAAATTTTAGAGGAAAGAAAAAGTGATATAATTGTTTTGAAACCCAAAACTTTATAACAAAAACCCAATGAAAAAAGACCCCAAATATAAGCCCAAACACAAAAACAAATTAAATAAAACCACCACGGCACGTCGGCACCATTGTGTAGTGACCTGATGGGCACCAATATAACCCTAATTATTTGTGTCCAAATTTATTTGATGGAACAATGTTTAAAAAAATGTTTTAATGCAAGTATACTTTTAACGTGAACACCACACATGATACACTCTAAATAAACAACTTTTAGATTAGGATGATTGTACCCTTGGCTTTGGCTGTTTTTCAAAAAAATAAAAAAAAAATCTGTGATTCTCTTTATGTCTTTTTGGTCTCTTGAATTTTAGAGAGGATCTAGAGGCGTGCGGGAGACAGTGGCGGATCCAGCCCTGTTTTGTGGGTTCACATGAACTCACTCGGATTGGAAAAATAGTGAGAACCTTGTATGATTTGAAAAAAAATTAGTGAGAATTTACTAAAACGAATCCACTGAAAAAAGTTTCTGGATCCGCCACTGGCTGGAGAGAAGTGAAAATAGAAGAGAGAGAGAGCAGAAAGTCGCCGTCGCCTGCGGTCTGTTGGGTCATAAGCTAGAGAGCCACTATCACCAGCGGTGTTCGTTGGTCCAAGGGTGCTTATGGCATTCATCGGAATCCCCTATTGTGGCATAGCATCTGGTTATGGTTTATGCAGACAAAGTATATTAATGAAGCTACATGCATTTGCTCTGTGATTCTGTTTTTGGCATTGATATTTATGCAACCATTGTTTGGCGTTTGGGTTACTAAGTTAGGCGATGATGATTGTGTGGGTGTAAAGTGTAAACCGAATTGAGGATTTAATTGTGGTGTGGCGTGGCGTGTTTGAGAGACGGTGGATGTTCACCTGCAACCTCCAATGCAGCCATGATTGTCTCCTTCATTTATACCCTTGAGCCTCTGAATCTATGCAACTTGATGGTTTGTGATGTTCTTTTCATAATGGAACTGGCTATGTTATATATAATTATATATGTATCTATAGCCACCCCATTATCTGTTGCTAATTCGTGCTTTTCACTCATTCTAAGGATGACTAAGTTCCAAGCTTGTAGGTTGTCAAATGTGCCTACAATTTCTTATAAAGTATAGTGATGAGCTTACTATTTGCTGTTCTAGTTGAATATCATTGTGGGTTTGTTGATATCGACATATGTCCCTGACTTATCTTTTGCTATCTTTTAACCTTCTGAAATATGCAGATTATTCGCTCGAGGTTAATGAGTATGATACTGACCGAGAGAAGATTTATAAAAAAATTCTACCCTGCAAGACACCACATCAGGCAAATTCTTAAAAATTCTACGTTCTCCTAACCGTCTTGCTTATATCTTCAGCGATCACCATCGATCAAACGCTAACTGGGCCATTCAACTTGTTGGGCTTCTTGAATTGGGTTGTTGAGACGGGACCATAAGATTCATAACATTATAAGGGTTGAATTCCAGGAAACCCAGTAACCCACCCACCCGTAGGCATGACGCTAAATAACCGTAAAATCCGTTTGGCTCAAGATCGAACCCAAGTTTCCCTGGGACTCCTATCATTGCCCGCCAATTTCTTCACTCTGCACCAAGTGGGAGTTGAACCTGCATCTCCCAAGAAGAATACAAGCCTTCCGTACTATTCCTTCTTACTCATAATTTGGCTTATTTGAATCAATCTGAAGTTCCGAATTCAAATTGAATTCGAATTTTAAAATTCATACCATCACTAGAATTATAATTCAAATTCAGTTTGAATTAGAGTTTGGTTTCAAAACTTTCAAATTCGAATAACCCCAAAACCGACCCAACGAACACCCATAACAACATAACATCACCTCAAACAGTCAAAAAAAGGTCAAAAAGCTACAAAACCTAAAAGAATTGAAGAAGACCGAAAACTCTACAACCAGTGGCGGATCTAGGAATTTTTTTTTCTATGGGTTCAGTCTGGTCGGGTCGGGTCATGGAACATAATAAAGACCTAAATGTCATATCAAATTAGGACTTGAAATTGTCCGGCTAACGAATTAGGACTTTGGAACCATCCGTTGAACCTTTATTATTATATATTTTGTTCATTTTTTAAATCATGAAGTTTTGTAAATGTATTATATCAATACCAATGAATCATCTTCTATCATTTTAATACACACAAACGATTTAAAACTAAATTTAAAAATCATTTTTAATGGTCAACCTACTCAGTTTGGTTTGTCATTACATGAAACCATAGTTAACGATTCCCCTAAAATTTTTACTGAACTTTGCAGTGAACACGCCAAACAAAAGTCATAAGTTGTCTCACCAAAATACACTAGTATCAATTCAACAACACAATTTTACTATAAACAATAAAAAATCAATAAGCTAGTTCACCTTGGCAACAATAGTTTCAATATACTCATGCTTCACCAGCTGAGAAACCATGGTCCTGCAAAAACCATTTGAGCGTTTTCTTCCTAGATGCCAAAACACACAACATTTCACTAGTTTAGTAAAACCTTTGGATCACTAAACTTGATTGAGTAGGTTGGGATTGAATGCATATATGTGGTTGCTATACATAACAAAAATTTGTAAAGAATGAACTGCACCTTAATCTTCCATTAGTTATCCAATAATTCCCTGTGCAACTGAATTGTTTTATGCCCATGGCTTTACAGCCTAGTGATATCTTGGGGTAGGATAACGCTTTAGAACCAATAGGTCCTGGGCTCGATTTCTATACGGAGGTTTTTTCCATATCTATTGGGTTTCCTCCTGAATTTGTGTATATGCGTTATGTCTAGTAGAGATGGATATGATCGGGTGGTTCCGCTGATGGCATGATATTATTCCAGTGGTTCGTCAGTCATCCAAATTTCCCGTTAAAAAAACTGAATTGTTTTATCTACTCCATATTAATGTGTGCTAAGCGCTAACATTTTGAGGAAATCAATATCAGGAGGTAGACGTGTTCAAAAAAACTGGTTACGCAACCGAAACCGGAAAAAAAAACCAAAACCGGTTCGGGTAGTAACCGGCTATACAAGGTTACCCACCGGTTCGAATTTTTACAACCTAAACCGGTTTTTTAACCGGTTAAGTTTAAAACCGGTTATTCCAAAAAACCGGTTACGTTATAAAAAAACTGGTTAAAAACGTAATTTTATAGTAACGGTCATATGACCGTTTGGGAGCCTCCTAGCCGTTTTTTTGGACTTATTTTGGCCTAAAAATCATCCCCAACTAGTATATAAGGGTTGTGGGTGTTTGGGTTCAAGCACACCACTCTCTAAACCTCCAAAAACTCTAAAAAAGCTCAAAATCTTGTTCGATATTTCTTGAAAAAGCATGGCAAACTCTAGTGCTCATGATTCGGTCCACATTGTCGAGTCTACAACGGACACCGTGGTTCGTGTTATTCCAACTAAGCGCAACCCCGAAGTTTGGGCACATTTCGATTTGTGCGAGATAGCCAACGGGAGAAAAAAAGCGCGTTGTCACTACTGTAATGGTTTCTACGCCGAAACCGCAAACACCACGTTGAGACAACACATTGAAAAACCGTTTTGCAGGGCGTTGAAACAACAACCCGCTAGTAGTCAAAGCTCCATGGCAAGTGAAGGCGCTTCTTTGTTCGCCTACAATTACGAAATGGCTAGGGAGGAAATGGCGAAGTTTGTAATCCAAGAAAGTTTGCCGTTCAACACTTTCGACAAACAACGCTACACAAAGATGGTTCAAAGAACTCTCCAACCACGATACACCCATGTAAGTCGTGCTACTCTTAGGAGAGATTGTTTGAAATTGTGGAAAAATGCTAAACAAGAATTAATTTCTTATTTTGAAAAATTAGAAACCGGTGTTAACTTGACTAGCGATGTTTGGTCCGTAGCGCACGGTTACCCGACTCATATATTTGTGTCACCGCCCATTGGATTTAACCGTCGACGTGGCAAATGATGAAACACACAATTTTTTTTAAATTATTTGATTATCCTCACACCGGTGAAGCTATTTATAAAGCAATCGACAAATGTATTGCAACATACAAATTGGAAAACAAAATTTTTTCAATATCTTTTGACAACGCCACAAACAATACGGTTTCGGTAATGCATTTAAATTAAAATACAAACCGATTTGTGAAGGTATTTTTTCCATAGTCGATGTATTGCACACATAATTAATTTGGCCGTTCAAGACGGTTTAAAGGTTATTGAACCACAAAAGGAAGCTTTCGAAAAAATGTTACGTCATATATATAGTAACACACGTAGACATTCAAAATATAAAAAATGTGTAAGGAAGCGGGTCGAATATGCTTAGGACCCAATTGGGACGTTGCTCATAGATGGAACTCGATTTACACCATGTTTGAAAAGGCTATTTTGCAAAAAGAAAGTTTAATAGAATTTCATAACTCTTTGTCTAGTCGTAGGAATGTTTTGCCTTACCACCCATCGGGTTGGGATACTATTGAAACGGTTACACAATTGCTTCAAGTTTTCAAAACATCAACACAAACTTTATCGGGTGTCTATTATCCTACAAGTTCTTTGGTGCTTTACAATTTGTTTAAAATGTGTTTAAAAGTAAACGAGATGGCGGTTAGAGGTAGGCCATATTGTGATATGGCGGACAATGAAGGGAAAACTAAGAAAATATTTTAGCGAACTACCGGCGGTTTTCACTTGTGCCGCCGCTTTAAACCCTTGCTTTAATGTTTTTGGTACCGGGTCTTTGATTGAAAAAATTGCAAACGAGTTGAATTTAAACACCGATCGAGACCCTAACTTTGGTGAAGCCGTAAAAATTCGTTTCAACGATCAACTTTCAAGAATGTATGTCGTTTATGTAACAAAATATGGTGCAACCACGTCACACATTCACGAGTCGATGAGAAATGCCGCTTTCGGCGAAGGTTCTTCTAGTATGGAAGACCAAGATTTGTATGTTTATAACCAATTGTTTGATGAGTCGAGTCAAATGTACCGTGGTAACACCACTAGTAGCGAACTTGGTCGGTATGGTGGGTCGAACTTTCTACAAAAATGGCTTCACACGAGTTTAAAAATTTTGATTTGTTGGCTTGGTGGAAAAGTAAGGAAGCTCAATTTCCGATCTTAGCCACAATGGCCCGAGATTTACTAACGGTCCAAGCTTCCACGGTAGCTTCGGAAAGTACTTTTTCTATTAGTGGCAGGGTGATCTCGATAAGGAGGACTCGACTAACAGAAAAGGCGGTTGAGATATCGATTTGCTTGAAAGATTACTTGGATGCGGCGGAAAGATGTCAACACATACGCACACTCGAGGAAGAATTGGAATACGAAGGCGAAGTGTACGAGGACGAGGTCAAGCCGAATTGACGACCCCAATGACCGACGAAGAAGCCGCATTGGATGAATTCCTTCGCAATAGTTCAACTTCGGGTTCAAGCGAAGAAGAATAAACGAAGCTCAAGATATATTATTTCTATTGTAGTTCCACTAAAAAATATATATATAAGTGTGGACGTTCTTACGGATTAATATTTTAAGTGTACGCCCTTAATTTTTTTCATTTATCGTTCGTACTTCCACGGTTCAACGTTATGTAACAATCGTTTGTATCAAAGGTTAATCATATTATAATTTAAAATTTTAGATTTTCGTAGTTAACTTTTATATTACAATACTTCATTTTCGGCCATAAAAAAAATAAACCAAGAAAAAATAAAATTCAGCCCCACCGGTTTTTAACCGGTTTTTTCCGGTTTCTAAAACGGTTTTTAATCAAATTAACCGGTTTTTTATAAAACCGGTTTTTTATAACCGGTTACAACCGGTTAGTATATTTAAAAAAAACCGGTTATTAACCGAAACCGGTTTTGCAATAACCGGTTGTTTTAAAAAACAAAAAAACCGAAACCGGTTTTTAACCGGAACCAGTTTAAAAAAAAACCGATTTGTACATGTCTATCAGGAGGACTTTTATTCTCAATGCAATTGGACTTTTATTGCACATCATGTTTAACAAAAAGAAAAATAATGATAAAATAAAAAAATAAAAAATAAAAACGGCAGAAGTTGGACTTGAACAAACAAGCTTTAAAGACAAAACTCAAAGCCTTTACCGACTGGAACACTTTAATAATATGTTATATGGGTTCGGTTTAATTAACCTACGTGGATCCGTCCCTGGCTACAACAATTGTCCTACAAATTAAAGAGCTACAAACCGTAAAACCGAAACGAACAAAAGCATCAACCCATCATTTTCTTTAACAGCAAATTTGATCATCGACAGATTAACGCAGTATGATCGTGCCACCAGTGACACCACTCGATCATATCCATCCACTAGGCAATAATGTCTATACACCTATTCAAGAGGAAACAAAATAAATATGAAGAAACCCTCCTTGTGGGAATCGAACTCAAAACCTAATGGTCTCTAAGCCTTATCTCATCCCCTCAAGTCCCAATCGAATAATCAAACACAGGAACAAGAATGAATGGAATAACTCTCCAAGAACTTTTATTATAACTAAGAAAATATAACTCAAAAAACTTGATTACAATAACTCATAAACCATAACTCGGTTTATCTCTTCTGTTGTCTATTATGTCTAACCCTACCTTGATTTATATAGGTTAACCCTAATTTGGTGGTTAAGATATTACCAAATATAATTATAACATAATTAGGAAACTTAACTAATCTAACCTACTTGTTAAATTTGGTCACTCAAGTTCACCAACCTGTGACTTGAACTCCTTTGTCACCCTTTTCCCATCACCGACTTGTGTTGAGTCAGGAATTACCGCCAACATCCCCTAAATGCCACTAGGATATAACGCTTATTTGATAATTCATGTGTTCGAAGTCACACGGATCATCACCATATGAACTCGGGACCTAATCGAACTCATGTGTTCCTTAACTCACACGGATCATCACCATATGAACAACAATAGAGATATTTAGTAGCCACTGGCCAATAAGTTATTGAAACATTAGGGTAGAAAACAGAAATATAGATGGTTTCCAAGAAAGTGACATAATCAGATTATGTGAAAATGAAAGGTGACCCGGTCCATTTAACAGACGAGCAACAGCTGGCTGCTTGTTACATGGATATGATAGTATGGAGCAACAGTTTTATAACCGCGTTTTTTTTAATAACAAGATCTATATAATAATATAATAATGGGTGTAAGTGGTTAATTACATATATGCCCTTGTACTAGGAACAAAAACACTAATTTATTGAGGATGTTGTGTGCTCTTATCTGGCTTAGGAAACTTCTGAGTTATGTCTTGCGGCTTCATTTTTCTTCCTGAAATCCATCTTTTGTGGTCTTGTGATAATGACTGTGCACCTCGAACTTTCATTTATTTCCACACGTGTCCTTCAAGTTCTAAAAACCGCCTACTTCGACTAAATTTCTATCCTTTTTTCTTCGGGTAATTAACCCGTTAATCTAATTTGGTGATACTAGCTACTAACCCGGTTAGTGTTATCCTATCCAGGCAAGAGAGATTTTAATACCAACTTGGTGATATTAACATACTAACTATTAACCCGGTTAGCGTCATCCTAACCGTACGTGGTTCAAAAAAATAACCCGTTAATCTATTCATGTTTGATATAAACGTGGTGGATTTAGACTTTTCGTTTTACAGCTGTATA
This sequence comes from Scalesia atractyloides, assembly GCA_947069175.1. Taxonomy (NCBI): domain Eukaryota; kingdom Viridiplantae; phylum Streptophyta; class Magnoliopsida; order Asterales; family Asteraceae; genus Scalesia; species Scalesia atractyloides. The sequence goes on from CAMTDV010000008.1 coordinate 85,953,543, forward strand.
AGTGGTTGGAATAAATCAGGTCAGGTTGAATCTATTTGATGTGAGGTTGCGATAAAAGCAAATTTAAATGGAGTGTCTACCGATTCCTTCACATCGATTTTTAAGGCTATAACCAAAATTAAATCATAGTAATTATCTTATAATTAAGAGAAGAGAACACGTTACATATATTCTACATGATGCTTTTTTTCTTCGTATTGTACAAATGCATATTTTAAAGACAAAGAAAAGCCTATAGTTAAAGTTTCAAAAGGGGTAAACGTATTAGATGTGCCATTGATCTTATTTATTTTACATATATGAAATATACATCAATATATGTTTATGAATAGAAAAGTGTCATCATTTTTTTTAACACTAATCAAGTAACTTATAAAATGGAATGTTGGCATTCTTTTATTTAAGGATTTGGAACTTTGAATGACAAACGAATGATAATTAAAGGGGTTTCAATGAAAACAATTATACTCCCATGAATTCAAGGAGAAAAAAGTCATTTCAAGCATGTGAACAGAAAGATATGTGATGTTCTGGCATCCATTTCACTCATTATTCTTCACACTCAAAACCCTATAAAACCGCAACACATTCTCCTTCACCATCACTTACTTCAACTTCATCTCTTCACTGATATTTCGCAAACCAAACGCACCCTAAAACTCACACCAATCCAATGAAGAAGAAAGACTCAAACTCCCACTTTGACTCATTAACCAAAAAGAAGTACAAAGGAGTCAGAATGAGAAGTTGGGGCTCATGGGTATCCGAAATCCGAGCCCCAAACCAAAAAACAAGAATATGGCTTGGCTCACACTCAACCCCGGAAGCCGCAGCCCGAGCCTACGACGCTGCGGTCCTATGCCTCAAAGGACCATCAGCCAACCTCAACTTCCCACCTCATCAATACCACAATCTCCATCACACAACCGCAGTCATGTCTCCTAAATCAATCCAAAAGGTGGCGGCTGCAGCTGCTGCAGCCGCCGCAAGTACCATAGTCGCCAGTTCACCATTGGCGGCTGTGGTTGCAGCCAGTACAACTTCATCGTCACCAGTTGGCGATGAAATCTTGGTTGGAAGTGACTGTTTCAATTCGACAACGTATGAACCGTCTTGGTATAATATGGATGCACCTATATATAATGATTTGTTTCATGATGCATCAGTGTTTGATGATCCTTTGTGGGATATGATGATCCAAGATGTTGATGAAGGTATTGGTGATATTCCTTTATGGAGCTTCTGCTGATTTTTTGGTGCTGAAGTTTAATTGGATTTTATTAATTAATTTGTTTGTAGCTTGTGTCATGGATGATCTTTCATATTAATTTTTTTTGAAGGTCACCATTTACTCAAAATAATATTTGAGAAATATATATTGTCGTCATTAATTTAATTCAATTAATTGTAATAGATATCATATCATATATGTTATATACAAGGTTGACTATGATTGATTTATAATTGGATGATTGTAATTTTGTTTGCAGTCAACAATACTTTTTTACTTTTGAAAAGTTATAAAAAGTGCATTGAAAAAATATTTTGAACAGTTAACCAATCTTATTATATAGTGAGTTGAGTATGATGGTTTTGGGTTTGAGTTTTTGACCGTCCTTTGGTCATCAAAAGTCATTACCAGGTTTGACATAATCTTTTGATGGTTTAAGATATCGTTATAAATGGTTTTACTTGTCCTTATCATGTCAATAAAAAAGACAATAAATACAATAATGTATAAAGTCGTCCTACTGAACACCGCCCCTTGACCTAGAGGTGCAATCCCCTCAATACTCGCCCCAACTTTTTATACGTTTGTGTTGGCGGGGTAAACGAGTCAACCAACACGTCATGTACTCGAGATCGACTTATAAACAAGTTCGAAACAATCAACCTTAAACACGTCCGAGCTTGACTAGACACACTTGTAACACCCGTTGAAAACCGGATCCTAAAGCTCGAACCATTTGCAATCGAACCTTAAATAATTAAACGCGGAGGTAATTTTTATTTTATTCTTTACTTTTTTCATACACTCGTGTATATATACACATGCATATACACAAACGGGAGGAGGCATTTGCGATACGATGGAACTAATAAATCTTCTATGTAATAGAAGAATAAAAAAATAAATAAATAGAAAAAACAAGTAGACCACGGGACTCGAACCTGAGTCTCACAAGTAATCAAGCAACCAATATACCACTTCACCACCTCTCAATAACTGTAAGTAACTGTACTGGTTATTGCTTTATACGCGAGTTACCGTTCTTCCTTTGAAATCAAGAAGACTGCCGCCCAAATACCCGCTGGTAAACTTCAATCCTTTCCAAATTTTCTCGTGATTGATTGGGAGACCAGTTTCCATATCCGAAATATGAACCTAGTCGCGATTTCGGCCAAGAACCTGCACCAAAACGCGTGGTTTACAGCTGGAAACAATCTCGTATCATTCAAATCGGAAAAACTTCCAAACTGAAAATGGTTGAATTAATTCGAGTTTGTATATACATATATACGATGTGCCAAGTGAAGCCTCAAAACTTTATAACCCTCCTCTATCACTCCACGAACTCCTAGCGACTGCAGAAGCCTCTTCGGAAAACCTGAAACCTCGCCGGACCTTCAAAACCGTCGGAACTCACTCTATCTCTCTTCTCCTCCGTATACGAAAGGTATAATATGCACCCACTTGTTCGTCTCTTATTACTGAACAAAACCCCTAACATAATTGTTAAAAACACTGTAAATTGATCTAGCAATTCGGAAACCAAATGAGTTAGGGTTTCGGTTTTGTTATATTTGGAAGAAGATGATACGCTGAGGTTTTTCTTAAAACTTAAACAGTCGGTTTTAAAACACAAGATGGCAAGTTAGTTCAGTGGTGGGGGTTTCATTTGAAAATCGAGAGGTCATGAGTTCAATCTCTGCCTCTGGATGGTCGCTGGATTTAACTATTATTTTTAATTTAATGCCAGTGTATGGGAACGACCCGTTTCGGTATAGGGTTAGACATGTAACATCCGTTGTAAAACGGGTTCCAAAACCCGCTGCGTTTAAAATTCAAAAATTGCTAAATGTTTCATTGCGTAGTTATTCGTGTTAGTTATTAGTAAAGAGCATAATAATAATAGTAGTAGTAGTAGTAATAATAATAGTAATAGTAACAATAATAAATAAAAAAACATTTAATGTTGTATAATCTAAAAAAAATGAAAAAAGGAGAAACCGGAATCGAACTCGGGGCACTCACAAGCCCACACGCACCAAACACCACTAAACTGCACACACTTTTGTGAATAAAACTGAAACCAATTAAATTAATACTAAACGGAACGACAACCTGCAAATCCATCAATCAGAACAGAAACCGCCATTTTCTTAATCAAGCATGAAATCCGTTTTTCCGTTTCTATGTTAACATCCATACCTGTCGCGAATCATCAAGTTAAAACGGATTTCGGTTGCAATTTATAAGTGTAACTGATGATCAGTTATAATTCAAAATCGACCCGATTTTAATTCAAAACGTTTTTCAAATCATTGGCCATAATTTTTGTTTTAAACCAAAGATTTTGAACTGTTTCTGGACACTATATATATCAAATCATCACTTCGTCCAAATACACTCAAAACTTTCAAGTTAAACACCTCTGATCAACGTTCTGCTCGAATTCACCACCGCCGGAATCGTCGGATATCGCCGGAATCCTCCATCGGTATCGTTTATTTCATATTCACTTAACTCCTAAAGTTTTATGTATATTATACGTTAGTCGTTTAAGTCAGTTAACTGATTACCCAAGCAATCAGTCGAATTTCAGTTCTGGGTTTAAGGGTGAAGATGATGAAGCTGAGATAAGGGTTTATATATTTAAAATTCTGTGATATACGGGTTAGACACCCATCCCAACTGGTTGGGCTGGGTGCAAAACAAACCAGCGACGCGGGTTCGAGTCAGTTCCACTTCACCGGTTCGTTCATTTAAAAAATCTTTTTAAATTAATCAATTTTTGAAATCATATCATAAGTGTATAAGAATAATAAAAATTGAAATACTTTCGGGTTAGACACGTAGCTCAGTTGGAAGAGCTGCGTGCACACGTACGAGAGGTCTCAATTTCGAATCTCACCGACGTCGCCTATACTTCCTATCGAACCGATCATGTTTATCTTGTCAGCCTGACAAGATTATTTTTTTTTAGATATTAATTTCTTTTAATCCATATTTTTTTATATGAATTTTATTTATCTTAGAGTTTATTAAAAACATTTAAAAATAAAATTTTGTAGGTTTAAAAACCCCAATAAATATCACAAAAAAATTAGCCCAAAAATCTAAACATAAGTATTAAATCAAAATATTAATTTTATATATTTATCGTATTATTTCGTTATTATTTAGGTTAGATCTCTTCGTCGGTTAAATCCTCAAATCGTGCGCACTCTTCATCGATCAAGAAAACGCACCCGCTGTGAGTGAATTCTTACAAATTTCCCTTTTATTCATGTTTTGGGGTGTATCATGTGTCGTTTATACATTTCGTTTATTCAAATACTTGTGCTATTACCATTATATGATCTAACTTGTGATGTAAATGTTATTTGTTTATTGGGTGTTTACATTTTCGTCAAAGTTGCGTGCAAATCATTCATTAGGCTCATCAGTTCCTCGTTGAAGACGAGTTGAGCATCAGGTGCCTCATTAGACCGGCTACTTTGATTGAGCCTTGATCTCATTGTTCATCATTGGATTTGCGTGTGTTTGTGCATTAATCGATATTATGTGTTTTGTGGTTAAATTTACATATACGTACGCTCATGTTTGGTTAGGCACATTTTTATTCAAATAACCAATATAACCAATATAACCATTTCGTTTAAATTCTTTTATAAATTCACTCGCCAACTTTTGTTGACCCGAAAACCATTTTTACACATGATACAGGTGAACAAGTTGAAGCCAGGAACACATAGGAAATTGCCTTAGAAGAAAAATAAAGAGTTCATGAATGTTGTGTTTAGAACACATTGTGCTTGTATGTTTATTGTAATTTCTTCTTTAAATTGATATGATAAATATGAAACTTTATAGTAAATGTCATGAGCTTTGATGAAAACCCATCATGCCCCGACTACCATTTCCACTGCTGGTCAGGGTGTGACAGATTGGTATCATAGCTTTTAACTATAGGGATATAGGATAGGTTATTAGACCTTAGAGCCTATACTATAGTTGATTAGATTTTAATTGCTTATGTGGTTACATGCAATCTCATGATATTTATTTGTTTCATATTTATTACACACATAATGCATGCAAACACTTCCACTATCATTTTGTGGGATACTTAATGAGTTATACTTGTTGCCGAACATAACATTGCTTACATGTACATTCATCACGCACGTTTCAATTCTTACATATTTCGCATAATTTTCTTTATTCAAGATTTTGTGGTGCTTTCGTTTTTCAATCTCATCAAAGTAAGTTCTACGACGGGCATGTAGTAACTGGAAGGGTACGAGTACCGGTAGTCGAAACGTCCTGTCTAGGTTGGCAATCGTATAAATCCAATATAACGGACTCGTTTGCCTACCTGTGGACTAACGATGAGGGATGAATGACCTATTAGGCCAAAGCATGCCACACCAAACGTCGTATGAACTAACCCACTTTGAGTTGTCACTGTGTCCACACCTGGACACCCTCCGACCTTGTACTTTGTAAACATGTTTTACGATTTTCATTCGGGTAGCGCGAGTTTTAAAATGCCAACACCAATATGAACCCTACCAGAGCCCAGTAGTCATGGGGGCCCACATGACTACCAAGGTCAAGTATGGGGACATATGGGGGCCCAAACATGAGCAAAGCCAAGACATCCTATGGATGTATCAAATTTATTTTCATTTGTTTTGTGGAAGCTCATTTTATACAACACATGACACCTAAAAACGTTCGATTCTTAATCTCGTACGCATTTCCTATAGATGTCTTCTAGACACTCTCGTAGAGGTAGGAGATCAGAAAGATCCAGTAAGCGCATGGCTACCCAAATCGCTCAACAAATGGCCGCTGTTATTCCAGATATAGTAGTTCAAGTCCAACAAGACCTTGCCACCCCAACCAATCAAGAAGGCTAAAATGTCGCCAACCCTCCTCTCAACACAACTAAATGCACCTACAAGCATTTCAAATCCTGCGATCCCCCAAAATACGAAGGGACTGAAGGTGTCACCGCTCTCCTTCATTGGTTTGAGGAAATGGAAAACACTTTTCTCAATTGCGACTGCCCCGATGATCGCAAGGTGCGATATGCTACCAGTCGTTTGTTCGGAGTAGCACTTACATGGTGGAACACAGAGAAGGGCAAGCGAGGTGCTGAGGATGCTATGACTTTGACTTGGGAAGAGTTGAGGGAGATCATGACAAGACGCTTCTGTCCAAGAAGCGAAATCAAGAAATTAGAAGATGAGTTCTACTCTTTGAAACAAAAGGAGGGTGACCACACCACATACAACAAGAGATTCCTTGAGTTGAATCAGATGGTCCCCAATTTGTTCACTCCCCTCTACCGTTTGATCGAGCACTACGTTCGGGGTCTTCCTTCAAATATTCAGGACACTGTAATAAGTACCACACCTGCAACTTTGGAAGCAGCAATGGAGTTAGCTACAGAGCTTACCGAAAACCACATTAGGAATGGAGACTTCAAGGATGAGAAGAAGAAAGATAAAGCACCCACTGAAACCTCAAACCCAACCCAAACTGAATCCTCTTCCCAACCCACTACCAAGAGAAAGCGAGACGGGCAAAATTTCGCTGTCACTCAAGGCAATCAACCAGCTCCACAAGCCGTACCACTCCAAGCTATTCCAATCACTCAAGTAGCACCCAACTCTGCTCACCCGAATAAGAAACCCTACATTGGACCTCGCCCTCAATGCAACACCTGCTTTTATCACCATCAACCTACCATACCCTGTCGATTGTGTGCTAATTGTGGGCATTATGGTCATCTAAGTAAGACTTGTCGCATGCCCCAAAACCAAGCTCCACCCCCTGCTCAAAACATGATCCAACCCTATCAACAACCCCAATACCCCATGGTTCCACATGTTCGAGCGTGCTTTAATTGTGGTGACCTTGCCCATTTTAGAAACACGTGCCCTAGATTGGTTAACATCATAAACGCCCAAGCTCAAGCAAACCCAGTTAACCAAGCAAATCAAGCAAACCCAACACCACCACCGGCGAGAGGAAGGACTTACAACATCAACGCCAATCCAATTGAAGATAATAACGATACCATCGAGCAACCCAGCTAGCCTTCCATCACTAAGAGTCAAGACTCAGCTCCAACCGTTTCGTTTTAATGTTTTCTATAAATCTCAATCTTTGTATATCCTTGTTTCCATTTGGAAATTTATGAATCCAAGAATTTTATGCAAATTGATATCATTGTTTTATTTCATGTCTTTACTCCTCGAGTTAATTTTCATATCATCATGCATCACGACGCATCTCGTCTCATCATTTAAAGAAGTTGGGTCGTGTCTCACTTTTTCATAGACTGACCCCTTCATCATAACACACGAGAGAGGTACCGTCATCATTTAGTCATGTATTCTTTCATATTTGAGACTCAAGTTTTGGCTGTTGTGTTTGTTTATGTTTTGTAGATTTTAGAATCACATAGAACTAATCATAACTTACTGACAAAGCCAATGAAAATTTGACAAGAATATGGTGGATACGCCGCTGGTACTTCATATATATAAGTATTCTTGTCAAAAGATCAAAAGCATTGTCAGGCGGTTATGAGAAGTTCCGTGTAGGTTTTAATATTGTCGTGGTTGAAGTTTTTGTCCTGTGATATAACTTTATCTTTTCAACGCATCAATTCTCTCAAAACTCTTATGTATGATATCATACCCAGTCAATCAACTCCCTTTATCAATACTTCTCATTTTTATACTTTAGGCATCAAAAAGCGATTCATGTAGCAGGGTATTCAACCCTTGCTAGTTACCGCCTCAATTAGAATTCAAAATTTCACACTCCTCTGGTTATGTAAACATCAAAATCCAAACCTCACACTCCCTTTTTCTGTTAAAAGATATTCAGATTTTTAGTCAGAGTACAAAACGAGAACATGAGGTTATTTAGGAACGCGAAGGCTCGATGCGAGAAAAATACCCGCATATTTTCCAAGTTACACCTACTACCACTTTAATTTCGGGACGGAATTTCTAAAAGTAGGGGATACTGTGACATCCGTTGTAAAACAGGTTCCAAAAACCGCTCTGTTTAAAGTTCAAAAATTGCTAAATGTTTCGTTGCGTAGTTATTCATGTTAGTTATTAGTAAATAGCATAATAATAATAATATAATAATAATAATAATAATAATAATAATAATAATAATAATAATAATAATAATACTAGTAGTAGTAGTAATAGTAACAATAATAAATAAAAAACATTTAATGTTGTATAATCTAAAATAAATGAACAAAAGGGAGAAACCGGAATCGAACTCGGGGCTCTCACAAGTCCACACGCACCAAACACCACTAAACTGCACACACTTTTGTGAATAAAACTAAAACCAATTAAATTAATACTAAACGGAACGACAACCTGCAAATCCATCAATCAGATGGAAACCGCCATTTTTTTAATCAAGCATGAAATCCGTTTTTCCGTTTCTATGTTAACATCTATACCTGTCGCGAATCATCAAGTTGAAATGGATTTCGGTTGCAATTTATGAGTGTAACTGATGATCAGTTATAATTCAAAATCAAGACCCGATTTTAATTCAAAACGTTTTTCAAATCATTGGCCATAATTTTTGTTTTAAACCAAAGATTTTGAACTGTTTCTGGACACTATATATATCAAATCATCACTTCGTCCAAATACACTCAAAACTTTCAAGTTAAACACCTCTGCTCAACGTTCTGCTCGAATTCACCACCGGAATCCTCCATCGGTATCGTTTATTTCATATTCACTTAACTCCTAAAGTTTTATGTATATTATACGTTAGTCGTTTAAGTTAGTTAACTGATTACCCAAGCAATCAGTCGAATTTCAGTTCTGGGTTTAAGGGTGAAGATGATGAAGTTGAGATAAGGGTTTTATATAATTAAAATTCTATGATATACGGGTTAGACACCCAGCCCAATTGGTTGGGCTGGGTGCAAAACAAACCAGCGACGCGGGTTCGAGTCAGTTCCACTTCACCGGTTCGTTCATTTAAAAAATCTTTTTAAATTAATCAATTTCTGAAATCATATAATAAGTGTATAAGAATAATGAAAGTGGAAATACTTTCGGGTTAGACACGTAGCTCAGTTGGAAGAGCTGCGTGCACACGTACGAGAGGTCTCAATTTCGAATCTCACCGACGTCGCCTATACTTCCTATCGAACCGGCCAGGTTTATCTTGTCAGCCTGACAAGATTATTTTTTTCAGATATTAATTTCTTTTAATCCATATTTTTTTGTATGAATTTTATTTATCTTAGAGTTTATTAAAAACACTTAAAATAAAATTTTGTAGGTTTAAAAATCCCAATAAATATCACAAAAAAATTAACCCAAAAATCTAAACATAAGTATTAAATCAAAATATTAATTTTTATATATTTATCGTATTATTTCGTTATTATTTAGGTTAGATCTCTTCGTCGGTTAAATCCTCAAATCGTGCGCACTCTTCATCGATCAAGAAAACGCACCCGCTGTGAGTGAATTCTTACAAATTTCCCTTTTATTCATGTTTTGGGGTGTATCATGTGTCGTTTATACATTTCGTTTATTCAAATACTTGTGCTATTACCATTATATGATCTAACGTGTGATGTAAATGTTATTTGTTTATTGGGTGTTTACATTTTCGTCAAAGTTGCGTGCAAATCATTCATTAGGCTCATCAGTTCCTCGTTGAAGACGAGTTGAGCATCAGGTGCCTCATTAGATCGGCTACGTTTGGTTGAGCCTTGATCTCATTGTTCATCATTGGATTTGCGTGTGTGTGTGCATTAATCGATATTATGTGTTTTGTGGTTAAATTTACATATATGTACGCTCATGTTTGGTTAGGCGCATTTTTATTCAAATAACCAATATAACCAATTCGTTTAAATGCTTTTTAAGATTCACTTGCCAACTTTTGTTGACCCAAAAACCATTTTTACACATGATACAGGTGAACAGGTTGAAGCCAGGAACACATAGAAAATTGCCTTAGAAGAAAAATAAAGAGTTCATGAATGTTGTGTTTAGAACACATTGTGCTTGTATTTTTATTGTAATTTCTTCTTTAAATTGATATGATAAATATGAAACTTTATAGTAAATGTCATGAGCTTTGATGAAAACCCAATCATGCCCCGACTACTATTTCCGCGGGTCAGGGTGTGACAAGACACACAGTCAGATGGTTGGGCCGTGTGCACGTAAACGAGAGGTCATGTGTTCGAGTCCTGGCCCCGTTCCTGTCGCTGCACTTTTCTCCTTTTTAATTAACTCAGCAAATGGATGAACTCAATATCTATATAAAAAAAATAAAATCACAATACTAACTGGGTTAGACACACAAGCCAGTGGAAGGGCTGCGTGTACGTAAACGGAAGGTCACGAGTTGGAGCCGGGCAGGGGCCGGTTTTGACGAATTTTGTTGATAAAATCTTAAAATTCTTTTTCTTAGACCTTTAAAATTATATCTACAAATATTTAACAATTCTTTTTAGTTCTTTTTATTAAGGATTCCTTATTAACTATTAACAAAATTAACTTAAATAATAGATAACCTATTTTAATTCTTTAACACTTCCGTAAATAAATAATTAAATATCTAAATAAATAATTTGCAAACATAGATAATAGGATTATTATTTAACTTTTTTAACAAAGTCGTTATGTGGTATTTGAATATCTAGGATAATCGTTTCGTTCGTTCGGTTCTCGACTTTTACTCGTGCGTAATTTACAAGAAATCGTAAAGCAACCACTGTGAGTGAATCTTACAAATTTTCCCTTTTTCTTTATTATACGTTTTTGGGGATCATGTGTTGCCTTATATTATTATTTCTTTTATCAATTCCGTGCAATTACCATTTTGTGAAGTATATGTGTTAAGTGTTAATGCTTGTTTGTTTACTTAGTACCTTACATTTATTTCAGACGTTGCATCATCATGGGTTCGTCATTTCCCATTACATATGAGCGAAACTTGACGTTACCAAACGTACGAGATCAGCTCCATTTGATTGAGCTTAGATCTTGCATCACACCATAATACCGTGCACATTGTATACAATTAATTGGTTTATTATTTGAGATCGTTTATTAAGGTTGACATATGACGTACAACATACTTACTTACATGGGTGAATGCACGTTTTCTAAATAAACGAATTAAACATATTATTTTCTTAATAACAAGGAGATTCACTCGCTAACTTTTGTTGACCCAAAAATTTCTTTCACACATGATACAGGTGAACAGGTTTGAAGAATACATCACTTAGGATTGAGCCTTAGATGAATAAACAAGTTATTTGAATTCATTGCGAACTATGTAGTTGATTTGTTTGGATATTGCACTCATGAGATTTTATTTTAATTGAAATAATAAATATCGAAACTTTTAATAGCATGTCATAAGCTTTGATGAAAACACTAATCATGCATCGGTTACCTTATTCGCTGCGGGTCGAGGAGTGACAACGCTAGTCTAAACGAGCATATCATTCTTATAAATGTATTGACTTATATTATATGTAAAAAATTTAATGATAAATATTATTATGTATAAAATCTATGATAAAAAAAACTAAATAATAAATATCTAATCTAACTCTAATAAAGCATTTCAACAAATGCAACATGGCAATTTCTCATGCTATCTAATTATAATATTGAATTTATATTTTAATTTTGGGTTTAAAATAATTTATAGATAAGCAATTATAAATATAATATAGATTATCGTAAAATTATTATTTACAAATAATATATTTTACTATAATTAAAAATATTCAACTAAACACAGATACCATTAAACATAATAATATATAGTTATGCCTTTTTATTAATGGATGTATTTTAGATTTACATTGCTATTGATATTTTTGAATAAACTTAATATATTGTATAATAATCTTTTTTTACTAATAAATAAAAATCTTTGTTGGACACATATTACTTCGTGGTGTTTTCTCACCTTATTTTCTTATTTATCTCTCATATTAAATAATAAATAATACAAAAAACTAGATAAGAATAAAAATTTGTTTTTTCATAAATAATTTAAACACAAATTTAGATGGAAAGTGTTAACTATGTTTCAACTAACATTGATTTTAAAAATAATAATAATCTATTTCTTTTGTAGATTTTACAAAAAAAAATGTAATAACTTTAAAGAAAATGCGAAGCCTTAATATGTTTCAGCTAACATTGATTTTAAAAATATTAATCATAGCTAACATTGATTTAAAAAATATTAATCATCTATTTTTTTTTAGATTCTACAAAAAATGTAACAAATTTAAAAGAAATTGCAAGACAGATTTAGGCGTTGGTTAAGAGTCAAGTTACCTATTGATATTCAGAATAACTATTATTTTTTTAATCGGTATGTTTTAATATTTTGAAGCTTTATATATTTTTAATGATAAATATATAAAAATGCAGGGATCGATCTTCATCTTTTTTACCGTAAACTCTCTTGAATACAAATTTAAAAGGAGTGTTTTATAAATGAAATAGACAAATAAACATGAAGATACATAGAACTAACTAAAATCATTGTATATCATAAAAACGGAATTCAACCACATGAATACATGTGTTTTTAACCTAATGATAAATAAAAAAAAAGTAAAATGTTATAATAAGTAACTAGTACATCAAAATTCATTTTTAAAAGATAAATCTTAACGACTGTATGTATTAACATACGACATTATATTTTATTCAACACGTACAATACACGAGTTTTTTTAAAGATATATCTTTTTTATTATTTATTATATATTATTACATTTATGTCACCCGTGTAATACAGAGAGTCCTAATCTAGTTAACTAATATATTAAAAACTTAAATATAGTATTAAAATGTAACAATGTAGGTTTTTGTGTAACCTTCGATTGTTTTTGGTTTTTTTAGTAGTTCAAACTTTATAGTTGATTCATATATATTTTCACATGTATTAAATGAAAATTATTTCATTACTTCTTTGACTAACGATGTAAAAATAATTAAAAGACTTCTTAAAAAATTGATGACTACAACGATAGTTACAAGTGGATTGGGTATTGATTGTTATCAGCAAATGATTGCAAACTTGTGGAATTGCTATTATGTACATCTACTTGTCTTATTGTGCTCTACAAACAAACAGTTCCTATTATTCAATTCTTGTAATACACGAGACTACAACGTATAAATATGTATAGGATTAGGTTCAAGAGTTAATACTAGTGTATTTGCGAACTGAACGAACTAATCCTGGCCATTAGGCTATACATGTGTGTAAATCAACGGCTCGGAGTTGATGATGAAATACACTAGTGTATTTTACAATTTGATGATAATACCCTTGCCATACACGTGTGTAAATTAATAGCCAGGATTTGTTCACTCAGTTTGTAAATATACTAGTGTTCACTATAGAATCCCACCATATATAATACGGAATTAACACGTGTTTCGTGTCTCGCACTTAATACCCTTAAGTTAATCAAGTTAGATGTAACAATTCCAACATGTTTATACTAAGACCTTTACAACTATTTACAAAATTTGGTCAACCGTTTACAATGTCTTGAACCCTAATAAAAACACCATTTAGAAAAATAAATAGCGAAACTCATATCACGTAAAGGAGCGTAAAATCCTGGATTTTTGACATAACTTCTTTAGAATTTTTTTTTAACTAAGTTAAAGATATATTGAGGTTAAAAGCCCTAACGGAAACTATATTTGGTCTAAACTCAAATATGTGTAGTGGTTTAGTTAGTGAGTGGGGTTTTCATTAAAATGTAGGCAATGGGGTTTTAATTAGCTTCGTATTCACAAGAGTGTAATGGTATTTAGCCTACTTATCAGGTAATGTAACAATAAACTAATATTTTATTAACTCTCTCGCTTTTGCTTCACCCCTGTTACTACACCAACGCCAATAACGCCCATGTAATGGTGTTTGGTCTAGTTATTGGATGATGTGGCAAGTATGTAACGCTCAACACACATGGTCTTGATGTATACATGATCACACATTGTGAAATCACACCTTATTTGAATGTAAATAAAAATATAAACATATGGTATAAATGCTAAGTATGATTATCCGTATATTGATACTATACATTCTCTTATCATCAAGGATATCAGTCACTCGAAAAGTTGACGCAAATGAACAAGGAAACATTTGACAAAAAGCATTGGGGTTGACGTTACGGTCGCACAGTGCATCAACTGTTCGAGGGGAACTTCAAAGCCGCCTCTAAGAGATGAAAAAAATTGAAAAGCAAAATAATTGAAGAACCACAATAAATTAAACTATTGGACCATGGGTCAGCCGTAAAAGTTGTGATTTATTAACTCGTGGGTGAGCCTGCAAACCATTATGTATGCAAGACTAGTCAATCAATAAGATAAGTGATATGTGTTAAATTGAACTTTAAAATCACTGGCTCCTAAAAACATTAAAAATGCGAAAAAAAACTTGTGTTGCTAGGAGGTCCATGGTTGGATAGGGGAACCACCGTGGAGGCCTCTCAAAACATTTTTAAAGTTGTTTTTGACTATCATTCAAGCTATCTCTCACTCACATTTGACCTAGCCTCTTGCTCACATAAAACATGGAATGTTTAGTCACACCCTAAGTGATATTGTTGGTCATGGGTGGTGGATTTGACAGTTTATGTTCTCAACAAATGATAAACAATTTGTGCGAAATCATATACCAAAACAAATCTATCACACAGTTAGATGAAGAATAGATATCAGGAGAGTTGTAAAACTCGGTCTAGGCGGCCTAATACTCACCAAGTAATCGTTACTCGGTAGGGTGCCAAGTCGATTTTCTTTAACTATGTCTAATTACTTAGATTCAATCAAAGGCGGACAATCTCGGCCACAATCAAAATTAGCCGATCAATGTGGGCCGTTTTTTGACTTAAAAAGTAATAAAATGTAATAACTATGTCTGTGATACTAAAGAATGAATATCAATATTTGAAATATTTTAGTATTTGCACATATATTTTTATATTGATATTCACGTGTTTTGTTATAAATATTAATAAACTTATAATATTTAACGAGTTTTAATTGTTTGATATGACGCTTCTAAGTTATTGGATACCGTATACATCATAATTCCAGAAACTAGTGTGTTGATTTAAAAACGCACTTTAGAACTTCAAAAAGTTCTAAATGTGGAGAAATGAGGCTTACCAATATCTAGTTCATCAATTTCTTGCATCTCCTAACTTGATCCTGAAAAACCCACACAAAAGAAAGCTTTGCTTTATACTATTTGTGCAAACTAATCTCCCCGAAAGAATGTGCAACTCTTTGACCGCAATATTAACATTCCAAGTATGTTCCAAAGTGGCAATATTAACATTCCAAGTATGTTCAACTAGACTTCGACCACAAAAGTTAGAAATGTAGTTTGACTATCTATTTGGCATTTACCAATATTTTAGTGTAATTTTCCCAAAAATTAAGCTGGAATCATGCCAATTTGAATAGGAAGTTACAATTCTTTTAAGAAATACATTTTTCTATAATAATATGTAAAAAAACTTGTGGTGTTACAAATATTTCCAAAATAATGTACCAGGCTAATATCATAATTAAAAATTTCCCTTCCAATTAGGTTGATATCATGATAGTTAAGCAATAACTGATTAACCGAAAGTTGTGGGTTGGTTTTGGTTTTGGTGTGTCATAACCGAATTAACAAAAACGAACCAGATGGTATATATTTTATAATCGATTAATGCCCGTTTCGCTATAAGTTAGCGTTTAACTTGGCTAACTGAACTAAAGAGGTATGATCCCAAATCACATGTGTACACATGTCAAAGGGACCACACCACTCCAAGCCGGCGTCTTCGCCACATGAGAGCATCCAGAAGGTTCTAGAAGCTTTTGGAAAAGAACACCTGGTGACAGAAAGATGGTCTCAACAGACAAAAAGGACAGTGCGTGGACCAATAGCGAGACGCCAGCAAACGGTTACAAGATCCTTGGAGGACAAGGCGACAACCAGTATAATGGCAAGTTGACTTGAAGCGAATAACTGCGCGCCACGTCAACTCAAGGCCTGACATCGTCTGAGGGGACAAGAAGGATATTCCTTCTGGTCGGACAGCTGGCAAACATTGGCTAGCTGGCATGTCGCCCCCTCTCCCATTCTCCGGCTATAAATAGAAGGCTCAATCCACAGGTTTAAGCGTTCGATTCTTTACTCTCTCACTACATATACACACTTATCCTTAAAACAATTACTTATTTTCATGCCGGAGGGTGGTTACAGGGAGAACCCTCATCTTCTCCTCCTTGAAGCGAGTCACCGGTGTTGTTCGTTTTGTAGGACGTTTAGGCAACATGCGAGTGAAGGATAGAGACTGAACCTCCCTACACGAGACGACCCAGCTGTTTAGCTTAGTGCTATTTAGTGTTTCTGCATTGGCCTCCACCGTATCTTAAAACTACCTTTTTCATCTTTTTCCTTTTGAAAAATACTTTTCTGATGGCTAATCCGAATTCTTCTTTCCAAGTCGACGTTGAGTGTTCTCCGTTTGGACCGGTTGCGGATAATACACACGTCCAAAGCCACCAAAGGGACAAACAATTCGAAAAGGAGTTTACAGAACCAGTGGTCACTAATTTCTTTGGTAGTGTTACTCGAGCAAACCAACAGACCACACCTGGAGCACCGGAAAAAAAACACCGTGAACACGGTTTTTCCTTTGCTTCCAGAGGGTGAAACTCCGGCATCTTGGTATGCCAAGTCACAAGCTGCCTTAAACTTGGCATATATCCAGATGTGCGCACACGCCCAATTTCTGATGCAGACTCCGATACAGCAAGTGCACGCACAACACGCAACTCCAAGAGTTCAATCACTCCATCGTGAGTTTAGTTACGACACGGAGTCACCATGACAGACACCTTCGCGCGCAACCGCGCACAACATTGGTGAGCAGCAACAACCAAGAGACAACTATATGAACATCAGCACAACATGCAACACCCACAATACCACCGGAAACCTCAACGATATCCACACTAATCGATCCAGAGGACGTATGCCCGTGCGCGACCGACTAGGTTCGCAAAAAATGATGGAGGAATTTGAGGGTATGTCGGATGAAAATGACCCAACCTATCAAGAAGGGGACACTACGAGTGTGTTTAGTAGGCTTCCAAAAGATCATGAAGCGTACAAACCCCGCGAACACGCAGGTTACAATCCAGCGGCAGAACATGACTTTACTATAAGTTATCGTCCAGAAGGTGTGGCCGAGAAGTCGAAATTCATCAAGGAAATAGCCATGGCTCTGCTAGAGAAAACAAACTGCCACACAATGTGGGAAATACAATGGACTCGCTGACCCATATGATCACATTCAAATATTCACTAGCGAAGGGGTCATCAAGAGGTGATCGCTCCCGGCATGGTATCATCTATTTATTCAGA
This sequence comes from Scalesia atractyloides, assembly GCA_947069175.1. Lineage (NCBI taxonomy): Eukaryota > Viridiplantae > Streptophyta > Magnoliopsida > Asterales > Asteraceae > Scalesia > Scalesia atractyloides. Next base: position 85,971,289 of record CAMTDV010000008.1, read on the forward strand.
CATTCATAGGCGCAACACGTGCATGGTTTGATATCCGGTGAATCAAGTCATGGATGGATTTCCAAGAGAAATTTCTATCACACTTCTGTTAACAACGAAGATATACCAGGGATCCAGCCGATGTACTGAATATCTGGAGGAAAGATAATGAGGGCATTGAAGACTTTCTCACAAGGTACAACAAAGAATGTTTAGAGATCGGGAATGTAACATCCGTCAAAAACGGATTTACCAAACCCGCTCCGTTTATCAACCGAACAGTCAGTCAAATTTTTCGTTGCGAATTAAATGCCCAAAATAATTTTAAACGATCCGTAATCACTTATTATGCGGGGATATATATTTAGTTTTTGAAAAACTGATAAAAATAACAAAATAAAAATGTTTTAATTATACCGGGTTTCGAACTCGGGTCTCTACCGGGTCAACCAAACACTTAACTCACACACCGTAAACCACTCCGCCACTTTGTTTTTCTGTTAAGTAAATGGTTTTATTAAATCAAATAATGATGTGAGAAATTCAAACTCGGTCAACTTGCGCCCAAACAGCAGTCGTCGGAAATCCCGACGACTTCGCCCATAAAACACGTTTTTGTTCAAATTAATCAATCAATTAACTCTAGCGACAGCTAGCCAACGTCTGAAAACGCGTCATTAGCCATAATCGCCGGAGAACAGTTGACTTCGAATATAGACCGAATTCAGACCCCATTCATCTCGTTGTTACCCTATAAATGCACCCATAACTCGCCAGAAGTTTTTCACACTCAAATCGCACCTCATCTCAGCGAAAACTCACTCACCGGAAGTATTTGATACATCGCCGGAAAACCGTATCATTAACCTTCGAGCTTACTGAACCCCCTAAACTTTCACCGAAGTCACCCACCACCTTTGTAACCTTTCGGAAGACTCTCTGCTGCAAGAAGTTGTCGCCGGAAAAAGGTTTCTGTCGCCGGAGTTCTGCCGGAAAACAGAGTATAACCAGTCGGTATATCTCACGCTTAAATTCATTCCCTTTTTACTTTTATATCATTTGTAATTGATCATTAAACGCTATAGAAACTTAAATCAACATTTTAACCAGTTAGTCGTCACTTCCGGTTAAAAACAGTGAAGAAGACGACATTTCGGTAATGGATAAGTATAATTAAAATCAAGTTATTTACCGGGTTAGACACACAGTCCAGCGGTGGACTGTGTGCACTTTTAACGCTAAGGTCACGAGTTCGATTCCGGTTTCACACACGCCGCCTTGATAAAAATTCTCTTTTTCGCAAAACAGAACCGGAGTGTTTTATGATATGTTAAGTATATTGATAACTGAGTTTATAACCAAGTGAGACACACGGTCCAGCGGTGGAGTGTGTGTCCGCTAACCCACAGGTCCCGGGTTCGAGACCTGTGGAGCACACCGGTTCTGAGATTTATTTCGTTTTTAATAATAAAGGATTTCTGTTAAATCTAATTAATATATATATATAATTAAAATCGGATATATAACGGGTTAGACACGTAGCTCAGTTGGTAGAGCTGCGTGCACGCGTACGGGAGGTCTCGGGTTCGAGCCTCACCCGGCGCACAACAAAATGCCTATGAACCGGTCAACGATAGTCAAGTCAACGGTCAACGTGTACTGTAGCAATAAAATAAAATATTTTTTTATTATTTTTATTTAATTATTTTAATTAAAAATCAATTATAAATACTTAAAAATAACATTTTTTAAGGTTAGAAAATAGCCTCAAACTCACAAAAATACACCCAACAAACCTACTAAAATAGATTCATAAAACCCGTTTACTTACCGAACCATTATGCGATTTATCTAGGATTAATTTCACTCGTGGTTAACACCATTTCGCGTGCATTCAACCTCATCAACCGAACGCACCCAATGTGAGTGAATTCTTACAAACTCCCCTTTTTATTCATGTTTTGGGGTGTATTATGTGTCGCTTAAACTAATTCTCTTATGCAAATTCGTGCTATACCATTATATGAACTAAATTAGAATGTAACTATTGTTTGGTTGTGATGTATTTCATATTGTCAAAGTTGTATACAAATTATTTAGGCCCATCAGTTCGTAAGAACAACGCGTGCCTCAAAACTCATTTATTAGGCCCATCAGTTCCTCGTGTGAGACGAGAACAACGCGTGCCTCAAAACTCATACATTAGGCCCATCAGTTCGTAAGAACAACGCGTGCCTCAAAAACTCATTTATTAGGCCCATCAGTTCCTCGTGTGAGACGAGAACAACGCGTGCCTCAAAACTATCATTTGGTGTTTGTATGTTCAATATTCAGTATTATGTGTTGTGTGAATAAATTTACATCTACATTTACTCATATGAGGTATGCACATTATTTATAATCAATTGGATAAACTCGTTCAAATGTTTTTCCATAGGATTCACTCGCCAACATTATGTTGATCCAAAAACCTTTTTACACATGATACAGGTGGACAGGTTGAAGCAAGGAAAACATAGGATATGCCTTAGAAGAGAAACAAGAAGCTTAGACTGATAGTTAGAACATGTTGTATCATTTATTGTAAATTTCCATTAAATTGTATTAATGAATATGAAACATATAATAAATGTCATGAGCTTTGATGATAACCCAATTATGCCCCGATCACCTTTTCCGCTGCGGGTCGGGGTGTGACAGATTGGTATCAGAGCCATGACTATAGGGATATAGGATAGGTTATTAGACCCTTAGAGCCTATACTATAGTCTGCCTAAATTTTAAATTGATTAGGTGGTTACATACAAACTTGTGATATTTATTTGTTTCATATTTGTTTACATTTCAGTCAAACATACATGCTCATTCATTATACATATATACATATATCGATGTTCATGTATTCAATTTATTTTCATACTCTCAGTATCCAAAGATTTTATGCAAATTTCAAATCTCATCAAAGTAAGTTCTGCGACGGGCATGTAGTAACTGGAAGGGTACAAGTACCGGTAGTCGGAACGTCCTGTCTAGGTTGGCATTCGTATAAATCCAAAATAACGGACCAGTTTGCCTACCTGGGGACTAACGATGAGAGTACGACGGACCTATTAGGCCAAAGCATGCCACACCAAACGTCGTTCGAACTAACCTCCCTTTGAGATGTCACCGTGTCTACACCTGGACACATTCCGAATATCACACGTTGTATACATATTTCTCGATTTTCTCCGGGTTTTGTGTACGCAATCAGGCAGAAACCATGCAAACCATATGAAAAACCGGTATTCATGGGGGCCCACATGATTACACAGGTAAAGTATGGCGGCATGACGGGCCTAACAGCGAGCAAAGCCCAAGACATCCTATGGATGTAGTAGAGCTATTTTTCTATAATTATTTTATGAACGTTCAATCCCAAACACGACCCACGATCCCAAAGGCATTCAACTCATACTCTTGACATGTATTCCTTGTAGATGTCTTCTAGCCTCGCTCGTAGGAAAATGAGAGCAGGAAAAGCCCGTGAACGCATGGCTACCCAAATCGCTCAGCAAATGGCGACCGTAATACCCAACATTGTAGTTCAAGTTCAACAAGCCCTTACCGCTAATTCCGTTAACCCAACTCAACAAGAAGATCAAAACACTATCAATCCTTCAGTCACTAAATGCACCTACAAACATTTCAAATCCTGCGATCCTCCAAAATACGAAGGTACTGAAGGTGTCACCGCTCTCCTCCATTGGTTCGAAGAAATGGAGAACACTTTTCTAAATTGCGATTGCCCCGATGATCGCAAAGTGCGTTATGCTACCGGTCGCTTACTTGGAACGGCACTCACATGGTGGAATACAGAAAAGACCAAACGAGGTGTTGAAGAAACTATGACCTTGACTTGGGAAGAATTGAAGGGAATCATGACAAGACGGTTTTGCCCAAGAAGTGAAATCAAGAAATTGGAGGATGAGTTCCATGCTTTGAAACAAAAGGAAGGCGACCACACCACATACAACAAGAGATTCCTTGAGTTAAATCAAATGGTTCCCAACTTGTTCACTCCCCTCTACCGTTTGATCGAGCACTACATTCGTGGTCTTCCATCAAAAATTCAAGACCCTGTAATAAGCACCTCGCCTGCAACTTTGGAAGCAGCAATGGAGCTAGCAACCGCGCTCACCGAGAACCGAATCCGGAATAAAGATTTCAAAGAGGAGAAGAAGAAGGATAAAGCATCAACCGAAACCTCAAACTCCACCCGAACCGAATCCCCTACACCACCTATTTCTAAGAGAAAACGTGATGGGCAAATCTTCGCTGTCACCCAACGTAACCAACCAGCTTCACAAGTTGTACCTCCTCGAACTATCCCAAACGCTCAAGTAGCACCCAACTCAACTTACCCAAACAAGAAACCTTACATTGGACCTCACCCTCAATGCAACACCTGTTTCTATCACCATCCATCTACCTTACCCTGTCGACTATGTGCGAATTGTGGACGCTACGGTCATTTGAGCAACGTTTGCCGCACCCCTCAAAACCAAACCTCAACCCCTACTCAACCCATGATCCAAACATATCAACAACCTCAATACCCCATGTACCCAAATGTTCGAGCTTGTTTCAATTGTGGCGACCCTACCCATTTTAGGAACACGTGCCCTCGTTTGGTTAACATCATAAATGCCCAAGCTCAGGCAAACCCAGTTAACCAAGCAAACCAAGCAAATCCAGCTCCACCGCCAGCAAGGGGAAGAGTTTATAACATCAATGCCAATCCTGTTGAAGATGTTAACGGACCAAACCAACCACTTAACTAGCCTTCTCTCACCAAGAATCAAGATTCAACTCCAATCACTTAGTTTTTATGTTTATATCTCGATTTTCATGTATCTCAGTTGGAATTTTACCCAAGAAATTTTAATGCAAATTACTAGTTCAGTTTGTTTTATACTCATTATTCATATCATCATACTTCACGGCATATTTCAGTTTCATCATTTAAAGAAGTTGAGTTGTGTCTCACTTCTACATAGACTAACCTCTCCATCATATTAAACGAGAGAGGTTTTGTCAAACACGGTTACTATCAGAATTAAGACTCAAGCGCTGGTTGTTGTGTTGTAGAGTCGCATAGAACTAATCATAACTTGCGGATAAAGTCAATGAGAATTTGACAAGAATATGGTGGATACGCCGCTGGTACTTCCTATATATAAGTATTCTTGTCAAATGATCGGAGACATTATCAGTCGGTTATGAGAGGTTCCATGCATAGGTTGTTTGTTGTGATTAAGTTATTCATTTTCAATACATGCAATAAGCTCGGCTCCGTTTGATTGAGCCTTGAGCACACATACAATTTCATTCTCAATACATACAATACGATCGGCTCCGTTTGATTGAGCCTTGATCGCACAGATATATTCATTTCAGTATTTTTTATGTTTGATGTATTGGTTGTAGAGTTATAGGACTAATCATAATTCACTGATAAAACCAATGAAAAAATTTGACAAGAATATGGTGGATACGCCGCTGGTACTTCCTATATATAAGTATTCTTGCCAAAGGATCAGAGGCATTATCAGGCGGTTATGAGATGTTCCATGTAGGATTTAGTATTGCCTTGGTTGAAATTGTGTTACATATATATATCATCTCACTATTTAAAGAAATTGGAATGCGATCCATTTCTACATTGACTAACCTCTCCATCGTAACAAACGAGAGAGGAACTGTCACCATTCAAACATATATGCTATCAGAATGTGGATACAATTGATAGTTGTTGTGTTTATTTGTGTAGATTGTAGAATTTCTGCCTTAGGATATAACCCTAAGCATATTCAAACTCTTATGCATGATATCATTTTAGCGAATCATTCCTGCTTAACAATACTTATACAGTAGGCAACAAAAAGCGATTCCTGTATTAGGATACTTAACCTTTACAAGGAACGTTACCGCCTCAAACAAAAACCTAAACCCTAATTTTCTTCTAAAAATGTAACCGGCAAACTCAACACCATCATTTTTTTCAGTCAATTATATCCCTAATTAAATTTCGGGACGAAATTTCTAAAAAGCAGGGGATACTGTAACATCCGTCAAAAACGGATTTACCAAACCCGCTCCGTTTATCAACCGAACAGTCAGTCAAATTTTTCGTTGCGAATTAAATGCCCAAAATAATTTTAAACGATCCGTAATCACTTATTATGCGGGGATATATATTTAGTTTTTGAAAAACTGATAAAAATAACAAAATAAAAATGTTTTAATTATACCGGGTTTCGAACTCGGGTCTCTACCGGGTCAACCAAACACTTAACTCACACACCGTAAACCACTCCGCCACTTTGTTTTTCTGTTAAGTAAATGGTTTTATTAAATCAAATAATGATGTGAGAAATTCAAACTCGGTCAACTTGCGCCCAAACAGCAGTCGTCGGAAATCCCGACGACTTCGCCCATAAAACACGTTTTTGTTCAAATTAATCAATCAATTAACTCTAGCGACAGCTAGCCAACGTCTGAAAACGCGTCATTAGCCATAATCGCCGGAGAACAGTTGACTTCGAATATAGACCGAATTCAGACCCCATTCATCTCGTTGTTACCCTATAAATGCACCCATAACTCGCCAGAAGTTTTTCACACTCAAATCGCACCTCATCTCAGCGAAAACTCACTCACCGGAAGTATTTGATACATCGCCGGAAAACCGTATCATTAACCTTCGAGCTTACTGAACCCCCTAAACTTTCACCGAAGTCACCCACCACCTTTGTAACCTTTCGGAAGACTCTCTGCTGCAAGAAGTTGTCGCCGGAAAAAGGTTTCTGTCGCCGGAGTTCTGCCGGAAAACAGAGTATAACCAGTCGGTATATCTCACGCTTAAATTCATTCCCTTTTTACTTTTATATCATTTGTAATTGATCATTAAACGCTATAGAAACTTAAATCAACATTTTAACCAGTTAGTCGTCACTTCCGGTTAAAAACAGTGAAGAAGACGACATTTCGGTAATGGATAAGTATAATTAAAATCAAGTTATTTACCGGGTTAGACACACAGTCCAGCGGTGGACTGTGTGCACTTTTAACGCTAAGGTCACGAGTTCGATTCCGGTTTCACACACGCCGCCTTGATAAAAATTCTCTTTTTCGCAAAACAGAACCGGAGTGTTTTATGATATGTTAAGTATATTGATAACTGAGTTTATAACCAAGTGAGACACACGGTCCAGCGGTGGAGTGTGTGTCCGCTAACCCACAGGTCCCGGGTTCGAGACCTGTGGAGCACACCGGTTCTGAGATTTATTTCGTTTTTAATAATAAAGGATTTCTGTTAAATCTAATTAATATATATATATAATTAAAATCGGATATATAACGGGTTAGACACGTAGCTCAGTTGGTAGAGCTGCGTGCACGCGTACGGGAGGTCTCGGGTTCGAGCCTCACCCGGCGCACAACAAAATGCCTATGAACCGGTCAACGATAGTCAAGTCAACGGTCAACGTGTACTGTAGCAATAAAATAAAATATTTTTTATTATTTTTATTTAATTATTTTAATTAAAAATCAATTATAAATACTTAAAAATACATTTTTAAGGTTAGAAAATAGCCTCAAACCACAAAATACACCAACAAACTACTAATAAAGATTCATAAAAACCCGTTAAACTTACCAACCATTAATGCGATTTATCTGAGGATTAATTTCACTCGTGGTTAACACCATTTCGCGTGCATTCAACCTCATCAACCGAACGCACCCAATGTGAGTGAATTCTTACAAACTCCCCTTTTTATTCATGTTTTGGGGTGTATTATGTGTCGCTTAAACTAATTCTCTTATGCAAATTCGTGCTATACCATTATATGAACTAAATTAGAATGTAACTATTGTTTGGTTGTGATGTATTTCATATTGTCAAAGTTGTATACAAATTATTTAGGCCCATCAGTTCGTAAGAACAACGCGTGCCTCAAAACTCATTTATTAGGCCCATCAGTTCCTCGTGTGAGACGAGAACAACGCGTGCCTCAAAACTCATACATTAGGCCCATCAGTTCGTAAGAACAACGCGTGCCTCAAAAACTCATTTATTAGGCCCATCAGTTCCTCGTGTGAGACGAGAACAACGCGTGCCTCAAAACTATCATTTGGTGTTTGTATGTTCAATATTCAGTATTATGTGTTGTGTGAATAAATTTACATCTACATTTACTCATATGAGGTATGCACATTATTTATAATCAATTGGATAAACTCGTTCAAATGTTTTTCCATAGGATTCACTCGCCAACATTATGTTGATCCAAAAACCTTTTTACACATGATACAGGTGGACAGGTTGAAGCAAGGAAAACATAGGATATGCCTTAGAAGAGAAACAAGAAGCTTAGACTGATAGTTAGAACATGTTGTATCATTTATTGTAAATTTCCATTAAATTGTATTAATGAATATGAAACATATAATAAATGTCATGAGCTTTGATGATAACCCAATTATGCCCCGATCACCTTTTCCGCTGCGGGTCGGGTGTGACAGGGAATGTGGGAGATAAGATGATGCGCGCTCACTTCATGCGAGCCATCAAGTGCGATGATCTGATTCGAAGGCCGAGAGGAAGAGACAGAGGCCCAATAGTTTGGGAAACGTTCATCGCAGCGGCAAAAATTATTGCACAAACAGAAAAGCATTTGAGCGGAGATGAGGGCCGTCAGTACAACCATAACCAGTAAGTTAGCGAACAGCGAAACAGGAGAAGGCGGAACTTTACCTGGAAAACATCTGGTTATAATGAGAACACTCATTCCACCGAAGACGATCACAATACCATTAATTGAATTGGGTACAAGAAAATAGAGAGCGACAGTGGACACCTCTCACAAAAAACATCATCAGAGGTGTTATCCACGGAGAACCACCAATTCAAAGCTGCGCAACAAATGTGCAACAAGAAAGGTCAAGACCCAAATCTCTTCTACGATTACCACAAAGATTCGTGTCATCTGACAGACGACTGCATCAGTCTGAGGCAAGAAATAGAAAAAACGCTGAAAAGCGAGAAACTAACACATTTAATAAAAAATGTGAGGAAAGATACACGGCACATCAATCGAAGAGACGAGGTCCCAGACAACAAGAAGCTGCGCAGATTGGAGACACACATGGTACACGGTGGTCCAAGTCGAGAAAGAAAGAGACACAACAAACGCGCACAAGACGACTCTTGGCGCGAACAACAAGTGTTTTCCCGGTAGTCCGAGGGGGACCACGAGAAAAAGATCTATCGTTATTTCTGAAGTGTTTGGCCATTACCAAACAGACTACATGTTCATCGACATCGGGAGCATAGTAGATATCATATATGAGCAATGTTTCAACCAACTAGACCCAGAGTAAAGGCACGCCTCGAACTGGTCGATTACCCTCTCACCGTCTTCTACAATGAGGCTGTCTTTCCCCTGGGTCATATATCATTCCCAGTACTGTCTTCAGATGCGAAAAACTCAAGAACTGAAGAAGTTACGCTCATTGTGTTACCTGCCAACTCACGCCATGATATACTTTTGGGACGAGAATCTTAAGGAGATTTCAATATGCTCTGTCAGGGCCACACCCTGCAGTCGGATTCCCAACTGAAATAGGGGTGGCAATCATCTATGCTAGCAAGGAAATATTGGTAACAGAGGAAGCGCGCCCAACAAAAGTAAACAAACATACACCGCGCACAGAACCAGAGAAGTGGATCCTCAATAGGAAGTAACCAGAGCAAACAATCACGTTGGGGCACGCGATTTCAGAAAACATCCGCACTTTTCTAAAACAACTGTTATTTAGAAACATGTATATCTTCGCATGGACCCTAGAGATATGATCGGCATTCCTAGAGACGTTCCGGAGCCCCATTTGAATGTGTCAGAGAACGCCAAACCTGCCGTCCAAGCAAAAAGGAACCTAGTACCAGAGAAAAACGAAGCAATGAGAGAGCAAGTACTAGAGCTAGTGAATGTTGGGATACTACGCGAAGTACGTTATCAGACCTAGGCCATCAACCTAGTAATGGTCCCAAAAGCGAATAGGGGATGGCGTATGTGCATTGACTATAAAGATCTAAAGAAAGCGTGCCCAAGAGATTGCTATGCATTACCCGAGATTGTTGAAGAAATCGACTCCCTAGCCGCTTTCCAGAGGAAATGCTTCTTGGATTGTTACAAAGGCTATCACCAGGTTTAGATGGCCATATAAGATGAAGACAAAACGACATAACGCACACCGATGGGCCTATACTGTTACACCAAAATGTCGTTCGGGCTACGTAATGCGGGAGCCACGTATCAACTCATGATAAACGACCTATTTGGAGACGATGTGGGAAAACATGTAGAAGTTTACATGGATGACCTTGTGATCATGAATAGAGAAGAGGACCAAATGTTGTAGAACATTGAGAAAACTTTCACGCAAGGCCAACATGAAGTTGAACCCAAGTAAATGCTCCTTTGGCATGGAGGATGGGAAATTCTTGGGATTCATAGTCACGAAAGAGGGCTTCAGAGTAAATCCAAAAAAGGTACAAGCAATCGAGTGAATGCCTTCACCATCCACAATCAAAGAAATACAAACATTGGCAGGGCGGTTAGCTGCGTTAGACCGCTTCCTAGCCAATCATGCGACGAAATCACTTCCTTTAATAAAAACGTTGCGCAACTATGTCTCGAAGAACAAGTTCCACCTGACTCCGGAAGCAGAAGTTACTTTCAAGGATGAACCACTAGTAATGTACCTTTCAGCTTCAAGAGAAGCAGTTGGAGCCGTATTATTAGTCGATCGAAAAGGAGTGCAAACCCTATGTACTATGTAAGCCGCACCCTCAATGATCCAGAAACCAGATACTGAATTATGGAGAAACTTGTCTTAGCCCTCATTCACGCCTCCAAGCGGCTACGAAGATATTTCTCAAGTCACGTCATTCACGTCCTCACCAACTATAACATAGGCCACATCTTAGCGAAGCTAGAAATTTCAGGAAGGTTAGCTAAATGGGCCATCGAGTTAGGGGGATACAACGTGGTGTTTCGACCAAGACAGGCGATTAAAGGGCAAGTTTTAGCAGATTTCATAACAGAAGTGCCAGATGAGAAAGAGAAAGAATACAGGGTAATGACAGAAGATAATACAACAGCCACAGATGAGGTTTTGGCAATTGTACACTGACGGTGCGTCAAATGATGATGGGGCAGGTTTGAGACTAGTCAGCCCAGAAAAGAGTACGTAATACGTCTGGAATTTAAGAACACAAATAACGAGGCAGAATACGAAGCGTTCCTAGCAGGTCTCCGTTTAGCGATAAAGATGGAAGTCAAGAACCTTGAAGCACACGTAGACTCATTGCTGGTAGCAGGTCAGATCAACGGTTCCTATAATGCCACGGGGTAGATCATGGCTCTGTATTTAGAACAAGCTAAATCATTGATCCAGCAATTCCAGACGTTCAGAATCACTCACATCAACAGGAGCGAGAACAAGTTAGCTGATGCCTTAAGCAAGCTCGCCTCAACAAGTTTCCAGCACTTGGCTAAAAATGTGCGTATTGAGTTACTAAAAAATCTATTTGTTCCACTCAGACAGGTCAACGTATTACAACTAGGAGCCTTATCTTGGATGTCACCAATCATCGCGTACCTACAATTAGGGAAGTTCCCCACAGACAAGGCAGAAGCTAGGAAGATTAGGCACAAGGCTTTGCAAACCAAATGTCCAATGGCATTTTATATAGGCGATCTTACTTGGGACCACTACTGCGATGTGTGGACCCAGTGGATGCAAATTACCTCATACGAGAGATACACAAATAGATCTGTGGAATACACGTTGGCCCACGCATGGTGGTAGAAAAAGTAATGAATGTTGGATAGTACTGGCCAGGGATGCATTTGGATGCTGTCAAGACACTAAGGAAGTGCGACGCATGCCAGCATCACGCACCCAAAACAATGCGCGCCAAAAACGCCTTAGTACCCGTTACAACGGCGTGGCCATTCCAGCAGTGGGGAATAGACATGGTTGGACCATTCCCAGATGCACCCGAAGCAGTAAAGTTCATAATGGTGGTAGTTGATTACTTCACCAAGTGGGTGGAGGCCAAAGCCTTAGCCTCGATGACAGCAATGGTGGTGAGGAAGTTTATCTGGGAACACATCATATGTAGATTTGTGTTGCCATTACGCATAGTCACAGACAATGGAACAAATTTTGCATCTGAAAACCTAAAAAATTGGCTCAAAGATATACATATTGAACACGTTTTCTCGTCAGTGGCACATCCACAAGGCAATGACCAAGTGGAGAGTGTTAACAAAAGCATTGTTGACGGCATCAAAGCAAGGTTGGGGAGAAGCTGGGTAGACGAGCTTCCGAGTATCCTATGGGCACACAGGACCATGCCCAAAACTAGCCATGGGGAAACCCCGTTCAGTCTTGTATATGGCTCTGAAGCAGTCATTCAGCAGAGATTGGTCTTCCATCCCCAAGAATGCTCTTTATCAACGAGATAAACAAAGAGGAGGAGCGTCGCGTCGATCTAGATCTTTTGGAGGAAAGAAGAGAAATGGCTGCTATCAACGAGACCAAGTACAAGACAAAACTCGAAAAATACTACAACTACAAGGTGCGCATCTACACCTTCAATCCTGTGGATTACGTCCTTAGAGACAATGAAGCTTCCAACGCGGAACGCCCGGGCAAGCTAGCTCCCAAGTGGGAAGGACCCTATGTCGTCGGCAAGGTCCTAGGCAAATGGGCGTACCAGCTGCGCACCCTTGATGACAAAGTGGTCCCCAGGACCTGGAACATGCAACAGCTGCGCAAATGCTATATGTAACTCCATCTTATCCTTATATGAATGACCCTTAGCCCAACACATTTATATGAAATACAAGAAGTGTTGCTTACATCACATGTTATTTTTGAATTTTTAATTACAAATGCATACACTATCTTGAGCTCATATGAAATCACCCTTTGGCTCAGAACGACAATATGAGGGCGACAAACCTCCAAGGTCCGTCATGATCAAATTCACGACCGGGTTTACCCTGCATATATCCATGTCTCAACCAATATTTATTCGTGCGGCCCATACAAGACACTTAACGCATGCACAAATTGTAAATAAGAACAAAATTCAAACCAACGGCCCGTGGCCCAATAAGGCAATGTTATAAAAATAAAAGACGTGACCTTGGCAACGGTCACATCTGCAAAATATTGTTTACACAAACAAAACAGGTAAAGTCAAACATAAATAACTACGAAATCGTCTTAAGTTGGTTACAACGGCCCCTGGCCAATTATACGACATGCAAGCCGGTTTGATAGTCTGCATTTAAGTGTGACCGCAGGTTCCTGCACCACCAGTCGCTGCATCACCGGACGAACCACTGCCTTCGAGAGCTTTGCGAAGCACATCCACAACTACTCCTTTTCGGGATAGCTTCTCTATTGCTTTAAGGATGCCAAATTCTAGCAGGTCGAATGCTTTCCGCTTCTCCCGAAAAGTGTCCGCCCCAATCTTGTTTGAAAAGCGCAAAGTCACTATCCGATTTCTTCTCCGCCGCGAACAACTTCCCTTCAGCAAACCCGTATTAATGACCGATGTTGTACACTGCATCACCAAGCTCAAGCATGTACCTAGCCAACTCTTCAGAGGCCACTAGTCGGTCCGCTAGCTACAAAAAAGGTAATGCAGTTAAGGATGCAAACAAGAACACAAGCGTGTGAGTAATGATAAGCAAAACCAACCAGACGCAATCCATGGTTAAGTAACCACTTGCACTCTCCTCCCAGCTCCTCAGCTACCATCTCCAGCATTTTCTGATTCTTTTCATCCGCAACAATTTCCTCCAACTCAGAGATGCGAGCCAAAGCCCGCGCGTGATAACCAATACGTGTTGCGCGTGACCGATGAATAAGATCATCAGAGGAGGTTGTAGACTCTTCACTCGAAAGAAGAATAGTTTCCTCTCGAGCAGAAGGTTTTTTGTAACTTAGGCTTGACTGATGAAAATGACGCGCACCTGTAGGAGTATCGACGTGAATGCTCAAACTTTCATCAGTGGGGTGGTGGAAATTATCATAAATCTGTTGCAACCTGGGACGCTCTCCCCTCGGAAGTAACCTCGAAACCATATCCCTTGGCACTTTTTGGATCGAACACGTTCATCAAACTATAGGCTGTAAGGAACAAAGCATCACAAATAATCCCTAACCCATGAATAAAGACAGAGGGGAAAAACAAGGCAAACATACAAGAAGAAAATATACAAAGTAAGAAGGCCACCTTTATTCTTGTGCCCGTACAACACAGGAGATGCCCTAGGATTAGTAGGAGCCCACAACATGCTGATACCAGTAGCCACAAAGCTCTCTCCTCCAACTGTATCATCGCAGTGGGGTTCCATGTGAGAGTCTTATACCACTGTTCATCAACATAATTACCCGTTGGAAGTTTAGGGATACCCTCATCAGCAGATCGGTAATGCATATCAATCGGTATTACGCCACGACGGATGAAAAAGAACTTATGCTTCCAATCATGCAAGCTCTTGGGCGGATCCTTGCTGCAAGGTAAGACGTGTGCAGGATTGAAAGAATAGTAACCCTGGTGCAAGATACATAGTATAAAATGTTGAACATATCAACAGAAGGGATTAGATGTTGAGCACGACAAATAAATTCAAAATGTGTTATACGTGGCAACCCCACAACACTGATTTAGGAAATTTGCAACCCATATCGAGTAAGAACTTCGCCAAGGAACTTGGTGATCTGGAGATGGAAGTTGCCCTCCTGGAAAAAACCAGCGTACAAGGTCTTATAACCTAGTGGAGCGTCCAAAGCAGAACTACCGGCAACCGTGAACTGAGCATCCCAGTTCACCAGGAACCGAAAGACCTGACATAGATGCTTGAATTCATCCTCCCTCCAGTTAACGATAACCTGATCAGGCCTCAGAGGATCCTTGGGTTTCGATTTCTTTCCCTTGGTAGAACCACTTGGTTTACCAGAAGTAGACATTTTATGAGGAAGATGATACCAGAAAGATGATTGATCGAAGGAAAAGAAGGAGAGAAGAAATCGCAAAGGGAAGCAGGTGGAGAGATAGAGGCAGGAGGTGAAGATCTCTGGGCATTTATACCCATCGCATTTTAATGCGATGGGAAACGAATCGGCAAGTGGGGAGCCCCGTCCAATAGGGAGATGCCACGTCAGGCGGAAAAAACTGAAGCACCGTCTATTAAGGGCGCGTGGCCGCCACGTCTGCCCTGAGAAAGCACTTGCTCCACCCCTTTGATGGGACAACCACATCAACCTGCTATGCTACAGAGACAGGTGTCAGACGTCAATCCCACCAACCACGCAACTTGCCAAAAGAAGCTTCCTCATGAAGAAACCTTATCTAAACCCGTACGCCGTATGGGCCACTTCTATACGCCAAAATCCGTACGCCGTACGGGCCACTTCTGTACGCCAAAATCCGTACGCCGTACGGGCCCACTTCTATACGCCAAAATCAGTGCGCTTTTTGGCTTCACTTTTATACGCCAATATCCATGCACCCTTTTGGCTCACTTCTGTACCCAAACCGTGCGCCTTTTTGGCTCAAATCACAAATCACATGTGGACACATGTTAAAGGGACCACACCACTCCAAGCTTGTGTCCTCGCCACATGAGAGCATCCAGAAGGTTCTAGAAGCTTCTGGAAAAGAATACCTAACGATAGAAAGATGCTCTCAACAGACAAAAAGGATAGTGGTTGACCAATAGTGAGACGTCAGCAAACGGTTACAAGATCCTGAGAGGACAAGGCGACAACTAGTATAATGGCAAGCTGACCTAGAGCGAATAATTGCGCGCCATGTCACCTCAAGTGTTATAAGGAGTCGTCAAAAATAAATATACATTTCATATTTATTTTATAATACCTTGAATCCTAATATATTTTCGTTTATATAAAGTCTATAAAATATATATATTTTAATGAAAATCGGGCAAAGTTTACTCTGTTTTTGAACGATCCCGGCAATAAAAGTTGTCGATATGTTTTCAAAACTCAATCTTCAAACATACAAATATATAATTTTTCCTTTCATGTGTTCAAATCGCCAATTTCCGTTTCACAAGAATCCAATATTTATATAAATTATGTCGTGATCGGTTTGAGTTTTTAGTTAGTATATTTATGTAGGCTATATTCCCACGTTTATGCACAAGTCCGGATAACTTTATTTTCTCAACAATTTCGTTAGTTGGTTAGGTTTTTAGAGCTTGGTTTCGCATCAAATATATTTATATAAAACAATCTAATATAAATCGCATCATTAAATTTTTTACCAAGCTCACGTTGACCAGGTTTGACCCGAGTTGACAGAGTTGATCGGGTTTGACCCGAGTTGACTGAGTTGAACTAGAACCCAAAACTGAGTTAAACCCGAACCCAAAACTGAGTTAACCCGGCTCATGACTGAGTAATCTCAAACCAAATCCGAACATGTAAACTGCATCGAGCCGAGCCCCGTTTCGTTGTAAACCCAAACCGAGCCAGATCGTTTAATCAAGCGTTATACGTTTTGATCTTGTACGCTACTCGGTCTAAGTCTGTGACTTAAATAAGACCGTTAGTATTTAATTGGTTAGCTTATGCCATAATCCAGACTAGAGACTTGTCGGTAAATGCTATCTGCACTTAGTACTTTGTGTATGGCTGAGTTAGTAAATCTTGCTTTTAAACGAAGACTAGCTCAGGTAAATACTCTCGACTTATTTCCCCTGTATGGGCTTGGATTACAGTAAAATATTACCGCTTGGTCTGAAATGGGATCAATCGAATGCTGGATTGTGGCTAGTAAATCCACATATTTCGTTTTAATCAGTTTTGTTTGATAACTTAAACATCGGGGGTTAACTACCGTGTCCTGGATATCCTTGGCTCATTACATTAGATAATGGCCACGACCTTCGCACGGGGTGTAGGCATAGACCTGAGAGACGCTCAAATGCATTTACCCACAAAGTTGGGGATAACTCCTTCATGAGTTCTTAAGTGGTGTGTACATTAATCATTTCTTGGTTTTCGCACTGGGCCCTGTATGTATGGACAAACAAGTGAATCTGTTAACAATGTTACAAAGTAACTTTCCCAATTTATAATATATTTTGTGCCAACGTGCACTTAAAACATTTTCAAATGTTTTCAAAATGAGTCAGTTGGGTGTATTTACCAGCGAAAGTTGATGTATTTTCAAAAGACTAAGCTTGCAGGTACAATACGAAAATAGGCTGGAAGTGCTCGGTAGTGATAAGAGATCTTGCAAAATCCTAGATCTGGCCAAAGTCTGTTATAAACATTTTTGTACATTTTACGATCCGCCTGTGGATCTTCTTTTACGAGCTGCCTGTATATATTTTTGTACTTTGAACATTGGTTTGTAATAGAAATTTAACTCCAAGACTTCCGTTGTGCTGTGTTTAATTGACTATGATGATATCAAGTTACATCACGATATTCCCCACCCGGGC
Source organism: Scalesia atractyloides (assembly GCA_947069175.1). Taxonomy (NCBI): domain Eukaryota; kingdom Viridiplantae; phylum Streptophyta; class Magnoliopsida; order Asterales; family Asteraceae; genus Scalesia; species Scalesia atractyloides. Next base: position 85,988,877 of record CAMTDV010000008.1, read on the forward strand.
CCACTGGTGTTTGGATTTGGCTGTGAAAGCCGGGGTGTGACAGGTTGGTATCAAAGCCAACGTTTGAGAGAATTAAACGCTAGCCTTCTTGTGTTTAATCTCAAACTTACACAAGCACATTCCTTAGACTTCTGAGTCTAGGCTTTGACCTAGGATTACTCATCTCATTATTAAGTTATTAGTTTTTTTTTGAATTTATTTTTAACAGGAAAATTCCGCCAAGAGTACGAGGAAGAGGTAAAGGACCAATGAGGGGAGGACCTTCAGGACATATCCCTTCACATCCCCATCACCCGAACCCCTATGAGGATTCGGGGGATTCATGGCCACTAGCACAACATTCACTTCTCATACCCAAAAACTTATACCACTATTACTATTTACACCAGTCACGCCAATCACACCACTCCCATCATTCTCATCATTCTTATCATGATGAGTTTAACCCAAACCATTATTTTAATCACCCCCAGCTGACCAAAATCAGTTAGACCAACCCAATCCAATGGACGAGGACTCCGACCCTGAGATGTCGCCGTCAGGATCACACACACATCCCATCGAAATCTCAGCAATTCAAACTCTTATGCCGGATCGCCATATCAAGGTCCTAACGAATGGGACCAATATTGGAACCAATTCACCATTGCTAACACTCCTCCCCATCACTCCCCAACACCTCTTGTGCAAAAAGATGTTCATATGGAACCGGTGGAACAACCACAACCACCACCTGAGTCACCGAGGAGGAAACAAGGAGCACGTATGTCGGTATGTGCGGGTCAACGATCGGGATCGCTGCCACCTTTACCCAAAACCTACGCTACAATTCACAAGGACCCACAAATGGGTGGACCCTCTAATGCTTAACCTGTCGACGCCATCTCCAGCAGTTCAACCACCACCATCGGGTTATAATAACCCTATCCCAACATATCCGAATACATCTGGATATGATCCTTTTAACCCGTCTACATCGGTAAATTACCAGGCACTTTCGCATGACCCTTATATGCAAGCGGTCATGCATAATGCACTTTACCCGTCTCCTTTCCCACCTGTTTATCCTCCTACCGGGTATCCAAGTTAGGGGTACCAGTATCCTATTATGCCACAATCACAACCACAACCTCCGCCACCACTTGAGGTCATCAATGAGGCCTTAGAACGAATGAAAGAATTGCAACAAGCTGAGAAAACGAAGAAGAAGACAAATAAGTTCTTCAAGAATCTCTCCAAGTTGGTTAAGGGAAAGAAGGATGACTGAAGTCTCTTCTAATAATATATATTAGTCCTTGCGAGGACGTTGTTATTTCTTTTAAGTCCTTGCATGGACAGTTTGTTTCATTTAATTCTAGTATTGTAATTTCTTAATCGCATTTAATGGAATATTTTGGAATTATATATATGTATTCATCTTCTTCAAGCAAACATCTCGATTTTACTCGAAATTTTTGCTCTGCTATATAATTCCAAAAATATCTTAATGGTTTGATTAGCCAAGTGGCACAGACCACATATTTGGCCAAGAAATGATAGTTAAGGATAAAAGGGCCTTCTATCAGGATAGTTAAGGGAAGTTATCCTTCTATCCAGAGGTGGTGGACTAGGTTCAAGCCTCCAAGTCGTTAAGGTCCAAAGTGACCGGGACTATCAATCAACCATTAAGATACTCTTATGTTAACATTAAGGAATGTTCATGCTCCTGGTAGTGTGACTTGAGGAACCACACTAGCCGTCTAGGTAAAAGGACTACATCCAGACCTATTATATAGCCTATGTGATCAATGTGATCCCGGCAAAAATCATGAATGTGATGACGATTGACAGGCCAACGTGCCATATGTTATGTCCAAAGTGACCGGCCAACTTGCCATATGTTATGTCCAAAGTGACATGCCAACGTGCCATATGTTATGTCCAAAGTGACTGGGCAACGTGCCATATGTAATGTCCAAAGTGACAGGCCAACATGCCATATGTTATGTCCAAAGTGACAGGCCAACGTGCCATAAATTACATCTGTTAATGATATAGGACAACGTGCCATAAGATGTCCATTGGGGACAGGCCAACGTGCCATAATTTACATCTATTGGTAAGGTAGGCCAATGAGCCATATTTTAACATCCTTTGTGACAAGCCTATGAGCTAATAATAATTGTCAATTATGACAATGACAGTTGTGACATTACGATCTACTGTCTAATAATAGATGGACTACGCCCAGATTGTAATTTGCCTTTGATGGTCCTATTAAGACCTAGGTCAAATATAGATATGATAAGCCTAAGAGTTGTGATATTATTCACACTTAGATAGGCGATGGATTGTTATATCAAATGTTTAAAGCCAAAATGGTTATTAATACCATGGCTAAGAGAAATTTTATTTGGTATTTAGAACCAAAGCTCCAAGAATGGCTAACTCGGACGAGGCACAAAGTAGCCACCGGGATATTAACTCTAACAACGCTGAAAACAAAGCCATTAATAACGATGATTTCCAAGCTCGCATAGATGCATCTGTTGGAAAGGCCATGGAAAAGGCCATAGAAAAACTTAGGGAGTTAAGTGCTACTCCTCCAGACCATTATCAATTCCACCATCCTCAGCTCATAAGGAGAGCTCAGTTCACTCTTCAAATACGAAGAATGAACCAAATAAATTAGAATTTGCTGATAGGTACCGTTCTTCAAAGACGAATGTACCTACAAATATTTTGTTTCCTATAAACTCCGGGATTTTAATGGGGAAAAGGAGCTATAGAAGCCTTGAAATGGCTAGATGAAATGGAAAGGATAGTGGATATAAGCGGATGTGCTGATAAGGATGTAGTTAAGTATGTATCACAGTCCTTTAAGGGAGATGACCTGATTTGGTGGAAAGCTATGATCCAATCTACAGGTAAGGTACACCTGTACAACTTAGGATGGTCTAAGTTTGTAGACTTAGTCAAGGAAACTTACTGCCCACCTCATGAGGTGAAAAAGATAGAGTCAGACTTTCTGACTCTCACCATGAAGAATGTAGATTTTAGAAAGTATGTTTCTGACGTCAATTCCTTGTCTAGATTAGTTTCCTACCTAACCACTCCTGAACCCAAACACATTGCGTGTTTCATTAATGGGTTAGCGCCTGAGATAAAGAACATGGTAAAGGCTGCTTAGCCTAATACCTATAGGTCTGCTGTTGACCTATCTCTCTCCTTCACCTTAGATTTGGTGAGGCGGAATGTCACACCCCGACCCGCAGCGGAATAAGAGTCGGGGCATAATTGGCTTTTCACCAAAGCTCATGATATTTACTAATATGTTTCATATTTATTAAAGTCAAAATTACATTCCCAATAATCCAAACATGTCCATACAATACAAAGGAAATAACCAAACAAAACAATTCCAAGCTCTAAATCATTTTATTCTTCTGGTCCAATCCTATGTATTTCTTGCTGCAGCTGGTTCACCTGTATCATGTGTAAAAATGGGGGGTTTTTGGGTCAACATAAGTTGGCGAGTGAACCTTGTTAGATAAACATTTATTATTGATTTTCTTGTTAGTTTATCAATGAAAAATTGTGCATAATCGTAAGTGAGCAAATGTAAATAATCCAACATAGCAATAACAATCACAACTATAACATACAATAACATACCAACATCATACAATAAATAACATGAATGAAAACTGTGCGATCAAGGCTCAATCAAACGGAGCCGATCGTATTGCATGTACTGAAAATGATAAATGTCTGTGCGATCAAGGCTCAATCAAACGGAGCCGATCGTATGTTGGCACGCCAGGTTCACGCTCATAATGTCATGGGGAACATGCTCAACGCTCATAATGTAATGGGGAGCGGCGGCCTATGAAATTGCATGTACTGAAAATAATAAATTGAATCTAACAATAACCACACAAATAACTTGATCAAACTGTATACACATTTGTTCATGATATGATGTATGCACAATGATTTAAATATATTAAATAGCAAGATACATGATACAGCCCAAAACGTGATTAAAACGGGGAATTTGTAAAGATTCACTCACATTGAGTGCGTTTGATTGGAGATGGTGAGATGCGCACGAGTTGGAAGAGCGGAACAACGAAAATTAACTAACCTAAATAATAACGGAAAAATATAGTAAATGAGTGGATTTTAATAAAATTTTTAGATATATTTTTACGAGTTTAAGGCTATTTCCTATCTTTAAAAACATTATTTTTAAGTATTTTTAATTGATTTTTAAATTAAATTAAATAATTAAAAATATAAAAATATGTTGACTTTTTGGGTTGACCGTTGACTTTTTGACTTTGACTGTTTGACCGGTTTATTGTGTAATTGAAATGCACTGGGTGAGGCTCGAACCCGAGACCTCCCGTACGTGTGCACGCAGCTCTACCAACTGAGCTACGTGTCTAACCCGAAATAATTCTGTTTTTAATTATACTTATATATTAACTCAATTTATCCAAAATTCTTTTATTTTCAAAAACATTTTAATTCATCGAACCGGTGCCACTATCAGGTCTCGAACCCGGGACCTGTGCTTTAACGTTACACACAGTCCACCGCTGGACTGTGTGTCTAACTTGGTTAATATACCAATTTTTATTATACTTAACAACTAACGTGAATTAACCCGGTTCAGTTAGAAAAATAAAACGTTTTTATTACATATAGGGTGCGTGTATCAGGGACCGAACTCGCAGCGTGTGCGTATAATTTGCACACAGTCCACCGCTAGACTGTGTATCTAACCCGTTTAAAATACCAATTTTAATTAACCTTATATTGTTAGCGCAGTTCATCTTCCTCGCTAGTTTTTACAGACAGCGGATTACACCGTTATATCTTGTTTAATTCGATTGATAAACATTGTACAGACTAATATGAAATGGCAGAGACGATAATTAGAAGTAAACATACCGGTGAACGATTTATTTTAGAATTCCGGCAAAGCGTCGGTCTCTGTTTTTATGAACTTCAACTGAGCAAGCCAATTAACCGTTTTGATTAGCTAATCGTGGAATTGAAGTGATAAACAAACGTTAACAGAGTGTTTGAATGTCCTTACCGATTCACAGATGAAAATAAAGATTTCCAGAAATTTTCCGGCGAACTGGAATTATCCGATAGCAGCGTCTGAATTCGATTTCAATTGATAGGTCCGAGTTAGAAACAGCTTAACAATTGATAGACTACGACGGTATTGAAAGACTTACCGTTTTGATGAAGAATACGGTTTTCCGGCGAACTTGCAGAATTTTCCGGCGAGTAAAATAAACTTTTCTGATGAACTGAAAGTATGACGAAAGTGAGATGGCAGGTTTGTGGAATGTTTCTGAGTCGCGAGAAGATCTTTGATCGCAGTAATTCAGATTATGGGATATTTTCGGTTATAAAACCCATCATCATCAGAATTTAAGTCAATTCAAGTCTGAATTGATTAGAATCGTCGGTGCATCGGTTATAAACCTGAATTCGCGATTATTCAAACGTTTTACACGGTTGAATAGCCGATTTCGGTTTTCAGTTGGCGCAACCAGTTAATCTATGTTTGTTTATAAGATTTATTTGTTTCCTAGAGTTGACAGAAAACAAACAAGTGGCGGAGTGGTTATGCGTGTGAGTGTTAAGTCTTTGGAGTTTACAACCTGGCTGACCCGGGTTCGAGTCCCGGCAGCCCCATTTTATTTTTTATTACTTTATTTATACTTTTATCAATTATAACTTTTATGGTTTAATTTGTTTATTAATTATGTATCATTAAAAATTAAAATAAACATAAATAGGCAACGACACATTTATAACTTGATATTCGATTACAAACGGAGCGGGTTTGGTAAAACCCGTTTTCGACAAATGTTACACGGAAGTCAGTCAAGACCTAGACTGAGGGGAAAAGGAGAGAGAGGATAATAACTACCAAAGATTCAATAAGATGAATAAAGGGAAATTTGGGTTCAAAAGGAACCAAGATAAGTCGGGCGTAACGCCGACATGTAAAAATTGCAACCGCAGACATTGGGGACAGTGTAGTATAGATCCACAGGTCAAATCCTATGGTATCTGTAGGAAAAAGGGGCATAAGACCCTAGAATGCAAAGATCTTAAGAATGACGTCTGCTACGGTTGTAACGAAAAGGGGCATATTAAGTTTAACTGCCCTAAGAACCCAGAAATAATGACGCAAAGCCTGGATAGGCTAAGAAAGGGAATGCTCGAGCCTTCCAGATGAATGCCAGGGAGGCCGTTAATGACAATAACGTCATAACAGGTACATTCCTCATCAATGATATATATGCTAGAGTTCTTTTTTATTCGGGTGCAGATAAATCTTTTGTTGACCATAAGTTTAGTAAACTGTTAAACTTACCCGTAAGAACTCTAGATATAACTTATGAGGTAGAACTCGCTGATGGAACTTTAGAAATCGCATCTTCCATTCTTGATGGATGTTTTATATCTATTAAGAATCATTCTATTATCTCTCTTTTGCCAATGAAATTGGCAGGGTTCGACGTAGTTTTAGGCATGGATTGGTTATCCCATAACCAAGCCCATATTGCCTGCGATAAGAAACTCATCGAGATTAAAACCCCATCTGGTGAAACGATCACCAGCCCTGGAGATTCACACTACGAATTGACAAACAAGGTGTCGTTATATAAGGCATCCAAGTGTTTGGGGAAAGGTTGTGTCATTTACATGGCACAAGTAACTATCAACGAGCCTAAGCCAAATATTGAAGACCTTCCAGATTTTTTGGAGTATTCCGATGTTTCCCTGAAGAATTACCAGGCCTACCTCCAGATAGGCAAGTAGAGTTTAGAATTGATATCCTGCCAGGATCAGCACCTGTTGCTAGAGCTCCGTATCAGTTAGCACCGACGGAAATGAAGGAGTTAAGAGTTCAATTAGATGAACTCTTAGACAAAGGTTTCATACAACCTAGTTCCTCACCTTGGGGAGCTCCTATTCTTTTCGTAAAGAAGAAGGACAGTTTAATGCGGATGTGCATTGATTACCGCGAACTAAATAAGATAACGATCAAGAATCGTTATCCTCTGCCCAGGATCAACGACTTGTTCGATCAACTTCAAGGAGCTAGCTATTTCTCTAAGATTGATTTAAGATCAGGATATCATCAGCTAAAGGTTAGGAATGAGCATGTTCCTAAGACTGCCTTTAGGACCCGTTATGGTCATTATGAATTTCTAGTGATGCCTTTCAGGCTCACAAACGCACCTGCAGCATTCATGGATCTCATGAACAGAGTATGCAAACCATACCTATATAAGTTTGTCATTGTCTTAATAGACGACATACTTATCTATTCTCGTAATCAAAATGATCACGAGAAACATCTTCGGTGCATCTTAGAATTTCTAAGACAAGAGAAGCTTTATGCTAAGTTCTCTAAGTGTGAATTTTGGCTTAGAGAAGTCCAATTTCTTGGACATGTTGTAAGTGAGCGTGGTATCCAAATGGATCCCGCTAAAATGGAAGCCATAGTGAATTGGGAAGTGCCTAAAACTCCATCAAAGATTTGTAGCTTCTTAGGATTGGCTGGATATTATAAGAGGTTCATTGAGAACTTTTCAAAGATAGCCACTCCTTTAACTACTTTGACCCGTAAGAATGTCAAGTTTGACTAGGGTCCAAAACAACAAGAATCTTTTGAGATTCTAAAACACAAGTTAAGCAATGCTCCTGTGTTATCTCTACCTGAGGGTATTGAGGATTTCGTCGTTTATTGTGATGCCTCGCAAACTGGCATGGGCTGTGTACTAATGCAAAAAGGCAAGGTCATTGCCTATCCATCACGACAATTAAAGGTGCACGAAAGAAATTACACCACCCATGATTTAGAATTGGGTGCCGTTGTATTTGCACTAAACTTGTGGAGACATTACTTATATGGCACAAAGTGTATTATATACACTGACCATAAGAGTCTCCAGCATTTGTTCAATCAAAAGGATTTGAACATGCGACAACGCCGCTGGATGGAAACACTTAATGATTATGATTGCGAAATTCGCTATCATCCCGGCAAGGCAAATGTCGTTGCTGACGCCTTTAGTCGCAAAGAAAGGGTTAAACCTATTAGGATTAACGCCAAGAGCATCGAGCTTAGAAGTAACTTGAATGAGAAGCTACTAGATGCACAAAAGCAAGCCCTGTTTGAGGATAATATTTCTAAGGATGGATTCGGCGGAACTGTTGATCAGTTAACAACTGGAAAGGATGGAATCCTTAGATTTATTGAAAGATCTGGGTTCCAATGTTTGGAGGACTTAGAGATCTAATCCTCCAAGAAGCGTATAATTCAAGATACTCAGTTCACCCAGGAGGTGACAAGATGTATCAGGATCTAAAAAAGAATTATTGGTGGATGGGTTTGAAGAAATCCATATCCACTTACGTAGCTAAGTGTCTGACATGTTCGCAAGTTAAAGCTGAACATCAGAAGCCGTCAAGACTTCTACAACAACTTGAGATTCCCACTTGGAAATGAGAAATGTAACCATGGACTTGATTACCAAGTTACCAAAGACCAAACGTGGTCATGACATGATTTGGGTCATTGTAGATAGGCTGACTAAGTCAACACATTTCTTGCCAATTAAAGAAACGTATAATTCAGACAAATTGGCTAAGTTGTATGTGGACAAAATTGTGTCCCTACATGGTGTGCCGGTATCTATTGTATCTGATAGAGATACTAGTTATACATCTCATTTTTGGAAAAGTTTCCAACTGCAACAGCCCAGCGTAACCGCACCATGATATTGTCCGCTTTGGCAGCCAGCACGCCCTCAGCACCTGCCCTTCACGGTTTTAAAACGCGTCATGATGGTGAAGGTATCCAGCCCCTTATAAGGAAGCATTTGTTCCCCTTCAAAACTGAGGTGGGATATCACAATCCGATGTGACAACTCGCAAATCAAGGTTCATACCGAGCACTTTTAAAAAAATTTAGTATGTCCTGTAGCGTTTTTTTGTTAATGTTTTACGTTTTATAGTTTTTGCCTTAACCATACCACATTCTTATATTACAATTCTTGGCCCTAATAATTGTTATAACAATCGAGCCCCACCCACCAACCATATAACCCTCGGCCCATCTAAAGTTCCCAGCCCATTATACCAACTGCCCCAACTCAATTCCAACAAAAACATAATTACGTGTTTTTATTATGTTCAGGCATTCAAAACCAAACCCTAACCCTAGTGTGCAATCTTTGAAGAAGCGGCCCCTTCTCCCATTCGATCTAAACTCTCGGCTCTCTCTCTCTCTCCCTCCGGTGAATCTCTCTCTCTCTCTAGCTCTCCCATACTCAGGTTCATGGCATGTTGTTTGTTTATGTACAAGGCTGCGTTTTTATGTGTTGTGTATATGATTGATGATCTTGATGGTTATGATGTTAATTTGTAGTCTAGGGTTCATGAAAATCAAATATAATGGTTCCTTTTACAACTTATGTATGTATAGACATGTATGTTCATTAGGGTTTTGATTCTTTATATAATGTGAAGTATCTTGGCTGTGTTTCTGGAATTATTGATAATTCTTGATGTTCTTTGATGATTACTTGTAATCTAGGGTGCTAGGATTCATTCTTGATGGGGTTATGAGTGTTAATGGTTGTTTGGTTACTAGGGTTTGAAATCTTGTATGATTGTGTTGAATCTTGATGGCTCTTGATAAATTAGGTGTTACATAATCTGGGTTATGATGAAAACCTGCTATAGATGATGTATAGATGTCATTTTTGGTTGCTAAGTATGAACTTTAAGCCATAGGAATCTTTTTAAGAAGCTGAGTGATGAAACAGAATCTGTCCTGAAAGTTATAGCCGACTTTAATCGGCTCTAACCGGGTCAAAAGCTAACAAAAATTGATATTTCTTGAGTCTATGATGAACTTCTAGGAAAAACCTTTCAAACCCAACAGGAATCGCATTTTTTCGACACTGTTTGATATTTTTAACGAATTATTTACAAACAAATGTTGAAGCTGTGAAAATCTGCAGTAAATGGGTTATATGTTTTGGATCATAACTTGCTGTGTATTTGGATTTTTGATATGAAATTCTTACTGCAAATAGCCTTTAATTTTTTAAGAATTTTTCCGCTAGTTTCAAGTCAATCGGATAAACGAGGAACACTTGAGAAAATATTTAGTGGGCAGGGGTCAGATTGCGACGAATCTGACCACTGTTTAGTGTTTGATTTTTCACGGATATATATAAAGAACTAGGTTCTGAAAATTTTTTATAAAATGACATGGACCGTTTGGCAAGTTCTATAATTTTCTGGGAATTTTTGCAGTTCCAAAACTACATTAGAAAAATTCCCGAAAACTACGCAGAATTAAGTGTAAATGTTCAATTTTGACAAATTGATTTGACGTGCTTGTTTCTTGATTGTGATATCATAGAATGTGCTAATGTGTTTGATGACTATATGATTGATACTAATTATGGGTTATGCTATGGTGTTATGTATGTTTACGTTTGACTAAATTGTCCATGTATAAACGTGTTACGTGCAAAATATTAGATTGCGTGTAGGAACATACGTGTTGCATGAACCCACACTAATGAACTACATGATAACCATCTTAGGACGCGGTTGATCGCCTTCGCTACGATTTGCACTTTATTTCTTACCCAGCAAAACTAAAGTGAGTTCACACCTTTACTAAAAGCATGTATTCTCGATGGTTGGGAACCTCATTTTCCCGGGTATGGGATTGTCTTAGTATTCCTAGTATGGGATACTGTTAACTTCACTTTCCCTGGTTAGGGGATTGCCTAGTATTCCTGGGGATGGAATACTGTTAAATACTATTTATATTTCATGTTTTAGCGGACTAAACGAACTCTATCTGAAAGTCCCCACACATTATACCGATTAATCGTCGGGGCCTGGCGAATGGGATATTAGTTGATAATGCTATTGGGTTCGACAAACCTCACACCGTACCTGGAAGGACGGACGTGAACTTTTATGCCTTGGCAACTGGTCAATGATGATAGACATTGACCTGGGGCACAAACAACTTAAACAGTCAAAGTTTCGGTACCACACAATTTAGTAGCTTAAAGATGGGGTAGCTCCCCATGACATGTTTTATAAATCAAGTAATTTAACAACCTAAGTTTTTTTTGAAAACAATACTGAAAAGCCGTGAACACGCCGACTTTATGTTGACATACATGCTTTGCAGGTCGTTAGGTACAGCTATGGACGGACGTTGCAATCGGCTGGAGTGTATGGTTCGTAAAGCCTTATGTTTCGTACATTTATTAAACTTGTGGTTTTAAGTTTATGATGGTTTACTTTATTTTTCCGCTGCTAACTTAAACTGTATTTTTGGACTTTTAAATATTGATCACTAATCATGTTGATTGTGATGATTTTACAACTTAAATAATTGATTCAACATGATTAGTGGCTGGATCCTGGTTAGTCGTATGCCTCGCGGTAAAACCCCGCATGTAATTTGAGGGTGTGACACCAACAATCTTTAGGCACAAGATTAAACTTTAGTATGGCTTATCACCCGCAAACGGATGGGCAAAGTGAGCGTACTATTCAGACTTTGGAAGACATGCTTAGAGCATGTGTAATTGATTTAGGTGGAGGTTGGGATGACCACTTACCCCTAATAGAATTCTCCTATAATAATAGTTATCATACGAGCATCAAGGCTACTCCTTATGAGGCCTTGTATGGGAGAAAATGTCGAACGACCGTATGCTGGGCAGAAGTTGGGGAAGCCCAACTATCAGGACCTGAGATTGTCCTGGAGACCACGGATAAGATTGTGCAAATCCGTGATCGTCTTAAAACTGCCCGTGATAGGCAGAAGAGCTATGCTGATAAGAGGCGTAAACCTCTCAAGTTCCAAGTAGGGGACAAAGTCATGCTAAAGTATCATCTTGGAAAGGTGTAATGAGATTTGGAAAAGGGGCAAGTTAAGCCCAAGATATATAGGATCATTCGAGATAATCGAATGTGTCGACACTGTAGCTTATAAGCTTAAGCTGTCAGAGTAGCTTAGTGGAATTCATGATGTATTCCACATATCTAACCTTAAGAAATGTCTAGCCGATGAGTCGCTAGAAATGTCACTTCATGATGTGTAGATAAATGAAAACCTAAGGTTTGTTGAGATACCAATTTCGATCGAGGATCGACAGGTTAAGAAGCTCCGAAGGAAATTGATACCTATAGTTAAGGTTAAGTGGGATGCCCTTAGAGGTCCTGAGTATACATGGGAGGTTGAGTCCACTATGCGACAAAAGTACCCCCATCTTTTTGAATAAAATCTCGAGGACGAGATTTCTTTTAAGGGGCAGGATGTAACACCACGTAAAAATCGTGTCCAATAGTATAGTGACACGTGTTGTATTTTTTTTATTTTAGTCTATTAAATACTAATAGGGACTAAAGGTGTCAACATGCTCAAACTGAGCCTTCGAGTGACCTTCTGAAGTCAACATGCCCAGCCTCTGAGTGACATCACAGTCGACATGCTTATAATGAGCCTCTGAGTGATCCTTTACGAAGTCCTAACTCTCATATCTCCCATTTGTTGGATGAGAGGGATTAAATCCGTAATTATATAAAAGTTGGATAATGGAGGGGTCAAAAGTGTTAACATGTTAATTTATACCCCTGAGTGACCTTTTAACAAACCGAGAGCTCGACAATGTCCGGACATACTCCCGGGTACGCCAAATATTGGTTACGGAGGGCCAAATATGCTATAAAGGTGTTTTAGGAGGTTTAATAAGTTGAGGGGCTAAAAATGACAAACTTTGAAGTTGGCCATGGGGCGCTCGCGGGGTGCGAGAGGCCTTTGTCTACAGAATTTTTGCTTGGCCTCCACGCATATTGCCAAGAACCATTGTTTCGAAACCATGGTCTTCCAAATAACTGTGCTACGTTTTAGGACACTTGTAAGCTCCCTCTAACACCCCTATACACCTGGCATCACCTCCTTCAAGCTTTCCAACTATAAATAGATGCCAAGGTTCACCATTTGAACTTGCACCTTTCTCATTTCACATTTTATCTCCCTCCTCTGGAAGTTCCTAACTGAAAGGAGCATCCAACTAGTTCTATTGCATCCTAGGAATCACTTGTAATGTTTCTTTCTCTTGCATTTTCGTTTATAGGCTTTTATAGCCAAAAGTCAAGCGTTTTACGGAAAACGCCTTGACTTTCGGTTAAGACAATTAGCCATTGTTCATAACGAACATGGCTAAGTGATCGTAATAAGGTAGGTGTTAATCCCTATTAAGGGCACCTCCTAAAGATCACGTTTGCTAGACCAAATTGACAGGTCAAAGTTTAAAATTAAAAAGTCAAATAGGCCATTTTTCAAAAATTTGTAATATGAGCTTATAGATGTTATGAAACCTGTTTTGACAGTTAAACAAGTTGGTAATAATTACTAGAATATGTGGGAACATGTTCGGCTCGTCAATTTCAGTTCTAGGGTCGGTTCGCAACCAAAAGTCGCAAAGTTTGACTTATGCTTTGATTTTCGATTCTGACCCGATTTAGATTAGTTAGCTACTGATCTAAGGTTGCATTGTGATCGTAATATAATGTAGCATAACCCTCTGAGGTTATATTACATGATCATAATTAGAATCTGAGTTTATGCATAAGTTCCGTAATTATGCCATTTTGACTAAACTGTCCTTTTTGCATAATATAAGGTTTAATCAATAACAAACTTGAAAATGAGTTTCCTACTGATGTACTATTATAAGTAGGATTATTTGGGATGACAAATCAGGTTATAAACTGAGTTTAAGAACAAGTCCTTGTATTATGTTGATAAATGACGATAAAGCCCTTGTGGGTCTTAAAATGGTTTTAATCATACCTTTTCAAAATAATCTTTTTACCTACTGATATGTTATGTTAAGTAACATGTCTAAGACATGTTAACCTGACCTTAACATCATTTTTCATTAAACGTCGCATAAATCGTCATTCTACGACGTAAGCGTCGTTTCGGCGCATAGTATGGTCTTAAACCATATTTATCAACCAAGACTTGTTACCTACTGATTTTAAAACTTATTTTAAATATTTTTACAGTAGGTGTATGATATGAACTCAGAATCCAAAATAATTTATAAAACTATGTGTAAAATGCCCAAAATGCCTTTTCGGTGCTTAGTTTGGTCATAAATAATAAATTACACATATCATGTTCCTACTCATGATCGTAACATTTAAATATATTCAAGTTCCTTTTATACGGTATATTCAAGTTCCTTTTATACGGTATATAATTACCGAAACACCCTTATAGACGGTATATAATTACCGAAACGCCCTTATGAGGCATAGTTTCGTTTTGAAACCTTAACAGGCATATAAGTTGATATTTTATTGATATTACAACTTATTTAAAATATAATGGCATATAGAACTTATCCACGACTTATCCGGTTACCCGATATCGTTGATATGCGTACGGTTAAGTATATGTAACTAGTTTACGGAAATTAACCGAAACGGGTCTAACCTTGTCATTTAATTCTCAAAATCCAGAATGTTTATAGTTTATCCATATTATACAAGTCAAAGTACTTGTTGGGATTAAACTACATTCTATCCGATCATCGTTTAATCTAGCGTTATATGTTTTGATCATGTACGCTACTCGGTCTAAGTCTGTGGCTTAAATAAGACCGTTAGTATTTAATTGGGTAGCTTATGCCATAATCCAGACTAGAGACTTGTCGGTAAATGCTATCTGCACTTAGTACTTTTGTGTACGACTGGGTTAGTAAATCTGCTTTTAAACGAAGACTAGCTCAAGTAAATACTCTCGACTTATTCCCCTATATGGGCTTGGGTTATAGTAAAATATTACCGCTTGGTCGGAAATGGGATCAATCGAATGCTGGATTGTGGCTAGTAAATCCGCATATTCCGTTTTAATCAGTTTTGTTTGATAACTTAAACATCGGCGGTTAACTACTGTGTCCTGGATATCCTCGGCTCATTACATTAGATAATGGCCACGACCTTAGCGCGGGGTGTAGGCATACACCTGACAGACGATCAAATGCATTTACCTACAAAGTTGGGGATAACTCCTTCGTGAGTTCGTAAGTGGTGTGTAGTTAATCATGTCTCGGTTTTCGCACTAGGCCTTGTATGTATGGACAAACATGTGAATCTGGTAACAAGGTTGCAACGTCAACTTTCCCAAGTTATAAAAGATTTTGTGCCGATATGCACTTAAAACATATTTTTAAATGTTTTTAAAATGAGTCAGTTGGGTGTATTTACCAGGGAAAGCTGACGTATTTTCAAAAGACTAAGCTTATAGGTACAATACGAAAATAGGCTGGAAGTGCTCGGTAGTGATAAAAGGATCTTGCAAAATCCTATATCTGCCCAAAGTCTGTTATACACATTTTTGTACATTTTACGATCCGCCTGTGGATCTTCTATTACGAGCCGTCTGTATATTATTTTTGTACTTTGAACATTTGGTTTGTAATAGTAATTTAACTCCAAGACTTCCATTGTGCCGTGTTTAATTGACTATGATGATATCAACTTACGTTACGATATTCCCCACCCGGGCCCACCGGTGTTTGGATTTGGCTGTGAAAGCCGAGGTATGACACCACCACTGCCGTAGTACCTCCGTCCACCGTCGCACTTCGACGGAAAAGCGGCGTCGCCACCGCAACTCGCTGTCGCACCATCGTAGAGGGTGGCCGACCCTTCTCTTTGTCTTGTCGTCCTCTCTCTCTCTCTCTACGGTCTCTCTCTCTCTTCTATGAACAATATAGGT
Organism: Scalesia atractyloides; assembly: GCA_947069175.1. NCBI lineage: Eukaryota > Viridiplantae > Streptophyta > Magnoliopsida > Asterales > Asteraceae > Scalesia > Scalesia atractyloides. The sequence goes on from CAMTDV010000008.1 coordinate 86,004,742, forward strand.
GTGGGTGAGAAATGGAACAAGGGAAGGAGTTGTAGGTGTGCGTGCTTCGCCGGAGAAGGAATCGTCGAAAGTCGCAGGAATCCGACTCCGGTGGCCGGAGTTTAGAGAGAATGCATAAAGTTTGGGTGGGGGCTAGGGTTAGAATGAGGGGATGAAGGCATAAGATAGTATTTTTATCTAGGGTTTTAAGTGGGTTGGGCCCCATGGCCCATTATTGCATATTAAGTCTCTAGTGCGGCCTAATGATGTCTTTCAGGCGGTTTTCCCCCCCGAACCACGCGGTAGGTAGTAAAATATTTATTTAGAGTCTAAAGATGTGAAATTTAAGTCGGGAGTCGGTTTTAACGCGTACATCCGTCAGTTTGCGTTAAATTGCGTAAAATGTTTCGTTTGTCGTTTCTTGTCCTTTTTGCGATCCGTTTCGACTGCGAATATTAGATTCGATTACGAAAGCTAAATATATCATAATATTTTAGTTTTTAAGGTAATACACGAGCCGATGCTTCCGTTTGTTGTCGGTTCGTTTCTACAGTCACGTTTTTCGTTCACTTAGTGCGTTTTGCGACAATTGATAACTTTACAAAACCAAATTATGTGTATAAAATATATGTATAAAACTCGTATTTGTCGGTGTTGTCAGTATTTTGCGGTGTAAGTTCGTTACCATTTAACGTTCGGTAGTTTTCCTGCAAATCACCATTCTGTAAAGCCGGATAGACGTTCCTAGGCATACTAAAGGCCTAATTAAGTTATTTGTGTCTTAAAACAATACTTATCATTGTCTTATTGTTCGTTATAACGTAATTATAACCCGTAATTTACTGGTTGTCACATAGCGAGTCATCAGTGTTGTTCGTTTTGTAGGACGTTTGGAAGAGTTAGGCAACAAAAGAGTGAAGGATAGAGATCGAACCTCCTTACACGAAATGACCCAGCTATTTTGCTTAGTGCTATTTAGTGTTTCTTCATGAACCTTAGTGTATTTGCAGTTAAAATAAACTATACAAACAGCCTAAATATATAACACTAGGAAGACAACTCTTTTAGCATGCATATTACTTGTAAAAGTAGACACATTAGCATCATAATGCAGATAATTGGCCATTTGTTGAACAAGATTCAAGTGAGAACATTAAAACTCAGTGCTCGATCTTGGAGAGAATGTTTAACGCTCTATTTTTGTTGAGACTTGTGACCCAAAACCAAACCGAACCCTCATGTACACATGTTAATTAAAGTTTTTCATGTAAGCCAACTTCATCTATGGTCTAGTGGTATAATGATTGTCTCCGTAAAAGCGGTCTGTGTTTCAGTAGTTGATTTATTGTTTAGGTGTAAGACCTTGCATATGGGTCTTCTAAAATTTCATTTTACATCCAACCATATAGGGTACACCGCCCCTTGCATGTGAAAGGGGCAAAAATTGAGAATCTTCATGATTTGTATGTGTGTATGAAAAGTCGGTATTAGTTAGTTCTGTTCGATTCATATACTTCACACCACTACATCATTTTAGAATAAAATTCATCACATGAAACGTCACATGACGAGTTTTGCCTCTTCACATGATGAACCAATGCTCATGATCTAAGAAAATGTAAAAAAAATGATGCAAGTATGTATCCCATCTTTCATTATGATACATAGACAAATAAATTTTAATGCTAATTATTGAGAGTGGGTGGTACAGATTTTCGCTTTCTGTACCTTGTGTAAATCCTTTGGATGATTTTGCAGGAAGCCACCTATTTGGGTCTATCAGATACAACATCATCCGTTTCTCGAACATTTTCGACCACACGTCTTTTTGAGTACTTTGACATGCTAATGACAATAAATGATTGGATAATACATGGATTATTAATCATGAATCTAGCCATTTGGGGTCTCACAAGTTGATATGGACTGAATAATTAGTCGAGATTCTAAATTATTTATGGAAATATTTGACAAATCTTTAACAAAACACATATAAATTTTCAATAATTGATATATATGGCTACTTGTTATGGGCCTGAGTGAGGGTGTCAACTCAGCCTTAAGGGCGTAGCACACTGCTCCCCTTAGGAGTGGCCATAGACACAAGAAGAAGTTCAACGTGCTCATGCCTTGTCCAATCAAATTGCAAGAAACATGTTTATGTATTTAAAATTAATGATTAGTTAATTATTACAAAATGCCTACATTCACATGACCGTTACCACCATCCACATGTATGAGTGTGGTTTTCCTCCCGAGTTTACGTGATGTTGAGGTGTCGTCTTGTAAACAATATTTTCCCCCACAACTACATGACCATAACGGATTGTCTAATGGTTATATGCATTAAAGTCGTATCACATTGTTTTGATGTTAACTAGTAATTTTATTTTACGGGTTGAGTTATAATACAAAGTGATTTAAAAATAAGAAGTGTAAGGAGACATTGTAGAGTGACAAATGTTCAAAAAAGTTTCAAGTGGAAAGGGTAATTTTGTCAAAAAGAATAAAAAATTATACAAATGCAAGTCACATGTTATTTCCCCTTTATTTTTTAAGCTCCGTAACTTTTTTATACGTCATTTGTTTTTTTTTAAATTATACCATAAAATCGAGCGTTTATATCTTTAATATGAGTACCCTATTGTTATATTTTAAACAAACTAATTCGAAAACACAGTTGCATATTACACAATGGACATAACATAAAACATAATGAGAAAACCCAATTGTGTATTACACAATTAACATAACGTAAAACACATTCAGTAGTAAACTAAAAATACAATTGAAAGTAGTCCAAAAACACAATCGATGACAATAGATAAAAGACGTAATGGACAACAGACTAAACACAATAAGTATCAAACTAAAAACAAAATTGATGATAGCAGATAAAAGACACAATGGACAGCTAACTAAAACACAATGAACAAAAAACTAAAAACAATGAACAACGGATTAAAACACAATGTGCAACAAAACAAAAAACACAATAGACAATAGATTAAAACAGAATGACTAGAACATATAACACAATGTATAGAAAACCCAAATATAACGCTATCTTCATTGTATCATACATTGTGTTATAAGTTTTGATAAAAATGGAATGGACATAATCCAAATTAACATTGTGTTATAAGTTTTGATAATAACACAATGTATAGAAACCTTAGTAAAAACGTAAAGACCAAAGCCCAGTTGAAAGACAAAATGACCAGAACCTTTAACACAATATAAAGAAAATCCAGTAAAACTGATTTTTTTTGTATTATTTTTATAGAACAATATCATACTCATTTTAAAGATAAAAAACATCCGTTATTATGGTATTTTTTAAAACAAATGTCGTATGAAAAAGTTATAGACGTTTTAAATGATGTGAGAATTGGCATGTGTCTTGCATGTGGAGAGAGAAAATCAATGAAATTCCTTTTATACCTTTCATTATTTTTTTCTCTTAAATTAATCTTAACCCTCCAAATCCAAGATCAATGAGCTAAAATCCTTCTTACCCTTCTTATTTATGTTGTTATTTGTATTTGATTCTAATCAACTCATATAAAATATGTATATATTTTATGGAATTTTTGAAGGTATATGAAAACTAATAAATCTGAAAACAATGAAAAATATATTTAATTACAAAATTTGATGTGATGATATACTTCATCCACATGTAATGTACTTGGAAGTTTTGGAAATCGGTAATTTACAAAAGCTACGATAGAAAGGGGTTTTTATTTAAAAAATTTACGTTGATAAATGGTTTTGAAAGTTCTGGAAATCGGTAATTTACAAAAGCTACAATGACACAAGGGGTTTTTATTTAAAAAAATTTACTTTGATAAATGGTTCCTTAGGTAGATGTGTTATCTCCACCTTAAACTTTGTGCCATGCAAGTTTAAGACCAAAATTTGCCGTTTCGTTGGATATGTCGCAACCGAAGGTTACAACATTTTTTCTTTCTACTCAATAATCTCCGAAAAAGTTCATCAAAAGCAAGAAGTTAGAACCTATGGTTGCGTTATCTTCAACAAAACGATAAACTCTGATCTCATTCTTTCATAGCACAAATTGTAAGGTGGAGATGTAGTAACCTTTGGTTGCGATAGAACCCATTTTTAAGTGTTTCAAAAATACCTCAATGCCATCATAGCCTTAGAAAAATATCCAATAATAAAACATAAAAAAAACAACACACATAATGTACTTGATTAATCTAGATTAGCCGTTGCTTCATTTGCAAGTGAAGATAGTGGGATTTAGGAATCTAATACAATAATACTATGTTGGGAGATCGTTTAATCCAATACCATGAAACTGAAAACCAAAGCTTTTGCAAAATAGTGACATGAACCATTGATAAAAAAAAATCTGTGAGCGATAAAATTATCATCATGCTTGACAACAAAACATAAGAGTTGAAGATGTATTTGAGTATCTTTTTCGCTAACATGACACATTCATACAAGAAACAAACATGAAGTGAACAAATACAAAAGAAATTTATAAACATAAATAAAGAAAGAAAGAAATAAGTAAACATATATGTAACAAGGATGTAGATTTTCCTAAGCTTGTGACCTGCCTCCCTGATGTTCCTTCTTTTCTATGCGTAATGAACGAAGTATGTCGAATTCCCCATCTCAAGTGTGTTTGAACACTTCGTTTGGACCATAATTGTCCATAAAGACAATGGATCCTTATGCTAATTTTTCATCCCAAATTTGACACCACTTTCATCCATTCGACACTCCCCCATGCCCATGTCGCCACGGTTCACCACGGATAGCGCGTGTTAAGGTTTTTTATTTTATTATTATTTTTAATCAACCTCATTTAACCATTGAAACCACAAATACCCAAATCTATATGGCTGAAGCTTATACTAGGTACATTTGGGCTGGAAGCATGACAACCATTTATACTCATCCATGGTTAATCGTGTCCAACACAGTGTTACCAAACTAATCGGCATGATTAAACTTCAGGCCATCAAATACTCTACTCCTCGGACCCTTGTAAGCCTTGCATAATCCACATTGGTATGACGACATGCATGATGCATACAATGATATATCATTACAAACACGACTTTGATTCCCGTCTTAGATCTCTAGGTTTCAATGTGGTTTTACCGATGGATTTATACAAACACAAGCATAATGCTGATATGTCTTTAGCTATACATACATCTTGCTTAGTTGCTAGTGGAAATAGTCAATGACAAGGTACTAACTCTAATTGTGATGAAACATTTAGCCCGATTGACAACCTGACCACCATCCACACCGTCCTTAGTTTGGCAGTATCCTGCTCTCGGGCTTATTCATCAGTTACATGTGAAGAATGATTTTCTTCATGTCCTAGTTTATGTGCTTGGTACTAGTGGTTACGATTTTTTATTATTTATATATCAGCATGGCAGCGATACAACTTTTCTCTTGTTTTACATGGATGATATACTTCATACCAACTCAAATATTGAGTCCATACGCTATAGGGCCACATCTTTAAGTTATGAGTTTGCTACACATGACTTGGGCCATCTACACTGTTTTTTGGGGATTGATGCTACTCGTAACAAACAAGCAATGTTTCTCTCTCAAACACACTGCACACGAGATTTTTTGGATCATGCATATATGTATAACTGCAAGCCGACTTATAATTATGTTGACAATCGACCTTAGGACCCTCTAGTTGAAGAGCCCTCGTTATATTGAAGTCTCGTCGGTGCTTTATACATGCATGATTATCTAGATCATACATCTCGTATACAACTTAACATGTTTATCTATACATGCATGATTATCTAGAACCATACTTTTATGCTCTCAAATACTCATAGGTTACAACTATATGTCATTCATTTTTTTATTCATATCTTCAGGGCCGGCCTTGGGGGTGGGCGAGCCGCACCCCGGCCGAGGCCCGTTATTCCCTAGAGCCTTAAAATTATATATGTATATATATATACATACATATATATTTATATGTATCATATATATGTTCGCATTTTGTAGCTTATTGGGCATAATGGCTAGTGCTCAAGTGGTTTTAATTTCTATCTTTTGTAGGGAAGGCATGAGTTTGATCCATGCTTCTATGTATTTTTGCTTCTTTTTTCTTTCTCCTGATTCCTCAATATAACATACAAATATATAATATATACATAATATAATATATATATATATATATTGATTTTAACATATATTTTTCCATCCTTTCATATGTATTAGGTCATTTACTTTGGGTTTCATATATATCCATTTACTAAGTTTATTGCTATAATGTTAATCATCATTTAAAAAAAGTTAGTTTATAAAATTCTTTAGGGCCTAAGGGCCTATTTTTCCAACTCGTACAAGGTACTTAAATTCTCAGGACCAGCTTTGCAAATCCTATTCACGCGTTGATACAGGAGGTTGTTCGAATACTTGTCAATCCTTTTCCATGCATTGTGTGTTCTTGGGATGATAACTTGTTATCTCGGTCTTACAGTGTCCGGCTATTGTCTCTTATTCAAGTGTTGAGGCTTAATTATGGCGGAGTTGCCAATGTTGTTGCCGAACATGTTGAATACACATTTTATTTCTCGAGCTTCATTGTCCTTCACCTCATGCCTCTGTTGTCTAGTATGACAATGTCAATGATGTCTATGTGTCCACTATCAAAACCCATATCAACAAACCAAATATATTGAGAATGACATTTACGTGGCTAAGAAAGTGGCGATGGGTCAGCTTCGCATCCTTCATGTTACATCAACCTCTAGCTATGTTGATATCATCACCAAGGGCTTGTGGCCATCATTGCTTATTGATTTTCATTCCGACATGAATGATATTATATGCAACTAGGTTTAAACTCGTTAGGTTAAACATTAGAATTACATCTCATCATCTCTTATCATATATACTAATGTACATTGGTTCATTAGTTACACAACAACACGCCTAAGAGGTTAGTAATGCCCTCCATTCGTCTTGGGTGAAAAAGGTCCCCTAACTCCCTAAGACCCCTATGGCGTCATTATAGTATCTAACTTTTGTTCAAGTCTAAACCAAAATGTTTGTGCCTCTTGTCAATATTATGCAAATCATTAACCCCCATCCAAACAAATCTAGATACTTATGCATCAATAAGATCTCAATATCACTTAAATTGTAACCATCAATTTAACCAATTAAGTTATATTTTTGTCCTATCAAGTTTTTCTTAGCTAGACACACTAAAGTATCATAAATTTATGGTTTTCACACACTTATAACTACTCTAGATTCTCATGCCCCTTCCCTTGTAATCTACAATCATTATATATCCCTAGTTGTGTTATTTTATATGTAACAAAAATGAAAATCAATATAGGGGGTGTTTAGTCTTGAATTTACCCTCAACCACTGGGACCTATATCCCTCTTCTTGCGACTCGAATCCTCCCTAATCCGTACGGATCCACGATCATCGTCGTCAATCCGTCTCTCTGTAAGTACGATCGTAACCCTAGCTTGCATATACACATGTTTTCATCGGTTATATATCTCAATTATTAACTTTCTGCACGTTAATTTCGCATTAACTTCGCTTTCGCTTTTCAATTAACCCTAGCATTAATGTGTTCGCATCATTCTGTTGACTGTTTGCGTTTCTATTTGTTGAACGAATAGTTTGAATTCGAACAATCGAACGGACACGAAAGCGGTTTAAATTGAAGAAATTATGATTCCCGTGTACGTAGTGGATATGAATTTGCCGGTGTAGGTGTGTGTTTTGCTGTGTAATCTGTAAGTTTTTGTTCTCGGATCGATTGATTTTGTTCGTCTTGAGTTATTTGTTTTATGTGTTTAATATGCATTGCAATTTGTATAATTGTATGTGTGTAGTGTTTCTGGAGTTTGAGATCAAGTGCTTGGTGTTGAGCGTGTAGTGAAGTAACAGGAAGGAATCATGTTTGGTTCTAGCAATTGTAAGTTTCGTTTCTCTTCGTTTTGAATCGAATATACTGACTGAGATTTGCTGCAAAATGTTATTTGCGGTTTTGCGAATTTGTGTATTTCTGTTTTCAGCGGGTTGTTTTTTGTGAAGTTATTTGATGTTATGATTGAATGCATTGTTTCTGCTTTAGTTTTTGCTTTGATTATACAAAAAGGTAGCACAAGAGTCTTAATATTGTTATAATGTACCATTGGTTTTTAGGTCATTGAGCCTTTTGATTTGTTACTACGGTAATGGCACTCCCCATACTTAGAACTCTATGCAAACTATTCCTTAAGGAATAAATGACAGTTTTAGACTTATAGTTATATATTCATGCATTTGTAGTTTTACATATTCGTGTATTTTTTTTTCAGTGGGTTGTTTTCTGTGAAGTTATCTGATGTCATTGTTAATATCTTAAATGTATTGTCTCTGCTTTAGTTCTTGTCTTTGATTATTGGAAAAAGGTATTACTAGAGTCTTAACCTTGTTAAAATGTGCCATTGGTTTTAGGTCATAGCCTTCCGGTTTGTTACTTCGGTAATGGCACTTCCGATACTTAGAGCTTCATGCAACTTATTCTTTAAGCGTTAAATGACAATTATAGTTATATTTTCATGCAAGCCTACATCAGCCAGGGTTATATGATTCAGTTGGAGTCAATAGGGATGGAGCCTATTAAAAACGAGGCAATGTTTATATAATTTTATGATATGCTTTGTGCTTTATTTGTTATATATCCTTGTAACATAGGTTAATGCTTGGGGATAGAGTTGAAACAAGTGTTTTAGTTAACTAGTCATGAGATTTCTTCTTAATATTGGTACAGTTAAAGGCTTAGCTAAACATTTTTTAGCTTGTATTTTGGGCAGTTTAAAGGTTGCTAATAGCTTAATATAGTAATATGTATGGATGTACAGTGTAGAATAAGTATTACTTGCACTCAATATGGATGTTTAATTACATGACACATGTTCACTTGTTTTGCGCCTAATTTGCTATCTGAGCATGTTAAATACTTAAATTTGATCGTATTACCATTAAAAGGTATAGAAGGACTAGATAGAGAATGTGTGTTCTCCATGCTTTCATGTTAATATTCTGAAATGAATAATCGATTTCTTAATAAATCTAATTGCTTCTGCTTTTATAACAGCGTTTGGGCAGTCATCAAACAGCCCGTTTGGGTCCCCATCGGTTTTCGGGCAGACCGGTAATGCAAATAACAATCCATTTGCTACACAACCTTTTGGTAGCACGTCTCCGTTTGGTGCACAAACAGGGGGTTCTATGTTTGGTGGTACATCTACTGGTGTGTTTGGTGCTTCCTCACCGGTTTTTGGTGTCTCGTCAGCGCCTGCTTCTGGAGCTTCATCAAGCCCAGCCTTTGGTGCTTCATCGTCTGCTTTCGGTGGTAAGCACACTTATAACTTATCAACGTTTTCTAGTTTCATTTTCCGAGTCATGTACTTAATATGACTTTTGACTTGGTCTTTCATGTCAATGTTAGTAACCTGGAGCATAATCTCCCTTATAACGACATCGTATTTCGAAATCAAATTGTTGGTTATGCACAATTCTAGTAAAATGCCATTTTCGTCCCTGGGTTTGGCCAGCTTTGCGACTTTCGTTCAAAGGTTTGTTTTTTCGCATCTGGATCCCAAAGGTTTGAAATCTTGCCATTTTCATCCGGCTCGTTAACTTCATTCGTTTTCTCCTTTAAGTCAGAGTTATTTTCATCTTTTTTGTTAACTTAAAGAGCAATTCGGTCTTTTTCAGGGGTATTCTGTCTTTTTAAATAAAGTGAAAAAGACCGAATTGCCCTGTACGTTAGCAAAAAGACTGAAATACCCCTGATTTAACGGAGAAAAATGGATGAAGTACGAGCTGGATGAAAATGGCAAGATTTCAAACGTTTTGGATCCAGATGCTGCGGAAAAAACAAACCTTTGGACAAAAGTCGCAAAACTGACCAAACCTCAAATGGTATTTTACTCGCACAATTTCGAGTGATCAGATTTCTTTTAACATTCTCTTTTTTTCTTTCGTCATATCTAAAACACATGCTTGATTTTGGTATGATCTCATCAGTTTCATATTATTTTAATCATTCTCTTTTTTCTCATGTTATTTTTTATTATTAAATCTGATTTGTTATGTCACCTCCTATATTCCAAATCACAGGTTCATCTGTGTTTGGGCAGACTCCTGCATTTGGTGGCTTCGGATCCACTACACAACAATCAAGTCCGTTTGGAAGCTCGTTTCAGCAATCGCAACCGGCTTTCGGAAGCAGTGGATTTGGATCCTCACCGTTCGGAGCATCGAGTCAACCCGCTTTCGGTGCTCCCAGTCCTACCACACCAACATTTGTTAGCACCCCTGCGTTTGGTGCTGCTACAAGCGCACCGGCTTTCGGTTCTACATCAACCCCAACGTTTGGTAATACGGGTTCCGCCTTTGGCGTCTCTAGCACCTCGGTTTTTGGATCTAGCACTCCTGCTTTTGGTGCTTCGAGTACTCCGGCTTTTGGTGCTTCGAGTACTCCGGCTTTTGGTGCTTCGAGTACGCCTGCTTTTGGTGCTACTACGTCTCCTTTCAGTTTCGGGTCAACTCCAGCATTTGCTCAATCAACTTCTGCGTTTGGCAGTAGCCCGTTTGGTGCTACTACTACCCCAACCTTTGGTGCTCAAAGCTCCCCGTTTGGTACGTTCTTATCTTTATGTAGCTAACAACTTGTTCTAGGGCTGTAAACGAACCAAACTTGAACGAATGTTCGTGAACCGTTCGGCGGGAAGTTCATTTGTGTTCACTTGTTTAATAAATGAACGGACACGAGCAAGAAGCTGCGTTCGTTTCGATGTGTTCGTTTGTTTAATAAATGAACGGACACAAGCAGGAAGTTGCGTTTGTTTGGTAAAATGAAGAACATGAACAGAGGCCGCGTTCGTTCATTTATGTTCGTGAGCGTTTGGTAACTTATTCATATATGTTCGATAGTTCATTAGTGTTTTTAGTTTTTTATATTTTATTTATATACTTCAAAATTCCGATATATAAAATATTTAATAAGTATGAGTGTATTATATATTATGTTCATGAACGCTTGTTTGTGTTCATTTGTTTTCGTGAACATTCATTTGCATTCGTTACTGAAAATTAACAAACGAGCACAAACAAACACGAACACGTTCATTTTGTTAACGAACAACACAAACGAAAATCTCGTTCGGTAAGTGTTCATGAACACATATATATCTCTAACAAACAAACATGAACACAGTCTTGTTCGTGTTCATTCGGTTCGTTTGCAGCCCTGAGCCTTGCTCCATAACAAATAATCTATTCTATGTTTATTCATTGGAAATGAATACTTTGCTGAAACTTTGTTACTATATACAAACTTGCAGGAGGTCAGACTACAGCACCAGCATTTGGGAGTCCTGGGTTCGGTCAAGCGTCATTTGGAAGTCAACGTGGGGGAACGAGGGTATCGGCATATGCTCCGACACCCGAGGCAGACAGTGGTAGCAGTACACAACCTGCTGGAAAACTGGAGTCGATATCCGCAATGCCTGTTACAAAGAAAAAAGTCACGAAGAGCTTCGATGGGAGGACTATCAGTTAGGAGATAAAGGTAATAGTCAAATAGTCAATGTGGTTCTACTCTTATCACTTACTCGTATTGTAAAGAACTGAACGAACACTAACAAGGCCTTGTTCATGTTCGTTCATTAAGGAATAAACATGTTCATGAACACTTACTGAATGTAGACGAACACAAACAAATGTTCATGAACACAAACATATGTTATATATTTATTTATAACACAATCTGTATTTTTCATCAGAAAGATTACAAAGAATCTACCAAAAATAAATAAATACTTAAGATAATTAACATCAAATTTTAAAAGTTTGTGAAGCTTTACCACAAAAACTAAAGCCAATAAAATGAAAATATAACATAAAAAAACCTTTAAATAAATGAACAGAATTGAACACATTACCGAACATTCACGAACATAAACGTACGAATGCAGCTTTGTTCATGTTCGTTTGTTTAAGTTATCAAACAAAATTTCTTGTTCGTGTTTGTTCATTTATTAAACGAACTAACATAAATGAACTTCCTGTTCACGAACTGTTCGCTGAACGTTCGGTTCGTTTACAGCTATCGGTTCTCTGATTTATTTTCCGTTTTGTATCAGGAGGCCCGAATCCTGCTGGCCAGTCTTCTGCTGGAACGGGATTCAATATGAACAACACGCAGCAGGCGAACCCTTTTGCTTCCTCTTCACCTGTATTCGGCCAGTCATCTGCAAATCTGTTTTCGTCAACTACGTCTACCAACCCGTTTGCTCCAAAGACATCAACTTTCGGTACCAGCAACGTTTGGAAACTCAACGCCATCACTTGGTTCTTCACCCTTTGCAGCTGCAGCGTCTAATCCTTTCGGGTCAACACCGACTCTAGCCCCATCTGCATTCGGGTCAACTCCTGCTTTCAGATCTACAACCTCTGGTTCTCTTTTCGGCTCGACTCCTGCATTTGGAACCTCAACTTCTATTTTTGGTACAACTCAAGCTCAGGGAACAACTTCGTCGTTTGCAACTGGCCTTAACTTTGGAAGCACTCAATCATACCCCCTTGTTCCAGTCAACCACACCCACTCTTGGTCAAACGAGTTCGCCTTTTGGGCAGACTCCTTCAGCTTTTGGGCAGACTGCTTCAGCTTTTGGGCAGACTCCTTCAGCTTTTGGGCAGGCTTTGCACCCGTCTTTTGGGCAGAGTACTCCCGCCTTTGGTCAATCAAATGCTTTTGGAAACAACTTGTTCTCAAGCACCCCTTCGTTATTAAGCTCGAACAGCATGGGATTCAATCAGACAACTGTGAGTTACTTTTGTTAGTGCCCTTTATGTACATTTGATTAAAATTAACAGAGTTAATTTTCATAATAGCATGTCAATACTGTTTCTCTATTTACTTTTAGACACTTTCTCTATATCTATGCAGTTAATGTCGGTGATCGGTTCCCATGTAAAATATCGGTGTGAAATATCGGCCAGAATATTGGTATCGATATTATCAGCGATATTGACTGATATATCACCGATTTTCCTGTTATCAGTGCCTTTCTTCTTAGTTCTACCATTCGTTTTTCTTCTTGTTGTTGTTGCTATTAGTGTTTTAAGTCTTCATTGTTAATTGTTAGTGTTGAATGTTAGTGTTTTAAGTCTTAATTGTTAATTGTTAGTGTTGAATGTTAGTGTTTTAAGTCTTAATCAGTTCCTACTTGCTACAAGTGTTGGTGTTTTGCAAGTTGCAAAAGGTTAATTAGTTAATGGTAGAAGAGTATATTGAATTGTTATGTTAAATTGCTATATATATAAAGTCTGCATGATATTAAAATTACCGATATCCCACATCGATAACCTATATCTCAAATATCGGTCCTTGGCCGATATCCGTTTTTTTACTGCATTAATCGCATAAGGTTTTAGTATAGTTATGAGTACTTCCACTATCTAACTTTCGTTGGTTACGTCTGTAGCCTTCTCTCTCAACGCCCTTTCAGATGGCTCAACCAACTCAGAATCCAGGTGGTTTTGGCTTTTCAGCACCTGCAGGTGATTAAACCGAACGTATTTTAATTTTTAGTCTTTATGTTGAGCTTCTGAGTTCTTCTATTCATCTTCTTCAAAACTTATTATTACTTTTCCCGTTTTACGTACTTATTAACAGGTAGCACACCAAACATTTTTGGTCAGAGTAATTTCGGACAACCGTATGTTTTACAACCTTTACTCCCTACTGCCTCTTTCCGCACAGGTGCATATTTTATTCATTTTGTCAGTAATTTCTCAACGCTTCCTTATCCTTAATGTGGCAGGTCTGTCAATCAGAGCCCACAACCACAGTCTATTAATATTACAAATCCTTTCGGAACTCTACCCGCTATGCCTCAGATGTCAATTGGCCATGCGGGAAATGCACCTTCAATTCAGTATGGAATTTCTAGCTTGCCGGTAAGTATTATATAACAGCTACCGACATGAACAGTAATTTGACTTTCCTTTTTTTTTGTCTTTGTATTTTTGTATATACTTACTTTTACCCCTCAACTTTCAGCATTGACACTTACAAGCCCTTAACTTTCTAAAGACTTCGTAATCAAGTTTTACTTGTTTATTTGTATGTACGTGGCGGTAGAAATTCAAGTTGATTTACGTTTCGACGTAAATTTTTCCGGGAATGAGTTGGGTCAAATATAATATGTTCTTATGCTTATTATTACGTACGCTTTCAGTTGGTCTACGCATAGTTATCAAATGAGCTAGGTGCACTCTAGGCGCATAGGTCTCTCTTGTCGCCTAGGCGAGAAGTGCAATAAAAGCACGGGGCCGAGGAAAAAAGCGCAAGCAAATGAAAACATAAAAAAAATAATATTATGTATTGAAAAAAACACTTTTTTCAAATTCCAAAAGTATTCAAATACCATAATCCTTATATAATAAAACCAAAATTATTATGAATCGCCAAAGTATCCCAAAACCAAATTGTTCAGACTTGAAAACAAATAAAGTTCAAAAAGTAAATCAAATCATAAATAATTTATATGAAGCAATGAGAATGGTTGAATATACTGCATAATCCCCATAAGGTCAAAAAATACATATAGTATTGTATGTTTTACCGGCCAAAAAAAAAGAGCAGAAGACTATGAACATTTGTTTATCATAATAGGTTGTTATATACAACATGATTATTTAATAAAAAGATATGATATCTCTCTAACTTTTTTAAAATTCAACTATAATTTTTAAAGACATCTAAGATTTGATTTGATTGAGATATGTTTTTTCTAAAAAAAATAGATAAATATCTGTAAATATAATCTGGTGTATATATATAAGATAGGATTTCAAAAAAAAATCATGTCTCTTTTTTTACCTAGGAGGGAGAAGCGTTGCCCAGAAATATTGCCTAGGCGGGAAAAGCGATCGCTTTTGATAACTATGGGTCTACATTTTGATGTAAATTTTGTTGTTTTTTTTCTAGAAAGGAGTCGGGTCAAATATAATACGTTTTCGTGCTTATTTTTATGTATATTTTCAATTGGTCTATAGTTGATGTAAATTGTTTGCAAACGAGTTGGGTCAAGTATAATACCTTTTCAGTGGACGGTATAACTTCGAGTCATTACGTTCCGACACCACCGCAACGCCCGTACGCTCTTACCATTCTTAAACTTAAAAAAACACTATATTCTTACGTGCTTGCATGTGTCGGTATAAAACCAAGTTGGTTTACGTTTCGCCATAAATTTTCTTAGGAAATATGTTGGGTCAAATATAATACATTTCGTGCTTATTTTTATGTACGTTTCAGTTGGTCTACGTTTTGACGTAATTTCTTTCCAGAAACAATCGGGTCAAATAAAATACGATTTCATTAGACGGTATATATTTGAGGTACCTTACGTTTCAACACCGTGGCAACGCGCGGGGCAATTTACTAGTTGCTTCTAAGATGCACTCACGCATCGGATACGGCACACAATTAATATGGTCTTATTAGCGTACATTTTTCATAATATCTATAGGTTGTTGATAAACCTTCTCCCATGAGGATATCATCTGTGTTAACGTCGCGACATCTATCTCAAAGGCGGGTTAGGTTGCCTGCAAGGAAGTATCACCCCAATAATGACGTTCCAAAGGTTTAGTGTCACTTCACTTCTTCCTCAAGTGAATATTTTGCATGTTTTTCATGACGAAAGAATGTTGTTTAATAATTTGATTTCTGCAGGTTTCGTTTTTCAATGACGATGAAGAGACTACCAGCACACCTAAAGCAGATGCTCTTTTCATTCCCAGAGAGAATCCAAGAGCTTTGGTTATTCGCCCTATGGAACAATGGCCCGCAAAAGCATCTGCTGAGAAACCGAAAGAAAAGAATGCACAAGCTAATGGTAAAGTTTCTTGCTGATTTTAAATTTTAAGGCAAAGGAAAATGTGAATCGGGCACTAAGTAAAGTTGAACATTCTGGATTGAATAGATTTACCAAATTTCATTATGATTACTATTATTAATATTAAATTATTTATATATATATATACATATATATATATATACATACATACATACATACATAATATATATATATATATAGATAGATAGAGGCCGGTTATTGTACAATGGTGGTTATCGTATGACCGTACGCGATTGTTTTCCAACATGCGATTTTATGTTTTAACCATGCGATTTGTATCTCGAACCAATGCGATTTCATCAAGTACACAAGATGCGATTTTCCTTATTTCATGCATATGCCTTTTTTATGAACATGCGATTTCAAGTCTGTACGGTCGTACTATAAGGCCTATTGTACATTATACTCTTTCATATATTATATATATATATATATATATATATATATTTATATATATATTATATAAAAGAACAACTCATTAGCTACAATAGAGCTTTTTCCTTTTGTATTTTGGCCACAATTTTTTTCTTACTTTATGGTTCTATCACTTGACTTTTTAGATTTGTAGATTTTGTAGAAATTGTTCTTATTTTTTAATTTCACATGAGATACGTATATGTACACATATTATATTAGTTATTTAGTTAATAAAAAGATGAATATTAACAACTTTTAACTTAATAAAAGTTATATTTATTGGTCAGTTCAATCTGTAGAGAGGTTTTTGCTAAATTTCAGTTTTACTATTTACATTTTACACTGTAAAAATATACGTTTTAACTCATTTAATTTGTTTTTACTCTAATAAGTTGTGTTCGTTTGTTAACTTTTAAAATATGCAATTGTGTTAAAATTTCATCCATCGATGTTTTGGCATAAATTTTATTAAAAACTAAGTTTTATTCAAAATAAAGTGTTTCTTGGTATTGTAAACAATACAAGTGTTGATACTGTACATGTATTGTGACGAAACAAATCGAACCTATTCCGACCCAACATGTGTAACAAATGTCGATATCCTTTTGGGTATATCAAGACATTTTTTTTTCTCTTTTGGTTGCTGTATCGAATGTCAATACCAAAATAATCTGAATTGATACCGATAGAGCTTCCGCCGCGTAGCGCGGAGAACCCCACTAGTTTCATAAATTAAAATATAATCACCAAATTTCAGTGAACATTCTAGATTGTATCATAGTTGTCAATAGCGGTCGCTATGGTTGCTATAGCGATTGGCGTAGCGTATAGGTCGAAGGTCGCTACAAGGTATGTAGCTATAAATAGCGGGATTTCAGTTTATTTTTTAATTTATTAAATATAAAATAGCTATCAAGTATAGCTATAAAATAACTGGATTTTAGGTTTTTGTTAAATATACGTGTAAAATAGCGTATGTACATATATTTTTGATATAATATATTTTTTAAATTTTTTTCTAGTGTATCGCTATATATAAAATAGCGCATGCTATTTATCGCTATCTGCTGTGTAGCATATAGGTACCTTATTGCTGTTTGTCGCTATTCGCCATTAACAACTATGGATTGTATAGATTCACCTGCTTCCTATCCATAAAATTTGTTACTTAAACTCAGGTCAATATACCGAGTACACTTCTACCGCTCATCAAAACGGTCACTCTACAGATGATGGGAACAGTAAGATCATTTTATTGATTCTTTCATCACCATGCTATCTGAAAATGTGTGTTTTTTAGCTATAATGCCTATTTCATGCAGGAAATCATTCCGAAAACGGTGTCTCTAAAGAACAAACTACTCCCACAAGGATAACACAGAAGACAAATGGGCTACACGAGAGTCCGATATCTGACTCGTACATCACGTTAACCGGTCACCGAGCCGGGGAGGCAGCAATCGTTTACGAACACGGGGCTGATATTGAAACACTCATGCCTAAACTCCGCCATTCGGATTACTACACCGAGCCACGAATTCAAGAACTAGCTGCCAAAGAGCGAGCGGAACCCGGTTACTGCCGCCGCGTAAAGGACTTTGTAGTCGGGCGGCATAACTGTGGAAACATCAAGTTTTTTGGGGAAACGGATGTGAGACGCCTGGACCTGGAGTCGTTATCCAGTTTAATCATCGTGAAGTGATTGTTTATATGGATGAATCGAAAAAACCGCCTGTTGGACAGGGGCTTAACAAGGCTGCCGAGGTGACGCTTTTGAATATAAAGTGCGTCGATAAAAAGACAGGACGACAATTCATTGAAGGTCCGAGAGTTGAAAAGTATAAAGAGATGTTGAAAAAGAAAGCAGAGGACCAAGGTGCGGAGTTTGTCTCTTATGATCCGGTTAAAGGGGAATGGAAGTTTAGGGTTAGGCATTTCAGTCGGTACGGGCTCGAAGACGCACTGCTTGAATGATACTTTTACGGTGAGTAGTTGTTTTTTTGTTGGTCTGCTTTTGTTTTTGAACACTGGTTTGTATAGAATCTGTTGGTTTATGGTGTACGTATACCCAGTGGAAACTTGTGTTATTGCGATAGTTTACTTGAAAAATACCGACTTGATTGGCGGGAATGCGGATAAAGAGTGAAGAAACGGGCCACAGCCTTTAAAGGTCGACTTTAAAGGTTTTTTTTTTATTTTATTTTTATAGTCTAGTCGGTTTTTATCATTTATTTTATATAATGACAAAGTTCAAAAATATTAGTTATTTTGATCGAAATTAGTATATCGCTTAAATTTTTTTCGGTTATTTTGATAAACATAGTGTTTAGGTTGCTATGATACCCTTTAGATAGACGGTTATCTGCAATGTTTTAGAGTAACTTTTAATATGATAGCAAACATCTTCCATTTGGGTTTGGGTATGTAAATGTTTGTTGGTTTGCATCTAGGTTTTTTTATTATTATTATTTTATTTTTTTCTAGCTAGCTTTTGCCTTGCTTCAGTCAAATGTTTCATTTATCAAGTCTGTCATGATCAATCCTGAAAACGTAAATAAAAAACCTTTCACGGGCAAGAGAAGAAAGATAGCGAAGTCAGTGAGAAGGGTGATGGCTTTTATCACTGAATTTCGGTCACAACAATTTTTATCGGCATTTTGTCGGCTATTTTGATTTTTATCAAAATATGTTTTCTTATAGAAAATATGTATATTAATTCATAGAAATAAAAATAATAATATTATTCCATTCAGTTTACCTCCTCTTACCAGGACATATACAAATAAATGCTTTAACTGTTTAAAAATGTTATAATATGTTTTTAAAATGCAAGACATAAGATAACTAGGTAAAAAAAAATCCAAATACGGTATTTGTAGTTATTATATATTTAATTTTTTTTACTTGTTTTCTATATCTCGAGCATTTCAAAACTAGGTTATAATCCCGCGTGTTACACGGGTTAAAAAAAGTAATGTTATATACTTAGTCATATAAAGAACTATGTTCGTAAAAAACTTGTATATTGCACAAGTTCAATAAACCCGTGTATTGCACGAGTTAAGAAAATATAATTTATATACTTAGTATTAAAAAGAATTATGTCTTTAAAAAACTGTGTATTACACGGGGTAAATAAAATATAATGCAATTTGTAAACGGATATAGTCGTAAAGATATGCAATTGATAAATGGTAATTCAGTTAAAGTGTATTTGGACTTTTAAATATTCTTTTAGCTTAACTTAATTAACTTAAATTGCAATTATAAATATATAAATACATATAAAAATTAAGAAATAAAACTCGGAATTTTTTATACCATCTATATATCTTAACCACGGCTAAAAGAATACCATCTATATATCCGAATTTTTGCGTGTGAGGGTAAAATTAATAATTAATTTATATTAAATTCATTTGTATAATTATTAATTTCGATGACATATGCATAATTAACTATATATCAATTATCATATAACATATAATATTGTAATTAAAAGAGATAATGATGTTATAGGATTTTGAATGGTTGAGATTAACTATATATTAATTACTAAGTTATACTCATATGTGTTACACGAATTAACTAATGAAAATTGTTTGTTAATACCAACACATTTTGAAGTGTTTAATAGCTTTTGTCATAGTCTTAAATTATTTAGTAAACTTCTTAATTATTTTTATAATGTTAGCTGATGAAGTAATTTCATCAAATACATCAGGGAATTTGCTGCATGTTTGCATCAAGAATGTATAAAAGTATCATAATCTTTATAAATTTTAATATAAAAAATTAATAAAAATCTATGTTTGCACAAGTCTATAACCTAGCAGTTACTTTAACAAGTTTATGTATTTTATAATAGTTTCATCCCGATGACATAATAAAAAATAAAAATAACATTTATACCGTATAAGAAGCAATAGGACTCATATAACTAAAGGAATATTAAAAGTAATTTCGAAACTAATAACTTTGAATGCTTAAGACTCATATAACTAAATAAATATAAAATTAAAAGCAAAGTTACTCACGTTTCAAATCATTTAACATGTGACGTTTACTATATCATTTACGTGATGGAGTGTGAGTATGATTTTTAGATATATTTTAAATACTTTCACTCGTTTATTCAACCTTTAAATTTATAAAAACACGATATGCAACTATCACTCTCTACAACACGCTAGGGCAAGTGTACCAATCGTTGGCGTAGTATAGTGATGGTAAGATACCGAGGTCGTCCAAAGACACAAGAGCTTTTAATACCGGAATATAGTCTACGTCTAATCTAACCAAATTTTTAGGAAATGTTTTTAGTGAGTAAAAATAAAGAAATAAACTAAGTAATAAAATAAACAAATAGACAAGATAGAATCACTTGGTTCTGACTCATTATTTACGTATACTTTGATGAGTACCACGCTTTGGTTTTTTTAAGAGATTATCTTAGTAAAAGTGTATGTCCCTCTTTTGGAGGCAACGCTACCCTCGGCCATATTGGTCTGAGTCAATCAGGGATACAGTCCCGCAAGGCCGGAATACTGAAAGATAATTAAATAAGTTATTAATGCAAAATGTGGCATGTCACTCTTTTGGAGGCAACGCTACCCTCGGCCATATTGGTCTGAGTCAGCAGGGATACAGTCCTGCAAGACCGGTTTAAAGTTTTAATAGTAGTTTATTTATAGGGGATTCAAGTCGTTCTTATTTCCCCCGATTTTATGTATCTGCCTCAAAGGAAGTGTAATAAGCTTGAACCAAATCCTTGCATGATCTATACACTGAACAAGGCAAGAAATTTACCCATACCACCCTTCTAACCCCCTTACAGGCAGTTAACGCGCTTTATATAGACCGTAAAGACACGAATGAGTGAATCAATGAAACATGAAGAGATGATAGAATAAAGTCACTTTCAATATAAAAAAACTAGTTATTAAAGTCATTGATACATACAATTAAAAAGTTAACCAAGCTAGGAAATCAAAAGCAATACATATATAACTTGTCTTTACCAAGTGATGTAAGAGATTAGTCAAGCATGACCTTTTTTGACAAAAAACTCTTACGATCAATCTTGGATTCCGAGACTATCACCCCGGATTTCCAACCCAAATCCATACACCGGTGGGCCCGGGTGGGGAGTATCGTGACGTCAGTTGATAATCATCATAGTCAATTAAACACGACAAGCGGAAGTCTTGGAGTAAAATTACTATTACAAACCGTATGTTCGAAAATACAAAATAATATACAGGCTCGTAATAGAAGATCCACAGCGGATCATAAATTGTACATGGAAAGAATATAAACAGACTTTGGACAGATTTAGGATTTGCAAGATCCTCTATCACTACCGAGCACTTCCAGCCTATTTTCGTTACATGCAGTTTAGTCTTTTGAAAATACGTCAGCTTTCGCTTGTAAATACACCCAACCGACTCATTTTGAAAACATTTCAAAAATGTTTTAAGTGCGTATCACACAAAAATCTTTTTATAACTTGGGTTAATTGACCGTCCAACCTTGTTAACAGATTTACATGTTTGTCATACATACGGGGCACGATACGGAGGCCGAGACACAATTAACGTACACACCACTTTGGACTCATGAAGGAGTCAATTCCTCCAACCTTTTGGGAATGCATAATTGAGCGTCTATCGGGTGTATGCCTACACCCGCGTAAGGTCGTGGCCATTTCTATTGTAATGAGCCGATCCAGGACACGATCGTTAACCCCCGATGTTTAAATTATCAAACAAAACTGATTAAAACAAATATGCGGATTTACTATCCCCAAACCGGCGTTCGATTGATCCCATTTCCGACCAAGCGGTAATAATTTACCTTAACCCAAGCCCGTATAGGGGAAATAAGTCGAGAGTGTTTACCTGAGCTAGTCTTCTTTTAATTTTCATAACTCAGCCGTACACAAAAGGACTAAGTGCAGATAACATTTACCGTCAAGTCTCTAGTCTGGATTATGGCATAAACTAACCAATTAAATACTAACGGTCTTATTTAAGTCATTGACTTAGACCGACTAGCGTACTTGATTAAAACGTATGATGCTAGATTAAATGATGATTGGATAGAATGTAGTTTAATCCCAACAAGTACCTTGACTTGTATAATATGGGTAAACTACACACATTCTAGATTTTGAGACTTAAATGACATGGTTAAACCCGTTTCGGTCAATTTTTGTAAAATAGTTACTAACTACTTAACCGAGCGCATATTAGCGATATCGGGTAACCGGATAAGTCATGGACAAGTTCTATATGCCATTATATTTTAAATAAGTTAAGATATCAGTAGGATACCAACTTGTATGCCCGTTATGGTTTTAAAACGAAACTATGCCTCATAAGGGCATTTCGGTAATTATATACCGTATAAAAGGAACTTGAACATATTTTAAGTTTATAATCATGAGTTTTCTGGAAAAATATTTTATTTATGATGTAATATCAGTAGGATATCAATTATATGTGTAATTTCCTTTTATGACCAAACTATGCACCGAAGGGGCATTTTGGTCATTTTACACATAGTTTATAAATTATTTGGGATTCTGAGTTTATAACACGTACCTACTGTAAATATGTTTAAAAATAAGTTTTAAATCAGTAGGTATTAAGTCTTGGTCAATAATATGGTTTAAAACCATACTATGCGTCGAAACGGTGCTTATGTCGTAATATGACGTCTTTAAGCGATGTTTATGAAAACTATGTTAAAGTCAGATTTAAATGTTTAAAATATTTATTTAATATAACATATCATAGGTAATGATTTACCTTGAAAAGATTTGATTAAAACTAATTTATGAGCAAAAGGGCTAAAATCGCCATTTATCGACATAGTTTAAGGACTTGCTTGAAAACTCAGTTTATAACTTGGATTTAACATCCCAAATAATCCTACTTATCATATTTTACCAGTAGGAAACTCATTTTCAAGTTCATTACCATTTAAAACCTTGTTTATATGCAAAAAGGGCATTTTGGTCAAAATGGCATAATTATGGAACTTGCGCATAAACTTGGATTCTGATTATGATCATGTATAACCTCAGAGGTTATGCTACATTATATTATGATCATAATGCAACTTTAGATTCAGTAGGTAACTAATCTAAATCGGGTTATAATCGAAAGTCAAAGCAGAAGTCAAACTTCGCGACTTTCGGTTGCAACCGACCCTAGAATTGAAATTGACGAGCCAAACATGTTCTTACATGTTCTAATAATTATTACCAACTTGTTTAAGTGTCAAAACAGTTTCATAACATATATAAGATCAATTTATGATTTTTCCGAAAAATGGCCTGTTTGACTTTTTAATATCATAACTTTAGACCCGTCAATTGGTCTAGCAAACGTGATCTTCAGGAGGTGCCCTTTATAGGGATTAAACCTACTTATTACGATCACTTAGCCATGTTCATTTCGAACAATGGCTGGTCTTAACCGTAAGTCAAAACGTTTTCCGTAAAACGCTTGACTTTTGGCTATAAAAGCCTATAAACGAAAATGCAAGAACAAGGAACACTTACAAGAGGTTCCTAGAATGCAAGAGAACTAAGTTGGATGCTCCTTTCAGCTAGGAACTTCCAGAGGAGGGAGAAGAGTGAATAAATGAGAAAGGTGCAAGTTGAAATGGTGAACTTAAGCACCTATTTATAGTTGGAGAGCTCAAAGGAGGTGAAGCCAGGTGTTTAGGGGTGTAAGAGGAAGCTTACAAGTGTCCCAAAACGTGGCATAGCAGTTTACAAGTCCATAGTTTCGATTTAATGGTTTTTGGAGGCCAAGACAAACTTTCTGCAACAGAGCCTCTCTCGGGCCCCGCGAGAGACCCAGGCCAGGTCTCTCGCAGCCCGCGACCGCCCCTTGGCCAGTTTCAAAGTTTGAAACTTTAGTCCCTTAACTTTAAAAAGCTTCTAAAACCCCTTTTAAACACCTTTTTGGCACTTTTAGCCCTCCGTAGCCAATACTTGGCATACCCGGGATTATGCCCGGACATTGTCGGGCTCTCGGTTTGTTTAAAAAGTCACCCAGAGGTATAAATTAACATGTTGACACTTTTAATCCCTCCATCATCAACTTTCTCATTTCTACAAAAAAATAAACTCTCCTGTTCAATATTTGGCACGTATGAGAGTTAGGACTTCACAAAGGCTCACTCAGAGGCTTATTATAAGCATGTTGATTCCGATGTCACTAAGAGGCTGAGCATGTTGACATATCAGTCACTCAGAGGCCAAATTTAAAGCATGTTGACATATCAGTCACTCAGAGGCTAAGGATTTAAGCATGTTGACATATCAGTCACTCAGAGGCTGTTATTTATGCATGTTGACATCAGACCGTCATTCAGAGGCTCAGTTTGAGCATGTTGACGCCTTTAGTCCTTATTGGTCTATAATAGACTATAATTAAAATACGACACGTGTCACTATACTATTGGACACGATTTTACAGGGTGTTACAGAGACTATTACACACACTCTAAGATGGATGGTGGATGAATGTGGTGGGTGATGGTGGTATTGTGGTGGTGGTAGGTGTGAGAGAAGTGGTTTTCCAAGGGATGGATTGAAATAAAACCAAGCACCCATATTTATAGCTGGAAACAGACTGATCACACAGCCCCGTGCGTCCTTTTTCTCTGTCTTCATTTAATGATCTTGTCAGTCTAGATGCTCACACGGCCCCGTGACCATTGTACTTGCTGTACAATCCAAGGTTTTGCGTATCTGGGAGTTGACCACGACCCCGTGTCTTTTGTTTGCTTCTGTTTGTCTTTTTGTTCATGGAATCTGGAGTGGAGGCACGACCCCGCGCCTCGGTGGCTAGCAACGTGCCTGTCTTCTGACCTGTTGTTTTTGGTCTTGGGGTGAAGCTCAGAGAGTGGTATGAAGTGCCAACTTCTCTTCTTTTGTATTTACGTTGGTTTTTGCCGTTAATTTGTTCTTTTTGTACATTTAAGCTCTTTTAATTCTGAAAATCAAAAGTATACAAAGAAATACACTTTTTCCAGCATTAGTACATAAAAGGGTTGATAGTACCGTATTTGAAACAATTTATATGTTGCTTTGGTGCATATCAATCATTTACATTAAAAGAATAAAAAGATTTTAATTTACAATTAAGTTATAGAAATATTTGAATTAAGACTGATATGAAGTAAGGATTAAAATAAGAATTAATATTAAATATTAGATCTTAATAAATTGAATGAGAAAATGTCATTTGACATTAATTAAAATTGAAAGATTTATAGATAATAATAATAAAGATAACAAAATATTTTTAAATAAAAATAAAAGTACAATTGTGAGGTTGAAGGAGAAATTGTCATGTGACTTTATTTGTAGTCTTTTATTAATATTTAGAAGATTAGATTAACTTTTGTGTTCGAGTGTAAAATTAATAATAAAATTTTTATTAAATGTAATATAAATTAACTTTATATATTAATAATTAACTTTTGTATATTATCAATTTCGATGACATATGCATAATTAACTATATATCAATTATCATATAACATATAATATTGTAACTAAAAGAGATAATGATATTATAGGATTTTGAATGATTGAGATTAACTAAATATTAATTATAATCCTTAGTGTGTAAGTGTAAAATAATAATTAAATTTATGTTAAATTCACTTGTGTAGTTATTTTTTAATTAAAAAATAATTATTTATAATTAAGTAGGAGAGAGACGAGAAATTTTCTTTTATTATATAGTATAGATATAGATAAATATAAATATAGATAGAATTTTATACAAAAATATACAGACTTTTTTGTACACAATCTACTAAAATTTTGATAATGACGAACTATTGAGGGGGGGGGGGGGGGGCGGGGGGATTGACTGCGCGAACTGCTACTTTTCTAATACGAGATATTCATCCTGGTCACTATGGGCGTATTTGCCCAATTGACACATCTGAAGGAATAAATGTTGGACTTATTGGATCCTTAGCAATTCATGCGAGGATTGGCCGTTGGGGGTCTCTAGAAAGTCCGTTTTATCAAATTTCTGAGAGATCAAAAGGGTCACAGATGCTTTATTTATCACCGGGTAGAGATGAATACTATATGGTAGCGGCAGGCGGTAAAGTTTGGAAGATCACGACTGATCCTGAAAGGGAATGAATGGAAAAAATAGCATGTCGTATCAATTAAGAGTTCTGAGAATATTTTATTCTTTCCGGCTCGATACAAAGCCTTCATTTAAAATTTAAATTATTTAAAGGGAGCAAATCGAAGTCAATTTCAAGTTGGGTCGAATTAATAAATGGATAGGGCCCCATGGCTTCAATTCATTTCATTTTGATTATAGGGAAAGAAAAAGCAACGAGCTTCCGTTCTTAATTTGAATGATTACCCGATCTAATTACACGTTAAAAAAAATATTAGTGCCCAACACGGGAAGTCTTTCTCCCAGGAATGTATTCTTGATTTTTTAATGAATCCTAAATATTACCACTCTCCATTCCATGGGTTTGTGTTTAGAATATGTTTCTTGATGTAACTAGTGAATTTAATTATGTTGGTGTAATGAAATAGTAGAGGATTAGCTTATTTATAGAAATTTCAACAGCTTAATGATTGTACATTTTTATTATATGCCTTAAACACACAATTATAGCTTTAAAAACACAGTCATTATGTGAACCCAGAGCAACATTACAACTAATTTAAGATTTTAAGTACTTCAATATAATATATAATTTGAAATTTTTTTATGTCAATCTACCCTACTTTATAGAAACGCAATGCTCCACGCATGTCACAGGTTGCAACATATAAATTAGTGAAAAACAAAATTATATTATATTATCATTATTTATTTGGATATATACTATACCTCAGTCTTCAACTGTGAACTTGATGTACACTATTCTTTCCTGATTGGCCAGAGAGGAGGTTGTTTTTTGTTTTTTCTTTCCTCCGTCATGCTTTGAAACTGTTTTTCTGTATTATTATTATTATTATTATTATTATTATTATTATTATTATTATTTATCAAAGACAAGCTGTGACTCGATGGTTTGCTCTTTCTTTTTTTTTTTTTTGCACAATTAACCCACCCAACATTTAGTACAACCTCACCCCCTCTTTAAATTGTTTATATGGTTACTTGCAAAAAATATACTATTTAAAATACATTAAAAATCTAATAATAAGCGTCCGTTAACCTTTTTGTAAAAATCTTAATACACAATTGTTTTTAATTTTTTTCTTCTTGACATTTCGTTATAAAGTTGGATGCAAAAAAAGTTTTTTTTCTTTTTTTCTTATTTTTATCATAAGCTATACAAGTGGCGGTACCCTGACAAATTGAACCGATTCTGACCGAACAACATCGGTACCAAATCGGTACCGATATTCGTTTTATGGTTTTCGATCGATGTAAAACACGTGTCGGTTTTTTGGGCATATCACGGTTTTTTATTTTTATATTTTCGTTGTTGCTGTAGCGAGTGCTGATGCTATAAGAACTGAACTCATACCGATCGAATATCCGTCACGCAACGAGAAAGAATCCAAATAGTAGTAGATGTACGTGTCATATGGAATTTCTTTTTTATTTTTAGGTAGTTTGAATAATTTTTTTATGATTTCTAATCAAATTTTAAAAGTAGTTAGGTTCTAGGTAAACTAATGAATGTAAATAGTGTTTATTTTTAAAAGCCAATACATGTTTATCAACTAATCACCAACTATGAGAAACATATCATATCTATCCATTAACTAGAATGAAAACAAGTTCTAACATTGAAAATCTAGACGCTATGACAATGAATGGCAGACATTATCACAAATTCACAATATTGATTGAATTTTATGAATGTACACTGAAATCCAATATTATGTACGTAAGACCACATGTCATTATTGCTTATGTCACCAAACACTACATCATCAACACAATCACAATCACATTCACATGATCAGGCCAACTTTGATACTCTCTCTTCACTTCCATGGTTATATAAACTGGTCCATTCTCATTTGGACCTCACATCTCTTCAACAATGGCTTCCAACTCTAAAACATTACTAGTTAGCGACCTCGTTTCCTCCGAAAAAATCGATCAAGTCCCTTCAAACTACATCCGCCCCATCTCCGAACGTCCCAATCTCCAAGACGTTTTCGATGATCCCATCCCACTCATCGATCTCAACGATCTATGTGGCCCTAATCGCTCTCATGTCGTCGATCAAATTGGCCTAGCATGCCAAAAATATGGCTTTTTTCAGGTTGTTAATTATATACAGTGTATTTCGTTAGGTTTATTAGTTACAACCCATTATCCTCGTATAGGCCAATACGAGGCTTCTTTCATGTATGTATTGAGAGTTCCCCTCGTTATTTTCATTTCATTTTATTTTTTTTATTATTACGTGGTTTTCTAATGTTATGAGTGTTTGTAGGTGGGGAATGAGAAATTTGTGAAACTAGGCATTCTGCTAGTTAAAATAACGAAGTCTAGAAAAAAATGACTGCTGCTTATATTAAACATATTAATAAATTGAATTTTCTAGTAGAGGCATGAAGTAGCAACATCTAGTCTTTTTATAATTTATTTAAAGTCTTTTTTGTAATATATTTAATCAGACTCCGATATAGACTCATATTTCTATTTTATTTTTTGTCACACTTTTTCCTAGACTACACTATTTCAACAAGCTAAGTGCCTAGTTTCACAAAATTCCAATTCCCCAAATACACTTCACATAAAATTAGCAAAACACCTACTAATGAAAAAAGTTCTACTCATTTATATTCATTAACATATTTTCCACATTCTCATTTCACAGGTGAAAAACCATGGGGTACCCGAATCAACCATAGCCAATATGATGCAAATCGCGCACGCATTCTTCAAGTTACCCGAACAAGAACGACTCAAGACGTACTCCGACGACCCAATGCGAACCACAAGACTCTCCACCAGCTTCAACATACGTACCGAAAAAGTCGCTAACTGGAGAGACTACTTAAGACTCCATTGCTACCCAATTCAAGACTACATCAACGAATGGCCCGCCAACCCGGCCCACTTTCGGGCCCATGTCGCGGAATATTCCCACAGTACAAGAGACCTCGCCCTCCGATTGGTGGAGGCCATATCGGAGAGCTTAGGACTCGAAAAAGACTACATTAACAAACAATTAGGAAAACATGGACAGCATATGGCTTTAAATTACTACCCACCCTGCCCGCAGCCCGATTTAACTTACGGGCTGCCCGGACACACGGATAGTAATCTCATCACCATCCTTCTTCAGGATGAGGTCCCTGGGCTCCAGGTCATGCGAGACGGTCATTGGGTTGCGGTCCGTCCGGTTCCAAACACATTTATCATCAACATTGGTGATCAAATGCAAGTGATCAGTAATGATAAGTACAAGAGTGTCCTGCACCGGGCTGTGGTGAACTGCGATAGAGAACGGTTGTCTATACCGACGTTTTATTGTCCGTCGCCTGATGCGATGATTGGGCCCGCTCCGGAACTGGTGACAGATGATGAGCCTGCTGTGTATAGAGAGTTTGCATATGGGGAGTATTATGATAAGTTTTGGAGCAAAGGGCTTGCTACTGTGAACTGCTTGGATATGTTCATGGCTACATAATTTGTTCATGGGATATGTTTGTTATCTTTATTGTTGAATGAATAATAAAATGCACCTTTTACCATGAATTCTAAATTTGGCCAGGTATTGTAAAATCTTTGAAGTTGACGACTTACAATTAAATAATGAAATTGTAGAAAACACATACATATACTCCTAGATTAAGACAAATAATAATTTACACATGTGACATTATAGTAGTAATGTTTTAGAAATCACTAAAATTGGGTAAAAGAACCTTTATTGATGAAATCCATGCATTAATGATGGAATTCAGTCTGTCTGGCTCATCGTCCATTCACTAATTATGGGCCTGTAACTCCACTTCTTTCTATCCCAAATTATGCTCTTTTGGGCCCTGTTTTCTGTTTTAGTTTCTGATTTTCTCTTTAAACACTCTTTTATGTTACCTTGTTCATGAAAAAAAAACTTATTTTAAGGAATTTGAAAGTCTGCATAATAAGTTTTCTTTATAGATTTTATAATGACTTTTTTATACATGCTTTTCACAATAATCAAATTGATGATTAATATAAGGTAGAAGCTTTTGCAACTTCCATCAACATTCTTTGCATAAAATGTGAGTCTCTCTTGACTATTTTTTAACAGAACAATAAGATTCACCAAAGGGTTCTTCTAGATTCTTTGAAAAATAAACAGCAGAATAACAAAACAACATCAACTAACCCCATAAGATGCACTGAAACTCACAAAATAACAACAAAAGATCAAATCTGATACCTCAAAGGAAAAACAAATCATGTTTCTTATTCTCTCTCAATTTGGATAGTCACATGACTGATATTATACTCCCTTCTAATGTAATCAACAACCTTATCCAACACCATATCCGCATTCGCCTCGCGCCTGATCTTCACATGACACGCTAACAAAACTTTCCCGACTGTGATCGCCCAAATATGCAGTTCATGAATCGCGACAACTTCATCAATCTCACAAAGCCCGTTCTCTAACCGCGTCGCGTCAATCTCTCGCGGCGTACTCTCCATCAAAACCTCTAGAATATCCCGCAACATGTTTATCGTCGTGTACAACACTATAACAGAAAACAAAAGCGTGCATATCGGATCAACAACTTTCCATTTGGGATTGCACCATATGATTGCAGCCCCAATCATTACGCCGATACTTTGAATCAAGTCCCCGAGCACATGAAGATACGCGCCTTGAACGTTTATATTACTCCTTTTAGTTTTGTTTTCCAATAGAGGCTCGTGAGTTTCGCTATGCTGATGACGGTGCACACTAAGCCCATGAGCGTGCGCGCCCTCGTCTTCGTGGTTATGATCATGATGCCCCTGATGATGTCCATGACCATGATCATGTCCGAGTATGAAGATCATGAAAACGTTAACAAACAATCCAACGGTCGAGATTATAAACATGAGACCGCCTTCAACCGCAACTGTCCCATGAACAAGTCTATCAACAGCTTCGTAAACAAGAATGCCGGTAAGTAACCATATCAACTGAATCGAAACTAAAGTTCCAAGAATCTCGATTCTGAAAAAGCCGTATGATTGTTGTGGCGTAGCTTCCCATCCGGAAGCCCAAACCGAGAACAATGAGATTGCGAAAGCTGCAACGTCGGATAACAAATGGGCTGCATCTGTTAAGATTGCGAGACTGTTTGCTTTGAGTCCACCGATTACTTCGACCGCCATGAATAGGAAACAGATTACGACACTGGCTAATAGCTTCCACGTGGACGATGATCGTTCTTCTGCGTCTTTGGAGCTGGTTTTCGCGTCCGAGAATCCGCATGCTGCTCCTGCACAAACTTTGCTCGCCACATACTTTTTCTCGGTGGTTTGTGCATCGCTTGATATGTCGATTGAACGTTGATCGTGTTGAGGATCCATCTGCAAATAGATAATAGTTTATTGTCAAATTACAGCATTGTGTGTGTGTATATATATATGTACATAGGGATGTTAATGGGTCGGGTTAGGCTCGTTTGCAAACCAAGCCGAGCTGGCATGTTTATCTTAACGTGCTGAAATGTTATGTTGAGTTTGAGTTCACTTCACAAAAAACTCAAGCCAACACGTGCTCATCAAGCTAACTCGTTTATTAAAAAAATAATTTTATTATATTTATGTAAGAAAAAAAAATATCTTTGACACACACATAACACAAATTTAATAAACTACAGAAATTTGGGCTATACGGGCGGATCCTCTCGACTTGGAAAAAATTAGTGGAAACCATCTGGAAAAAAATTAGTGAGAATCAGCAAAAATCTACCAAAAGAAACCCCTGGGAAAAATTCATGGATCCATCCGCCGCTTTTGACTATGAGGTTTAATGTAACCGAGCCAATGAACCAGCTAAACGGGGTTAACGAGTGAGCCAAGGAGCCAATCTCGTTTACAAACCTACCCTGCTCGGCATCGGGTCGTTAGCCGGTTTTGAGCAAGCCACGAGTCACTAGCTATATGAACGGTACATTACATAATGTTAGATTTGAATGGTAGCAACAATAAACAAGGTTTGATTAAAGATCAATCAGAGCCACTAGAACATGCTGTCAACAACAATTTTGTTTCTAAAACATTTACAAAAACACAAAGAATGTAGCAATTACCTTCTGAATAAAAACCACCAAACAGTGTATGAATCAGGGTATTAATCGGATTTAGATCCACGTACAGAAGATAAAGGATGATGACAAATCTAAATGTTAATAATGTGAAGGTAATACACGTTTCAAATGTTTCAAAAAACGAAATGTAACAACAAGGAGAAAATATATAAATATTTAAGCAATGCAACATGCGTGTTAAAAACATGTGATTCGAGAATCATGAACGTTCAACATGTGAGATAGAAACCTGATGAAATGGAATGGATTTTGGAATGATGAAGATGGGGTGGTGTTTCTGTTACCACCTTCGACGAGCGATCGAATCACCGTTATGGATCAACAAATTCTGTTATCACATGATGGCAATGTGGGATACGATTTATTGCTAGGAACATTGCATTGTTTGTGTGTGTGTGTAGGGGGGATAGGGCACCTAAAGTATAGTCAATGTTGCTTTAGTAGAAGCAGACAATTTTAATTTTTTTTATAGAAAATTTCTTTTGAGACTCTGTGTCATGGGTCTATATGTCTAGGGGCATGAGCTATCCGACAGTTCCAACTCGGCCTTATGTGGCACCACTCTTGTAGATTTTCGGGTGTGAATATGGCATGAAACATGGTGTAGAAGCGGGCGTGAGCCATGTAACGATTGAAGGGGTGGATGGGGAAGACGTGAAAGGAATGTGGCGGGTTTGATCGATGTGGCTCTGACGTGCTCATGGTTGAAAAGCACTAACTTACTTTATATGGAATTAATAAAAGTTTTGGCATTTCATTAAGATAATACGATCAATCTAATAACAAAACTATGGGTTTACTCAAAAATTTGAAGTATATAAAAATATTCATAAACACTTTAACACTATTATATTCCTTAGGTGAATGAAAGATTTTAACTAAACGGAAGCTTGAAATTTAGATGTGTTCGATCCTTCGTCTAGCTTGATCAATCATCCGTAACATTACGTCAATCACCTACATCACAAAATTTATTTACCATGTTAATTATATAGTTTATGCAACATATTAAAAATAACATATCCTCGAAAAACATGGCAGAACAATCAAAACAAAATTTTTGATTTGAACTCCGCCGTAAGCTACGGCTAGCCACCGTAGCTTACGGTTTGGGCTTCCTGTTTCAAACAGCAGCAGTCTACCGTAAGCTACCGTAGGCTACATTAGCCTACGGTGGCTTGCTGAAGGATTTTTCTCATTTGCCGTTTTTGACACCAAAACCTCCGTATCTTTTTGATCGCTTATCCATTTAACCTCCCGTTTCTTCCTACATGATCGTAACATGATCCTCTACCTTATGAACTCAAAATTCAGCATCCGATTAATCATATTTTTAACTTATAAACCTTCGGCTTATTATTTATTTACGAAATTATTGTCTCGTTTATATTTTTATTAAACAACTCATTTGATCACGTCTTTTATCTAGATCATTATTTTTATGCTTTCAGCCCCCTCGAGGTAACTTTCTTGTGTTTTACATATCCGTTACCGGTACGCAACCACGCTTATTTGACCCGTTCAATTTACATTCATTGGGCTTACTTATTCTGAATTCTTTTTACAAATTCTCCACTATTTAATTACGACACCCTTTTTATCGGATTTAAACCCAAGTAGTCGTACATACCATTCTAGTATATGTCACGACTTAGTTTTGACCCGTTTGGTTGCTTTAGCAAAATCCATCGCTTTTATTCAACCAAACCTTTATTCTCTTATCATTTTGACCCGTTTGTTTGCTTTAGCAAATCAATCGCTATTATTCAACCAAACATTTATTCTCTTATCATTTTGACCAGTTTGGTTGCTTTAACGAAAACCATCGCTTTTATTCAACCAAACCTTTATTCTTTTATCATTTTGACCCGTTTGGTTGCTTTAGCGAAATCCATCACTTTTATTCACCATATTTCACAAGTGATGCATCAATAATCAACTTATGGTTCGTCTATATAAAATATAAGAAATTTTACGAAGCATAGCCACGTACCTTAAAGATTTCCTTTCAAGCGTGCGTCCGTCCCATCTTGGCACTTGACGCTTCACCCAATTTGCCTATGGAGTTCAATCCGATATATCGTTTAGAACTCATAAAATAATTTAGGACATGCGTCATTGTCAAAACCTTGTTTACTTGATTCTTACACACTTCTTAAATTTTCATTATCAAAATTACTCATCAAAGTCCATATTAATTAACATGCTATTTCAGCAAACTTACATCATTGCATTTATAATTATATAATCACTTGGCGCTTTGTCATGCAAGAACATAACCCACTTCTTTATATATAGCATAATAATCTCTACTCGAAATTTCATAAATTTATCATCTAATTTCAGTTAGAATTATGATCCTACACTTAATTTACATCTCCCATATGTCATAACATCAATTAAGCATCTCAAGAACACTAATCATCCAATAATTAAGTATCACTAAAATTAAAATTGCAACTTACCAGATGTTAGACAAGTATGGATGCTCAATATTTTTAACTCAAACACCACTAAAGGTCCTAATTTTCCCTCCAATTTGATCACCTCAAGAACTAGGGTTTTGGTTAATTTTCTTCAAGTCTCGTCACACACACACACGCTTCACACACAAGAGTGTGTTATAATTTTTTTTGTTTTATTAAAACAACTTTCACCCTCTTACACAATTTCCATCCCTCATGTTTAGTTCATTTTAAAGACCCAATTCAAGGTTTTATTTTTATTATTTAACAACCACAGTAACTAGGTTAATGTCTCTAGTTATATATTATATATATATATATATAATATATATTAATATATATTATATATATATATATATATATTGGGTGTTACAGTGGTCATGCCCTGACAACCTTCTATGGATTAAATGTAATTGTTTTTTTGTGTAGTATATGAAAAATGATTTTAACTCATCGGGTTAATACGGGTATTAAGAAATGGTCATTTTCATCTGAGCCATAACATGTTTATACACACATATATGTATATTTGGAATAACATTGATGGGGTGATTGTTGATGGTTGCTATGTGTTGTTGCTCGGTGGTTGTTTCATGGTGACGATCGTAGGAGTTGACAATAGTTATTTTCTTAACTACTTTTGGTGGACAACGGTGGTTTTTAACCCTCTACCTACTAAGACTACTCCCATTGTTAACTTGCTCGTTTGAACGACCTAGGTCATGAGCCAAATGTCTCAAAGTTTACTCACTTCTCTTGCCACTTTTCCAACTTTGGTTGGTACACTAAATTGATTTTCTTTTTTATATTTTCTTTTAACTATTTCTTCTAATAAACTAATTACTCAGATAACTTGTCTTATTTAAGCTTAAAAATAAAAATATATTGTATTTCTTAGTTTTTATTTATTTTTTATCTTTATTTTTTAACATTCAGTTATATTTAGTATAAAATAAGAATGATTTAAATACACTTTATTTTTATTTTTAAAATAAATAACTTTTATTTTTTTTTGAAATAAAATGAATATTTTAAGATTATTATTTTTAATATAATAAAATATAATCATATCTACGTGTATTTAATTAAAACTTAGGTTGGTTAGATTGTAAATGTACGTAAAAAATGAGCAAGGTTGAGTTATGTAGGTGAAAATTACCAGACATAAATTCAAATCATTTCTCCTCAACGAGTCAAAATTGTCAGGCATAAATTCATCTAGAGTTAGTTGTCCTACAATCCTACTAGTAATACTTTACTCGAGTGAAATAAGGTTTAAGGACTATTGGGTTTGATTTTCGAAAGGAGATTTTTTCTATATTTATTGGGTTTCATCCTTAATTGGTGTAAGTAGGGCTGTTCACGAGTCAAGCCGAACCGAGCGAAGCTTTGATCGTGCTTGGTTCGTTTACAAACCGAACTGAGCAGAGCTTCTTATTTAAAACTGAGCCTCAAATCAAGCGAGCATTTTCTAAGCAGAAAATATTCCGAGCGAACGTCGAGCGAAGTTCGAGCGATTTGAACAACCTTGTCGCCCAATTTAAATTGCTGAGAGAGACAGTGACAATATTGGGTCTCAAGTTTTTGTGTCTTTAAAAACAAGCACATTTCAAGGCATAATATTTTTCTTATAAATAACAATTTTGTGGCCGATGAGGCGCTGATAATATTGCAAGAACAATGACGTCAAGAGCAGGAGACGATCGACTTAGGGTAACGACATGAAACATTGAGGCGCTGAGCAAACTGTTGATTATCGGTTTAGGGTTTAACTTCTAGATTTGATATTATTTTTTTATTGACGTGATTGGGCTAGCGCGTATATATATAATTGTAAATTTGTATATAGTGGACCAAAATCTAATACAGTGGTATATATAAAACTATAAATTAAATTTATATTTAAGTATATGTGTGTATATATATGTATAATTTATATTTGTATGTATATATATATGTATATACATGTTTATATATGTATGTGTGTATGTATTTTTATATATATACTAATTAAAAATAATAACTTGAGTCGAGCGGACCTTTGCTCATTCTTGGCTCGTTTACAAACCGAGCGTTAAACCGAACGAGCAATTTCCGAACGAGCGGCGAGGGGCTTTGAACGACCCTAGTTGTAAGACATTATTGCCTACTGGAGATGGATATGATCGGGTGATAGCGTTAATGTCACGATTATACTTTAGTGGTCCATTAGTAATCCAAATTTCCCGATAAACAAAAATACTTGATAATATAAAAAATAGTCTACTAAACTTGATTATGTTCATGTGGATTCAACTTGTTGGGCCTGATGATTTGGGCTGCTTAACTAGGTTTGCTGACTTAGGTTCGTAACAAATAGTCTACTAAACTTGATTATGTTGATTGTTAGCATTTTAAGAAATTGTAGTCTTTACTTTTTAGTCCAAGTAAAATGAGCAGAACACTATCATTTAAATTCCCCTTTAAGTTTTTATCTATTTCTTAACCTAAACTAATAAAACTCATGATCTCTTGGCCTAGTGGTTAAGGGGAAGGTGAAAAGCTTTGCTTTTCTTAGAAGTCTTGGGTTCTAGTCCGGGCAAGGGAGGTTTAATACTAACTTGATGATACTAAAATACTAACTACTAACCCGGTTAGCGATATCCTAACCGTACGCCGTTTAAAAAAACTATAAAGAGTCAAAACATTCATAGAGAAGCAAAAAATCATAAATTTACAAATTAAAATCCAGATATTGTTACATTAAGTACCTTCAACATCAATCAAAACCATATAAAAAACTCTACATATTAATTTATAAGCATCCTTTTGTACATTTTCTCAAAGAAAAAAAATAAGAGCTCTCAATAAGAAGTCATTCATCTTATTCTATGCATCTTAGCTTTATTTAAAGTAAAAACATAGCAAAAACAACTTTAAATATCAGTATCTTATTTATTTTAACACTAATTTGAAATTTTTTTAG
This sequence comes from Scalesia atractyloides, assembly GCA_947069175.1. Taxonomy (NCBI): domain Eukaryota; kingdom Viridiplantae; phylum Streptophyta; class Magnoliopsida; order Asterales; family Asteraceae; genus Scalesia; species Scalesia atractyloides. Next base: position 86,042,851 of record CAMTDV010000008.1, read on the forward strand.
CTTGTTACAAAACTTTCATCTAGAAGAATGCATACCTATAAATTAGTAATTATATAACTCATATATAATATGATTTTTTTTCTCTTAATATTATATATACTTATTTTTGTGTCTAAAAAATAACATACTGTTTCAACTATTTTTTCCCAAAAAAAAGAATGTTATTAATTTGATTTATAAAAATTTACACGTCTTTCATTTTCTTGAGTTTTCAGAATTAAGATTGCTTGTTACAAAACTTTCAGCAAGAAGAGTGCATACCTATAAATATGTAATTATATAACTCACATATTTTATGATTTTTCTCTTAATATTACATATATTTATTTTTGTGTTTAAAGTTAGTAAAATAACATATTGTTTCAGCTATTTTTCCCGAAAAAGAATGTTATTTATAAAAACTTACACGTCTTTCATGTTCTTGAATTTCAGAATTAAGATTTAAACAATAATAGACTTTGAAGTTAAAGATGATTTAAGACAATTACCAAAATATACGTTTGACCACTTTTTTTTTTCTTTTACCAAAATAGGCATTTTTTTTCCTTTTCTAGAACAGGAAAGTTAGCCGCTGGCTAAACGCTAGATAAGCCTTTAGCCGTCGGCCGATTAACACTAAGACTTAAATGTCACTTCTTGATTGGTTAAAAAAAATCTGAAATTCTTTAAAATAATGCCTATCTTGGTAAACCCTTTGTCAACAATGCCTAGTTTAATAATTTTTATAGAATATAAAGGTACTTTAAATAGGGCTGCGAATGAATCAAACGAACATGAACAAACTTTGTTCGTGTTCGTTTGTTAAGAAATATATGTGTTTACAAACTGTTCATGAACACTTACTGAATGGGATTTATGTTCGTGTTCGTTTGTTAAGAAAATAAACATGTTCATGTTCGTGTTTGTTTGTGTTTGTTTGTTAATTTTAGGTGACGAACGTTAATAAACACAAACTAATGTTCATGAACACAAATGGAAACAAACAAAATCTAACAAGTGTTTATGAACAAACATATAATACATTGACACTTATTAAATATATTATTTGTCGGAATTTTAAAATATTTTAATGAAAATACAAAAACGAAAAATTCTAATGAACTATCGAACACGTTACCGAAGTTCACGAACATAAATGAACGAATACGGCCTTTTTCATGTTCGTTCATTTAACTATATCCAAATTTCTTGTTCGTGTTCGTTTGTTTAAAAACGAACGGACACAAACGAACTTCGCACCAAACGTTTCACGAACTGTTCGCCAACGTTTGACTTGTTTGCAGCCCTAAATTTAAACATTTCACTTTGTGAGAGGGACCAAAAAATATAAAAAAACGTACAATACAAAGTTTTGGATGATATTGGCACTCCAGGTAAACTAGAGGGACAATTTTCATAAAATAAAAACGAAAATAGTGATGAATAATAAAATAAATGGACGAGTGTCTACCCTTGTTCATATCTTGTGCCATTTTGCACCATCACAATCCCGACAGCCGTACACAATCCTCATCTCCGTCTATAAATCACTCACATTTTGTTCCTTCATCCGATCCAAATAACACTCATCATCCATGGAGATACAATCTTTGCATCTCTTAACCCACATTGTACAACGAATCTTTGTTACGATCTTCTCAACCATAACATCATTCCTAGTAGTAGCACTCTCCCACATTCGCCTCTACAGACCTCCACCTCAGCATTCCAACCACCACGTCATTATCTTAGACGGCTCTTCCTTGTCCGTCATCCGTGTCCCCTCAACGTAGTCATTGTGTTTATAAAAAATAAAATACCAGTCATACCATATTCAGATTTGGCCCACCGAGCCCACACGGCCTTGTGCATGGTGTGTCTTGAGCATATAGATGGTTCTGACTCAATTAGGGAGCTTCTTAGTTGTGATCATGTATTCCACTTGGAGTGTTTGGATGCATGGATAGATGTGGGGCGGGTGACTTGCCCCTTGTGTAGATCTATGCTTCTTCCTCCCAAGAAGTTGTTATCATACTCCAAGTTCGTCTAGTCTAGCGGTATCAAGTTGTCTAGAGAATGTGTCACTCCTACTCTAGCAGTATCAAGCTGTCTAGAGAATGTGTTATTCCTGATCTTGCGGTATCAAGTTGTCTAGATAATGTATCACTTCTTGATTTTTTATGTTTTTTTTTAAAACTGGTAACTCACACCTTATTTCTCTCTTTAAAAGCAAATACCCTATTTTGGGACAACAACCCCACCCACCCCCCTAAACTACCCCTAATAAGGTTTTAAAGAGTTTGTCTTTTTATCACTGGGCTATTAACCTAAATGGCCTATAACTTTTATCTATCACGAGACTTATATTCTCACTCCGCTTAAGGAGTGACATCTTTTTCCAGCACCTTGTTGTCCTCGCCCTTTGGTGTTTTCTTTGTATGATTAAAGGGTTCAAGTTTCATGGTGGATATAAGAATCAGAAAGTGTGTGAGTTAACCGTAAAAATAATAATAACAATAATAATAAACCTTGTTATCCTTGATCATAGCCACCACTGCCAACCGCGTAGACTGGTCTTGATCCGGTAATGTAGATTTGTTAACTGTACTGTTTTTGCATATTTTTTTTCGAAGAATAACTGTATCGCATGCGTCAAGATTAGAATGATGCATGATTTGTTATGGAAAAGAATGCAGATTATGTGTTTGATCTTTGATGATTGAAGAAAGATGAATGTTGATGCGTTATGGAATAGAATGCAGATTATCTGTTCGATGTTATAAGATATAATCTAAATGGATAAGGTTAAAGATGCAAGAATCAAGATCAGATAGGCGTTGCATTTATAGATCACATGGGTTGTGGTTCCCATTTATTATTATTCTATATAACTTACACACGGACTCTGCTGCTTAGTAGTTAATTATTATTATTATTATTATTATTATTATTATAGAAAAATTGGATTTAAACAGTATAAAGTTCTAAACTATGATCTATACCTACAGTTTTAAGTAATGATACTCACTACTTTCAATTATGTTTTCAAGAGTAATAATATAATTATCATATATTTATACTCGATTTATTTACAGTTAACTTATACTCGATTTCGCTTTTACGTTTGTTCATTTCGTCTAATATTGTGAAAGAAATCGAGTGAAAACAAAGTATAAAACTATGATCATTATGCTATTACGATTACTCTCGCTAACAAAAGTAAAAGTTAGGACCACAATTAATTGGTCCGTCACCATCACTACTTTGATTATCTTGACGAAACAAAAAGCTATAATTAAAAGTACATAATTTTTATCATTTTCTATACTTGTTCTTGTGTGTTGTAACGATGAAAGATATTTGGAATTTCTTTAGTTAATGAATGAATGTGATTGTAACTTTTATAGTTTGATTATTGTATGAATGAAGTATGAAATATGACTTTCTTGCCGTCTTGGGTCTTGATTGATAAACTGTAGACCAAATAATGAGGTTTATAAGTATAAGGCTTGCATTTTGAGGTTTAAGATTTCTTTTGGCATTATGTTTTTCTTAATTCACTTAGCAATAAGAAAAGATAAAGTCATGGACAAATGTCTCACAAACATGTTATTAATAAGCTCAAATGAAAACCATTGCTCTAACATATCCTTGTAATCGATCCATCCATAGCAAAATGAAGTTTGCTGAATTACTAGAGATATTGACACGCAAATCTATTAAAGTTTCATATATGTAATTACCTATCAATTCTATGATGAAGTTATGAATACTGATATTAGTTGACATAAATTGTTGAAACTATAAAAGTTTCATATATGTAATTACCTATCAATTCTATTAGGAGGTTATGAATATTGATATTAGTTGACATAAATTGTTGAAAGTAGACACATTTGATCACTAATGCAAGCATGATGAAATATAGGTTTGAAAAATATTATATATACATGGGTTGATTAACGTACAATATTTCTTAACATACGATGTATACGAGATGAAATTACGCACGTTATAAAACTCAAAGACCCTAATCACGCATGTTGAAAACCATAATCACGCATGTATAAAATTAGAAATCACGCATACGGTAAAAAACCTAATCACGCATGTTATATTTTCACAACGTTCGTTAAGCAAAATTTTATAATATATAGGCTGATGTTAGTGTTAAAAGGGGTAATTTTATGAGAAAAACGCGAATATATGAAATTTCTCGCCATGTCCGTCAATCACCTTACCGGCCCAGAATTGGAATTGACTTTGCAAATGAAACAAGAAATCTTGAAAAAAATATGACATGGATAAATCATGAAGTTTTTGTTCTTTTTTTTTGTTTATGTAGCTTTTTTATTTTATGTAGTTGTAAGTCCGTGTAACGGATCAAACAGGTATCGCTATCCTAATAAATCGCGGAAATAATGACCAGGATGAAAAACAACTTGAATAACTTGAATATAATAACTTGCATACACCAGAGGATGTCAGATACAAGTTTAGTAAACAAAACTCTCTAACCCTTAACAAGTTCCCTAACCCCTCTATTTATAGGCATAACAAAGCCCATATATACAACCCTAGGCCCACTTGGCACTAGGAAGCCCAAACTGCCTAAAAACAACCCAAAAGCCCAAAAAAATATAAATGAATAAACCTTTAAGCTCCAAGCCCAACAATTTCCCCTAGGTTTCTTCATTTATCCTTCGGCACCGCATCCACTCCCAAACGACCAGCAATAATTCCTGCAACTGCAGCTGTCCAATCCTTGGCACACACCTCATATAGTTCAGCAGTACGTATCTGATGAGAAGCTAAAACTTATAAATCTTCATCATGGAAGCTGACCAAATCCACAACATCATTCACCCTGAAAGCCTTCTCTTTCGTCATTGTCGCAACACTTCCGACCTTTGGATCGTATAACCAAAAGTTAAAATTCTTCAAAATTCCTCTTGGAAAGGTAGGAGCAACTGGAATCACCAACTCTTTATCCGTAGGAGGCCACATCACAGATTTAAAACGTTTGCCTGTGTGTGCATCACGCACTCCTTTGGCTGCTCTCAAATACGGTTCGGCGGTCTTCATACCCTTAAACCCCATCCTAACCTCCCGTTCAAGCCTTTTAAAGAACCTCCAACCCGGTCCACGCTCTGTTGTATCGTCGTTAGTGTACGGAGCTCTTAACAAATCTGTCAGGGCGATCTTCGTCCAAGTCTCAAACTGTGACTCCTTCGAATAATATTCTCTTGTTCCATCTTGACGTACAACGATCCACATGTTCTTGATATGGTTATACATCCAACTCAACACTTTAGACTTATTACCCACCTTGCTATAATAGCTCGACCCCAACTCCATGACATATCTATCTGATTGGTTCGTAGGATCTTTCAGCTAAAAGTTTTCATTCAGAGGATTGACGTTCACGTTCTTCATTAATACCATCTGCTTCTTCTTTCTCGGATCTGTAGCGCGTTTCTGACTCGCAGTGAACTTCTTGCGCGGATCCTTTAAGTAATCATCAATACCAGCTTGACGTTCGACTGCTAGTTGCTCGGCCGCCAACCTCTGCTCTTCCGTTTCCTCAGCCATCCGTTGCTGTGCCGCACGATGACGAGTTTCAACATTCATAGGATCATCTGCCGGATCGCTGAATTCCCTGCCAAACTTGTTCTCTAACTTGCCCCTCAAATAAAAAACGATAGTCATCAGCATAGTCACATCTCCCTGAAGCTGTTCGATAGTTTGATCTCGAACATCCAAACGATTCTCCAGGGAGGCAATCTGCGCATCCTTTAACATGGCTTCCTGTTCCAGTACGACAACCCGTTTCTTTAACTCAACAACATCCACTTCAGTATCATCATCATCACTATCTAAACCCCCAAACTCAAACGCCCTCTTCTCAGATCTGCGTATATAATCATCAGTAGTATCACCAGAATAACCAGCACCACTACCACCCGCTTCTGAACCACCTGCACCCGAAGAACTGCCTCCAAATTCCATCATTTGTAATATTGCGGCAGCACGAATCGATACCACTGTAGACTGTGTAATGACATGAACTGTGGGCTGTGTAGAAACAATAGGCGTATCAATCATCAAAGTACAAACAACTGATTCTGTAACAATAACCTCAGCAATAGTGCTCTCTACAGCAGTAGAAGTAATCAACTCAGAAGTAGCAACTGTAACAGCAACTGGAGCCTCAGATATACTCGCTGAAATGCTCGGTTCAGTTCGGCGTCTCTTTATCAACATAACTTCATCTTCTTCATCGTCATCAGGCTGAGCAGTAGAAACAACAACAGATGGAATGTCAAGCGGCGGATCGCCTTGTTTCTCTTGAATGTCCTTTAGCTGAGCAATCAGAGCAGCTAGATTCTCTGATGATAACTCTGGTAGAACAGGAGTTAATGTAGCGTTGAATGCATCCAGATCATCCAGAAAGCTTGTCCAACGTCATCCTCATCGTCTGTAACCAGATCTTCGACTTCTATATCTTTTTCCTTCACCGGTATATCGTGTTCCTCGGCTACAATCGCATTTACCGGAGGAGGAGGTGGAGGAGCATGCAAACCCACAACTTCCGAAAACTTGCCAAACTTCTTCAGAGGGAACCTACCCACAAATACCGTCTTCGAAGTAGAATGGTTCTTCTTCATAGTCGCAAAAGTGGTAGGCCCCATTGGCTTCATATTCAACAAATTCGCGTCTGTGGCATCCTTAGCCAGATCGGGGTAACGAGCATCGAGAATCAGTTGGATAACCCGTGGATACAACAAAAACATCCTCTTCTTGGACTGCTCTAATATCTTCCTCATGTTTTCGAAAATAGAACCGGAGTAGTTATATTTCCAATCCATAACCAAAGAAACTATCGTTGAAGTCTGAGCCTGATTAGGCTAATCCAGTCCACCTTTATTCTCTGACACGCATTGCATAAACATGTGTATAAGTAGTCTCCAATACATAGGAAACATCTTCTTTAGCAATGGCGGATAAGAACCTTCGTAGCTCATCTCCATCAGTACCGGCAACACTTTCTCCTTGACATACGTGGTTGGGTCACCGTAAGTATCTGTTAGCTGCAACACTTCCCTCACACAAGCCTCGTTAACTATAATCTCCTTCCCCTGAATCTGTGAGCTTATGAACGGTCTGCCATCTTCACCTCTTGGCTTTATTTGCGCTCTCTTCCAAAATGAATGAACCAAATCTCTGTAGATCACACGATTTGCATGAAGAGCGTAGGAAATCCGACAACTGTTAAGCCCCACAATCATTGACTGAAACTCCTGAAAATACTCAGCCGGTGGATCTGAGAGGTAATCAGCCTGATTGTGGAACTGTTCTTCTACCAGCATTACAGCATCGAAAGCTTCCTCCACCATGTCTGTCAAAAATTAACCAAGTTAAAAATCAACTAAGAGAAGCAAACTGAGTAAACTGATATAACTGAGTTAACCAAGTTAACTGAGTTAACTAAATTAACAGAGTTAACACTAACTAGACAGGTCAACAGAGGTCAAGGTTCAAATTAAAGCCAGTTCAAATTAGTTAAGAGGTTCAACAACTCAAAAAGATTCAACCTTAGCGAAAGGGTTCAACAATTCAAAAAGGTCCAAACTTAGTGAACAGGTTCAACAATTCATAAAAGTCCAAACTTAGTTAAGGGGTTCAACATTTCAAAAGGTCCAAACTGAGAGTGAATCCGGAACACTCTTTTCAATCCGGATTATGTATTCCGGATAATATGCATCCCGGATGAAGATTAATCCGAAATAAGATCCGAGTTCCTCATTTCGGATGAATATCCATCCGGAATGAGCACAGTTATCAATTCGGAATGCATAATTCTTTGAAGATCAATCCGGAATGCATATGTACCTGATTTGGAATGTGTAGTCCGAAATATGCAGTTCGAGAGAGAATCAGAGAGAATAACAGCAACTCGGATTTTGAATAATCCGAAATGAGAATAGATATGACATTATAGTTTTCCGAAATGGGCTTGGGCCTAATATTTGAGTCCGGATTGGGCTTGTGACAGGCCCAATCCGGAACAGTAACACATTTGGGCCTGTTCAAAATGACTTAAATGGGCCATTCCGGACAGGTCTAATCCAAAACAGTAATCCCTTGCCCAATTGAGCCCAATTCGGAACAGTAACCTTAATTTTGATTTTTAGACTTCAAACCAATTTCATCAGGCTGGCTCAAACTAAAGCACACTGGGCCAGTCCAATACTTCTTGACAGAACACCATCCCACCAAAATTCATCAAGTAAACTAACCAAGCATCCAACCATCACAAGTAGAACTTATTAAAAGATACATACATAAATAATTAACACAGCATTGCTAAGGGATCAAATCATTTCAAACACTGACCAAAGAACATTTTTCGATATGAGCAGGTTCGGTTGGTCTAACCAACTGTCAGTATACTTGTCCACTTAAATCTAAAACTCAACCCTTGTAGATTAGACTTTATGATATGCTTAGGGTAATTTTATACTAAGATACTCGTGTGTCCCATACCATGACATACCCCCGTGATCAAGGTAAGCACAACGGTTCGTCGTAGCAGGTGAGTATACCGAGGTCATCCTTTGTTTTTACAACGTCAGGCTATTGGTGAGCAGGTCAGTACTTCCGTATAGCAGAGAGACCATGTCACACCCCGGCACGCAGCGGAATAAGAGTCGGGGCATAATTGGGTTATCACCAAAGCTCATGACATTTACTAATATGTTTCATATTTATTAAAGTCAAAGTTACATTTCCAAATATCCAAACATGTTCCTACAATACAAAGAAAATAAACCAAACATAACAATCCCAAACTCTAAATCATTTTATTCTTCTAGTCCAATCCTATGTGTTTCTGGCTGCTGCTGGTTCACCTGTATCATGTGTAAAAATGGGGGTTTTTGGGTCAACATAAGTTGGCGAGTGAACCTTATTAGATAAACATTTATTAAAGATTTACTTGTTAGTTTATCAATGAAAAATTGTGCATAATCATAAATGAGCAAATGTAAATAATCAAGCAGTGGCAAATAGCAATCACAACTATAACATACAATAACATATGATAGCATACATGAACATACCAACATCATACGATAAGTAACATAAATGAAACTGTGCGATCAAGGCTCAATCAAACGGAGCCGATCGTATTGCATGTACTGAAAATGAAAAATGTCTGTGTGATCAAGGCTCAATCAAACGGAGCCGATCGTATGTGGGCACGCCAGGTTCAACCTCATAATGAAATGGGGAACATGCTCAACGCTCATAATGTAATGGGGAGCGGCGGCCTATGAAATTGCATGTACTGAAAATAATAAATTGCATCCAACAATAACTACACAACAGTTGAAACAAACTGAATACACATGCTCATGATATGATGTATGCACAATGGTTTAATTATAATATTTATAATAAGACACATGATACACCCCAAAACGTGATTAAAACGGGGAATTTGTAAAGATTCACTCACATTGGGTGCGTTTGAATGGAGATAATAAGATGCGCACGAATCGGAAGAATTGAACAAAGAGAATTCTTAACCTAAATAATAACGGAAAAATATAGTAAATGAGTGGATTTTATTAAGGATTTTAATGGAATTTTTAGATATATTTTTGTGAGTTTAAGGCTATTTTCTATCTTTAAAAATTTTATTTTTAAGTATTTTTAATTGATTTTTAATTTAAATTAAACAAATAAAAATATAAAAAAAATTATTTATTTTGCGTTGACCGTTGACCGTTGACTGTTGACTTGTTGACTTGTTGACCGGTTCGGTCAGCGAAATTGTTTGCGCCGGGTGAGGCTCGAACCCGAGACCTCCCGTACGCGTGCACGCAGCTCTACCAACTGAGCTACGTGTCTAACCCGAAATAATCTTGTTTTTAATTATATTTATATACTAATTCGGTTTAAACCAAAATTCTTTTAATTTCAAAAACATTTTAATTCAACGAACCGGTGCCAGTATCAGGTTTCGAACTCGCGACGTGTGACTTAGTGTTGCACACAGTCCACCTCTGGACTGTGTGTCTAACCTGGTTATTATCTCGGTTTTTATTATACTTAACAACTAACGGAGTTAACCCGGTTCAGTTTTAAACAAAAAGGCATTTTATTACATAAGGAGTGCGTGTATTAGGAATCGAACTTGTGACATGCGACTATGTTTTGCACACAGTCCACCGCTGGACTGTGTGTCTAACCCGTTCATATTACTGATTTTAAATAAACTTATAACTTAACTAACTTCGTCTTCTACATTCAGATTACAGTCAACTGATTCACTAATCCGTTTCTTGTTTTTACGATTAACAAACATTCGTAATGCTAAAATGAAATGGCAGAGACGGTAATTAGGGGTGAACATACCGATGAACGGTTTATTTCAGAATCCCGGCAATGTGTCGGTCCCTGTTTTTATGCTCTTCAACTGAACAAGACAATTAACCGTTTTTATTAGCTAATCGTGATATTGATGTGATCAGCAAATGTTAACAGAGGGTTTGAATGCCCTTACCGATTCTCAGATGAATATAGAGATTTTCAGAATCTTTCCGGCGAACTAAAATTAGCTGAATACAGTGCCTGAATTCGATTTCAATTGAGAGGTTTAAGTTAGAAATAGACTAACAATTGTTGAACTACAATGATATTGAAAGATTTACCGTTTGAGGATGAATACGGTTTTCCGGCGAATTTCGCAGAAAATTCCGGCGAACTGATTTAAGCGTTCTGACGAACTGAAAACGTGACGAAAGTGAAATAGAATGTTGGTATGATGTTTCTGAGTCGCGAGAGGGGTCTGGAGTTGAAGTAATTGGGACTTTGATTCTTTTCGGTTATAAAAACCGATAGTAATGAAAATTGAGGTTCAATCACTTCTGAATTGATTAAAATCATCGGTTCATCGGTTATAGACGTGAATGTGCGAGTAATCAAACGATTTGACGATTGAATTGCCGATTTCCGTTTCTCAGTTGGCGCAACCGGTTTAACTGAGTTTGTGTATAAATGATATTTGTTTCCTAGAGATAACAGAAAACAACAAGTGGCGGAGTGGTGATGTGAGTGTGTGCTAAGTCTTTGGATTCAGTTCTGGCTGACCCGGGTTCGAGTCCCGGCAGCAACATATCCTTTTTATTTATTTTGTTTTAACTTTTTATCAAATATAATTTTTATAGTTTAGTTTATTTATTAATTATGTATCATTTTAAATCAAAATAATCATAAATATTCAACGTGACATTTATAACTTGATATTCGATTACAAAACGGAGCGGGTTTTGAAAACCCGTTTTTGACAAATGTTACAGACCAATAGTGACTGACGAGGGTTAGGCAAATACCTTATGAGGTACGTAAGAACTTATAAAGAAACTTTTGTTCTTTTGGGTTTTGGCCCTTCCATTTTGGCTCTTTTATAAAGATATCCTGACTGTGCCTAGGTCTGCATATAATCTGGATGCAACAGAAGGGCAGTCAAGATATCCCCGAATGACTCAGCAGCATAAAGACCCGAAACCTCAGATGTTGGCTATCTGTCAACAGATACTGCTGTTCTGAATGATGATAAAAACTGTGACAATGTGTGTCATGAGAAAATAAATTTAGCTGCAGGATCTACATCAACAGATGACTCGGCATCATCAGCTTCAGATGAGGATACCGAATGTTCATCTTCAGCTGAGGATGCTGAGAGTTCATCTTCAGCAGAGGATGCTGAGAGTTCATCTTCAGCAGAGGATGTCAACTGTTCCAGATCCCGAAGAACACGAAGAAGGTCTTCATAATTCGGATTTGATACTGTTCTGGATTCCGAAGAACACGAAGGAGATCGTCTATTTCGGATTGATCCCGGACTGTTGCTCTATTTTGGATTGTAATCCGAGTTACTGTTGCTGATTTTGAGTTCCTTGAATTCCGGAATTCGGTTACATAAAAGGCGGAGACATTGTTACGGATGCGTTACTGTTCCGGATTTATAGGAGATAAGCAAGGCATTTTGGATTGCTAGTTCCGGATTCTGCATTTCGGATTTTATTCCTAATCTGCTTATCGGACTCTATTTCGGATCTACTTTTCGGATTTTATTACGGATTTCATCTCAGACTTTCTCTTCGGATCTTCAAATCGGATTCTAGAGTCCGGATTCCTCATTCCGGATTCTTAATTCCGGATTGCTTATTTCGGACATCTTGGCCGGTTTGACCATCGTTGACTTCCGGATTGCCATTTCGGAAAAACATTCCGGGTTGACCGTATTGACTGCAGATTTGACTGTTTCGGATTGGGCACTGTTCATTTGTGTCACTTAAGTTAATTATAATTTAAATCGTATTTGGTAAATTCTAATTAATTTAATGGCTGGATTCATGAAGGACCTGACTAATGCGACACTAGCAGCCCTGCAATGACAAACTTTGGCCCTCCACCAAGAGCTGGATCAGGTGATTGGCACTTCCACCAAAGTGCCGCGTTTGTTATATGGTGATGAATATTATGAGTGGAAGTTCCGCTTCAAACAATATTGTAAGGCAAAGGAGCCCGGTGTGTGGAGATACATCATGAATGGTCCAAGAACCGTAGTGTATAGCACAGAGCAAGATCCTGAAACAAAAATTCCCAAGCCTATGCACTTATGGACTCCAGAGGACGTAAAAATCATAGAGGAAGATGAGAAGGCTTCTGCAACACCAACCATGGCTCTAGGACCCGATATCTCTATCGCGGTCAGAAACTGTAAAAATGCTAAAGAGGTTTGGAGTGAGTTGCAAAATCTCTACGAAGGCAAGACTGACATGAAAGCAAGTAGGGTGAACCAGTTGAATCAGCAATTCAGCTCATTCAATCACATATATGGGGAAACCATCGAGAATCAGATACGCCGCTATGTCAAACTGGTTCCCCAGATGATTTCAGCTGAGATCACCCTCACCAACAGCGCCATGAACCGACAGTTGTTCAATTCACTGCCCAAAAGCTGGGATGCAGACGTGGGCATGATAAAAAAGACAAAGAACCTGAACGACGTCACTCTCACTGAGATGATAGCTACTATCAAATCATGTGAAATTGACAACAAACAAAGGGAGATCAATCATGAGAGTAGTCTGATGGCCGCAAGAATGACATGTCAGAACGCAGCGTTAATGTCACGGAATCTAGTCTACAGTCCTCTGCAAGGAACTACACAAGCACCAGGTGGATCAAATGTGGTGTACAGTCCTGTTGTCACGCCTCAAAACACTCAGTATGTGTATGGGTATCAATCTCCAAATCCTACGACGGTCTCAGCGGCTCAAGTCCATGCACAGTTCCATGCTCAGTATCCTAATGTGGTTTTCAGTCCTGCAACTCCTCAAACCGTGCAACAAGGCTTTATTCCTCAAGCAGGCGCTCCTGCCCCTGGCTTTGCACAACCCACGCCCAACTCTGCTTTTCTTACTAAGGAGAATGAAGAGAAGCTGGCAATTGCTACATCAATGATCAAGAGCTTGAACGCTTTCCTGGCAGGTGATCTGACCCCTCCATCTATTCTGCCAACAGAAGTTGATCAAATCATGGAGGAAGATCCGGATGAGATCGATGTCTCCTGGAACTTGGGAATGGCTGCTTTTCGGGTCAACAAATTTCAGAAAAAATATGGAAGGCAACCTCTGTCCAACCTAAAGACTGGTCTCACAAAGGACAAACTCAGGTGCTACCGATGTCATGAACCAGGCCATTTCTCTAGGGAATGCAAGAAGCCACCATCAGGGTATGTGTCATCTAGGGTCGCCGACATACAGAGCAGTGACAGACAGTTGGTTCTCGTCTCTCCTTCCAAGTCAACTACGAGTCCATTTGGCAGCTCAGGCGGGAAGTCCACAGCACTAGTGGCCCAACAGCATGAGGGTTTCAACTGGGCAGATGCAGCAGCTCAAATGGAAACCTTGAATCTATCCAAGAACAACAACCACTGCATGCTGGCGCAGACAACTGAGACACCCGATCTTTCGGAAACGGTAAATCGAATACTTTGTTTTGATAGTTGTCGTTTTAAATTATCCCAAATGCGCGCCCACAACTCAACTCTTGTGGCTGAGTATCAACAAGCTGCGTCACAGAACATCGCCCTTAAACATAAGAACAAGCTTCTTATGGAGAAGGTCGAAGCGTAGAAACAAGATGTGGCCCAACTAAAGCTAGACTTGAACCAACAGCAATGTTGGGTCTACGATACAAGCTAAAATTAGCTGAAAAGTACGTAGAACTTCAAGCAGCCTTAGCCAAGCTGAATTCCTTGACAGGGAAGCTTCATGAAAATGAAATAAATATTAAGAAATTTGAAACTTCCAGCAAATTAGTCAAGGACTTATGTGGCCTCCAGCTTAATTATCAAAAGAATTTCACTAAGGGTCTTGGGTACAATAAGGCACCTCCACCATATAATCATAATTACACTAGAATGCCTGAAACTGAGGAAGAAATCAAAAATGCTGAAAAATGATGTATGGTAAACCGTCAGATTATTTCTCTAAATCATGGGCGCCCTATTATCCTAAGTTCTCCAAACCCACTGAACTCAAGAAGGATGATGTGTTTGTAGCTACTACACCACCTCCTATTGAAACTAGTAATCATCCATCTGAGAGTACAGTGGAAATGGAGACAGAAGTACCTGAGGCAGAACCCTCCACATCCTCTACAACACCTAATGAAAAGGAATCTTCTGAGGCTCAAACTAAATTTGTGAACGATACTAATGTGTCTAATTCATGTGCAGAAGAAATTTTAGTTGAGGACATCACACAGGATGATGAGGAAGAATGTATGAATATACATTCAGACAATTCAGCTGATGATTATGCTTTTTATAAACCTGCCTTTGACATTTTAAATTACTTTCTTGCTGAACAATTTACATGCTCAAACAGTATTGGTTGTGTTGAACATTTAGATAATTTAAGCTCTGATACCAATTGTAAGTCCTGTGTAACGGATCAAACAGGTATCGCTTCTAATCAATCGCGGAAATAATGATCAGGATGAAGAACAACTTGAATAACTTGAATATAATAACTTGCATACACCAGAGGATGTCAGATACAAGTTTAGTAAACAAAAGTCTCTAACCCTTAACAAGTTCACTAACCCCTCTATTTATAGGCATAACAAAGCCCATATATACAACCCTAGGCCCACTTGGCACTAGGAAGCCCAAACTGCCTAAAAACAACCCAAAAGCCCAAAAACAATATAAATGAATAAACCTTTAAGCTCCAAGCCTATCAGTAGTTTTTTTTAATTTTATTTGTAGTTTTTAAAAATATTATATGCAATCTTCTATTTTAGTTAGTGTGTTAATTTAATTAAATGAAATTTTAAATAGTTAAAACAAAAAATATCAAAATCCACATGGCTGGCCAAGACGGCCGAAGCCACGCCACCCCACACCCGTTGTTTTTAAGAATTACATTATGGAGCCCACCCTTGCTACATGTCGAGCAATGCCCCGAACCCAAGCCCTCGCACCCCACGGTCTTAGATTATGTAGTTAATTGTTGAGATAAAAAAGGGGTTAAAACGTAAATAATGTTTTATTTTTTTAACTAATTTGACTAGATTAGGGGTAATAGTGTCTTTTTATATTGTATTCTTTAAATAAAAAATGTCATCAACTTTAATGCACATGCAAGTTTTACCCATCTTTTTTGAACGTCAATAACTTTATATACGTAACGTTTTTTTTAAATACCATAATAGCGAGCTTTTTTTATATTAGTACCATACTATTATATTTATATAGTTAAAAAAATACGTATAGCATGATATGAAGCCTACTTGAATGCAAGTTTAAAACAACATATGAAGAATATATACTGGAATGCAGGTGTAAAACACCATGAATCCAGGTGTAAATGCAGGTGTAAAACACCATATGAATAACATACAAAGAACACATACTGGACTACAGTTGTAAAATACTATGAATGCAAGTTTAAAACACCATACAAAGAAGATCTGCTAGAATTGTAGCTGTAAAACACCACACATAATGTGCAATGCAATCATTCCATATGTTAAAACACCATGACTATATTACAATGTAAGTCGTGGTGTTTTTGAAATCTGAATGGTGTTTTATATTTTCAAAATAATCAAAATCATTCTTGCAACTAACGTAGTATACTCACTGTGATTTAAAACACCCTACTCATCAGATTGTATATCACATAATATTATGAAAAACCCAACAGCAGAATAGTTATATGTTACCTAAAACATTCTGCTGAACTATAGTATAAAACACCCTATAGCTAATCTAATAATCTTCGTTATGCAAAAGAATACCGATTAAAAAACGAATGTAATAATCTTCACTACAGAAGAATCAGATGAATCCGATTTATAAAATTTGTCCATTCGTATATAAAATTAATTTGTAACCAATCTTTGTAAAAAATAAAATTATATCAGTATCCTAAAATCACTCACTGGTAGTTACAAGATTATTTAATCATTTAATTAAACTTTGGAATAAATTACATTATTGCCATTTTTCTTTAATATAATTGAAGAACACATGTACACACTAGATTATTTCTTACACTTCTCACACTCTTAACCGTTTTACAGGATCCTTAATCTATATATATATATATATATATAGGGGAAGATTTAAATAAGAATGCTAAATTGTGAGAACCGTGAGAACAAATGGAAAAATCGCGAGAACTTGGTAAAAACAATTCAAATTCGATTTTTTTACACTTATCATTATTATTCGAATACAATGTTAGAAATTGAATTTACACGTTTAAATTTACATATATCATAAATATTGAAAATTTACAGATGTGTAAGTTTTCTCATTTACACATGTGTAAAAATTTTAATATGAGTGATATTGAGAGCAGAAATGAATTATTCGATGTTATATTTTAATTACATTGAGGTCTGTATTAAAAAATGGTTTTGATTGGTTGTCTTATTTGTTCTCACGGTTCTCGCAATATTTAGTGTTCTCAAGATAACCCTCCCCTATATATATATATATATATATATATATATATATATAATTGGTTAACGTACGATTTCTCTTAACGTACGCTGCATACGAGATTCAGATACAGCGTGCGGATTTTTGTTCATAACATGCGGCTTATTTTTCTTACGAATATGCAATTTATTTTGTAAAACAACATGTGGAACTATTTTTTTTACAACATGCGCTTTTTGTTTTTCAACATGTGACCTTGAGTATTTTGCAACATGCGGGTTTTCATTATTGGGGTTTATAATGTGTGGACTTCACCAAGTGTACGCTCGTACGTTAAGCCACATTATACATTATATATATATATAGGGTCAGGTTGGTATAAAAAGGACGTTTTTCATATAAAGTGTAAGAAGTCTATGTAAGCATGGTGTTTTAAATTTTAGGTATGGTATTTTATATTCTTTTGATATGATGTAATATAGAAAAAGATCAAACACAACAATTTATAATACAATCATATGTATTCTAGCCATTTAATTTAATACACAATGACTTAATTCTTCGCATGGTGTTTTAGATTTTATGCCTAGAATACATTTATTGTGTTTTAAATTGTTATCTTTTGTGTTTTTCTATGTAATACCATGCCAAAAGAATATTAAACATTATATGATCAAAAGTTTGAGAACTATTACCAGCCGCTGGATCAAACCAATCTAGGGGCAATATTGAAGCAATGGTGTTTTTGTAATTATCTAGAACTTCCAAAAAGGCCCGCGGGTGAGGGGGTCATTAAGGGTAAGATAGTAATTATGCTTCTACATACATAAATGATTCAAACACCACCGAACCCTATAATTTCCCACAAAGACCTCCCCAACTTCTACGGAAAACGCGAAAACCCTAAATCCTTTATGACGTCTGAAGATCAATCTCGCTACAAAATTAGAAATCAAATTGACTTAAATGTGCTGTAATATATTTGAGTTATTGGTGTTTAAATTTCAATTCTTATGTACAGGGTCTCGCAAAAAGAAGTCGAACAATACCCCTAAGGATAAACGTGATAACTCTAAAGAAGAATTGAGGAAGAGAATGTCGAAACAAGGTTATATTCGATAGAGTTTGTGTGAAAATGTGATTGTTTTGGTTAACTTACAAAAATGCAAAAAGGTAACAATTGAACTGTGAAAAACTAAAGAAGACGCAATAAACTTTATAGAGTAACCTGTAAAATGTAATGTTTGTGTTAACTTACGAAAACGCGAAATGTAAACATTGAGTGTATACAATGAAATGAATATGCTAAAATGTTGTGTGGTATGAACTTTATAGATGTAAAATGCGAAAACGCCAAGTATATGATCTAAGTAGTTAATGCGGTAAAATACTAGATATCGGTTAAGGACCGATATTTGAGATATCGGTTATCGCAGTAAGACATCGGTAATTTTAATATCATGCTAAATTTTTATCTATAGCAATTTAACACTAATAATTTTGTATACTCTCCTACCATTAACAAATGAACCTTTTGCAACTTACAAAACACTAACAATTGTAGCAAGTAGGAACAGACTAAGACTTAAAACACTAACAACTAACAATTAAGACTCAAAACACTAATAGCAACAATAAGAAGAACGACGAATGGTAAAACTAAGAAGAAAGATACTGATATCAGAAAAATAGGTGATATATCGGTCAAATGTTGGTCCAATATCAGTAAAATATCAGTCAATATCGCCGATATTATCGGTACCAACATCTCGGCAAGGGACCGATAACCGATATATCACTAATATATCGGGTGATATATTGGGATATTAACTACATAGTATATGATAACTTTGAGCTTTATAGATGTGTATGAAAACGTGATAATGTGGCCTTTCAATGTATATAAGTGTGCAAACGCCTTGTGAAAACGCGACTATCCCCTAAAAACGCCGCGTTTTTTATTATTTAGGCAAAGAGGGGTTGAAAGTAAAAACGTCATAAAAGAAGCCTTACAGAATAAATTAATGAAAATTGACCAAAGCTAAGCTAACAACGTGTCGTTCCAGGAATCGTTCTCAACGTTTTCACACTTTTAGGAGTTTTTAGCAGAACCTGTTTATATATGTGTGTGTGTGTGTGTGTTTTGTTGTTGGTATTTATATGGGATCCACTATGAAACTTCAAATTATCGAATATGGTTACGAAAAAATGGGTATAGTGTGAAAGACAAAGTAGTGAATAAGATGTTTAGAACATGGTTACCTGTCATTAATGATTAAAGGGAAACGTTATTTCTTGGGTACGACGTGTTGTATGAAATAATTTTACCTATATATAATACATGGGACTTGCATAACAGGTTAAACATGGTTCAATAAGGCATGACAAGATTACTTGTGGTGATAGACACGGACACACCATAATAACTAATCATGTCATTTTATCAAACACAAAACTGTTAGGGCATTGATTTTGATACTATGGATCATATATCCTGAGATTTGACCTGGATCACTTATCTTTCACATATGGTGTAGGAAGTCTAAGGATCAAGGATCCTTATTATTACTTATGTTGACTAACAATTGTTTCCTATATTTTTAGCTTGTATTCGCAGGTGCATTACGAAGTGGACTTAGTCTATGCTGGAATATCGAGGAATATGCTCATATTCATGTACGTGCAAGTGAAGAGTAACCGTTATGTGAGATCGTGGGAGACTTGCCTAATTTGTGAATTGTTAGCTACTAGGATATTTCTAATTATATCAGGGGATTTTGGCCTTGATTTAGCAGATACGAACACACACACACACACTCTCTCTCGCAACATTCAAACTGTTCTACGCACAAATGCTAGAATTCAATTGTAACAAGCTCAAGATCTTCCAAAGTTGTAATCTATTTCTTACAATATAGTTGATAGTGATAGTTTTCACTATCTGAGGTTTTTATGCCGGCGATCTACTAGTGATTAAGGGCTTTTCCTCGTATAAATCCTTGTGTTCATCATTTCATATTCGTTTACACAATTTGTTCAATGCATTAGCACTCTATCTCACAATCAAAGTTTGGTTACATTATCCTTAAACCGATTTTTGACCAAAACAGTTTGGCACCCACCGTGGGGCAAGTAGTGCTTCAATCCTAAGAAATTTCATTCATTTCCATAAACTACATGGCTTCTCAAGGAAAATCCACTTCAAGTGCCATGTCGGCAGTTACCTCATCCCAAACCAGTTCATCGTTGCCTCCCATTCCTCCTACATTCCAGAAGAATGCTGAAAATGCTCAGAAAAATATATCATCCGTCTTCACAGGATCAAAAGCTACTGTTGTTTCTTCTTCTACAACTACTAATAACGATATTTCTGTTTTGGTGTTGCAGATGAAAGGCTATATGGAACTGCAAGACAAAACCAACCAAAGGATCCTTCGTGAAATTGATGAGATCAAGAAGAAGAGACCAGTTGAAGATCGGTCCCCGCTGATACCTAGGTCATTCGATTTTGCTACTCCATCATCAACAATCCAGCATTCTAAAGGATCCAATGTCCAGTTTCAAGAATCCTCAAACCTCTAGCATGGATCGCTAGCAATGACGTAGCCTCAAGGACCCTACTTCCAATCTCAAGGATCCTCTATCCTTCAGCGAGGATCACTGGAGAGAACCGAGCCTCAAGGATTCTTCTACAAACCTAGAAGATCACAGGTAATGTACCAGCCCTAAGGATCCTACATTTAGCATCAAGGATCCTCAACTCGGATTCAAGGATCCATGGAGTATCCATCAAGACCTTCAACACCAATGTATCCGGGATCCAACATCTTTTAGGATCAAGGATCCTCAAGGAGTCAACCACTCAGAAGTTTTGAAGTTCATGAAGGGGATTTCATTCCTATGAAGACCATGGTTTCTTCTTGTCCTACCATTAAATCGGACATGTCTTATCCTAGATACACTTCTGGGATACCAACTTCAAACAAATCAGGAGGTAACAATTTTAATACATCTTTTGATACTAACTATGGTTACATGCAGGATGAAGAGATCAACCAAGCCATGGCCAAAGAGTTGCATGTCACACCCCTACCCGCAGCGGAATAAGAGTCGGGGCATAATTGGGTTATCACCAAAGCTCATGACATTTACTAATATGTTTCATATTTAATAAAGTCAAAGTTACATTTCCAAAAATCCAAACATATTCATTCAATACAAAGAAAATAAACCAAACATAACAATCCCAACTCTAAATCGTTTTATTCTTCTATACCAAGTCCTATGTGTTCCTAGCTGCTGCTGGTTCACCTGTATCATGTGTAAAATGGGGGTTTTTGGGTCAACATAAGTTGGCGAGTGAACCTTATTAGATAAACATTTATTAATGAATTACTTGTTAGTTTATAAATGAAAAATTGTGCATAATCATAGATGAGCAAATGTAAATAATCAAGCAATGGCAAATAGCAGTCACAACTATAACATACAATAACACATGTCAGCATACATGAACATACCAACATCATACTGTAAATAACATAAATGAAACTGTGCGATCAAGGCTCAATCAAACGGAGCCGATCGTATTGCATGTACTGAAAATGAAAATGTCTGTGCGATCAAGGCTCAATCAAACGGAGCCGATCGTATGTGGGCACGCCAGGTTCAACCTCATAATGAAATGGGGAACATGCTCAACGCTCATAATGTAATGGGGAGCGGCGGCCTATGAAATTGCATGTACTTAAAATAATAAACTTGCATCCAACAATAACTACACAACAGAAACAAACTGAATACACTAGTTCATGATATGATGTATGCACAATGGTTTAAGTATAATATATATATATATCAAGACACATGATACACCCCAAAACGTGATTAAAACGGGGAATTTGTAAAGATTCACTCACATTGGGTGCGTTGGATTGGAGATGGTGATATGCGCACGAATGAGATGAGCGGAATAACGAGGATTACTAACCTAAATAATAACGGAAAAATATATTAAATGAGTGGATTTTATTAAGGATTTTAATGAAATTTTTAGATATATTTTTGTGAGTTTAAGGCTATTTTCTATCTTTAAAAATGTTATTTTTTAGTATTTTTAATTAATTTTTAAATTAAATTAAATAAATAAAAATATAAAAAAAATTGCTTATTTTGCGTTGACCGTTGACCGTTGACCTGTTGACTTGTTGACCGGTTCGGTCAGGAGCATGGTTTGCGCTGGGTGAGGCTCGAACCCGAGACCTCCCGTACGTGTGCACGCAGCTCTACCAACTGAGCTACGTGTATAACCCGAAATAATCTTGTTTTTAATTATATTTATACACTTATTCATTTTAACAGAAATTCTTTTTAATTTCAAAAATATTTTAATTCAACGGACCGGTGCAAGTGACAGGTTTCGAACGCGCGACGTATGGTTTATGTTGCACACAGTCCACGCTGGACTGTGTGTCTAACCTGGTTATTATCTCGGTTTTTATTATACTTAACAACTAACTGAGTTATCCCGGTTTAGTTTTAAAAAAAAAGGCATTTTATTATATAAGGAGTGCGTATAGCAGGAATCGAACTCGGAACATGCGTTTGTATTTTGCACACAGTCCACTGCTGGACTGTGTGTCTAACCCGTTCATTTTACTAGTTTTAAATATACTTATAACTTACTTAGCTTCGTCTTCTTCATTCTAATTACAGTCAATCTGATTTACTATCTCTTTCCTTGTGTTTACGATTTACAGACATTATTAAAACTTAAATGAAAAGGCAGAGACGGTAATTAGAGGTGAACATACCGATGAACGGTTTATTTCAGATTTCCGGCGATGTGTCGGTTCCTGTTTTTATGCTCTTCAACTGAACAAGATAATTAACTATTTTGATTAGTCGAATGTGGAATTGAAGTGATAAACAAACGTTAACGATGTGTTTGAAGACCCTTACCGTTTCACAGACGGAATTAGAAATTTTCAGGGGAGTTCCGGCGAACTGGAATTAGTTGAATACAGCGCCTGAATTCGATTTCAATTGAGAGATTTAAGTTAGAAATAGTCTAATAATTGTTGAACTGCAATAATATTGAGAGAATTACCGTTTGAGGATGAATACGGTTTTCCGGCGGGAATTGCAGAAAATTCCGGCGAACTGATTTAAGCGTTCTGATGGTCTGAAAATGTGACGAAAATGAAATGGAGTATGGTTATGACGTTTCTGAGTCGCGAGAGTGAGCTTGGATTGAAGTATTCAGGATTTGATTGCTTTTCGGTTATGAAGGCCGATAATGATGAGACTTGATGCTCAATCAATTCTGAATTGATTAAAGACATCGGTTCATCGGTTATGAACGTGAATACGCGAGAAATCAAACGATTTGACGATTGCTTTTCCGTTTTCCGTTTCTAGATGGCGGAACCAGTTTAACTTAGTCTGTATATAAATCTCATTTGTTTCCTAGTGATAACAGAAAACACAAAGTGGCGGAGTGGTGATGTGAGTGTGTGTTAAAGCGTTGGAGTGTGTCTTGGCTGACCCGGGTTCGAGTCCCGGCAGCAACATAATTTTTTTATTTATTTTATTTTAACTTTTTATCAAATATAATTTTTATAGTTTAGTCTATTTATTAATTATGTATCGTTTTATATGTAAATAATCATAAATATTCAATGTAACTTTTATAACTCGATATTCGATTACAAAACGGAGCGGGTTTTGAAAACCCGATTTTTACAAATGTTACAGTATCCCCTACTTTTAGGAATTTCGTCCCGAAATTTAAGTAGTTGAAGTAGTAGGAAAAAGATGCGGGTATTTTTCACGCATTGAGTCTTCACGTTCCCAAGTAAACTCAGGTCCCCGTTTCGACTCCCAGCGTACCCTAACAATTGGAATGCGACTTCGTCGAAGACGTTTCTCCCCGTAGTCCATGATCTCCACTGGTCTTTCAATAAAATGCATAGATTCATCAATCTGAATATCTTCCAACGGAATATGGAGTTTCTCATCAGCGAGGCACTTCTTCAAGTTCGATACGTGGAATGTGGGATGAATCCTGTTGAGTTCTTCTGGTAGGTCAAGCTTGTATGCTACAGGACCTACTCTTTCGAGTATCTTGAAAGGTCCTACGTAACGAGGTGCTAGCTTCCCCTTTTGACCAAAACGAACTACTCCCTTCCACGGTGACACTTTTAAAAGCACATGATCACCAATATTAAACTCTAAGGGCTTCCGTCGTTTATCTGCATAACTCTTTTGACGACTTTGAGCCGCTAGAAGATTGTTTCGAATTTGATGGATCTTGTCTGTGGTTTCTTGGATCAATTCTGGACCAGTAATTTGTGCTTCCCAAATTTCGTGCCAACATACAGGAGATCGGCACTTACGTCCATATAAGGCTTCAAAAGGTGCCATGCCGATGCTCGAATGATAGCTGTTGTTGTACGAAAATTCTACTAATGGTAGGTGGGCGTCCCAATTTCCCTTGAAGTCTATGACACATGCTCTAAGCATATCTTCAAGAGTTTGAATGGTGCGCTCAGACTGTCCATCAGTTTGAGGATGATAGGCGGTACTGAGATCTAATCGTGTGCCCATAGCGGATTGTACTGCTTGCCATGTTCATGAGGTGAAACGACCATCACGATCAGAAATAATACTTAACGGTACCCCATGTCGGCTTACGATTTCGTTGATATAAATACGTGCAAGCTTTTCGTTCTTGAAATCTTCACGGATAGGAATAAAGTGAGCTGATTTTGTAAGTCGGTCTATAATTACCCATATTGTGTCATACCCACCAGAAGTGCGAGGTAACCCGGTAATGAAATCCATGGTTATATTTTCCCACTTCCATACAGGTATTTCCGGTTGGACTAGAAGTCCTGAGGGTCTTTGGTGTTCAGCCTTCACCTTGGAACATGTGAGGCACTTGGAAACAAAAACGGCAATATCCTTCTTCATTCCAGGCCACCAATAGGTGTATCGTAGGTCTTGATACATCTTATCGGCTCCTGGGTGTATAGAATATCGCGTTTTGTGAGCTTCATTCATAAGAGTTTCACGAAGATTGTTGTGGTTAGGAATCCAGATACGATCTAGGTAATACAGAATACCGTCTGATTTAGTTTCAAGTTTTAGCTCGGCTCCACAGGACATCTCCTTCGTACATCTTCTTCTGTTATTGAAACGTGTTGGGCTTCTTGAATTTGATCTTTAATGTCGGTTATAATTTGCGAACATAGAAGATGAATGGAGTTCGCATAACCCTTTCGACTAAGTGCATCAGCCACCACATTTGCTTTACCAGGGTGGTATCTAATTTCACAGTCGTAATCATTTAGAAGTTCGACCCATCTTCGTTGCCTCATGTTTAGCTCTTTTTGATTGAAGATATGTTGAAGACTCTTGTGGTCAGTGTATATTTCACACTTGGTACCATAGAGATAATGTCTCCATATCTTAAGAGCGAACACCATGGCTCCAAGTTCTAGGTCATGAGTGGTGTAGTTCTTTTCATGTGTCTTGAGTTGTCTCGAGGCATAAGCTATGACTTTTCCTCTTTGCATGAGAACGCAGCCTAATCCTTGCCCTGACGCGTCGCAATAGACTACAAAATCATCACAACCTTTAGGAAGAGTGAGGATTGGTGCATCACAAAGTTTTTGTTTAAGAGTTTGAAAGGCTTCTTCTTGCTTGGGTCCCCATACGAAAGGTTTTCCCTTATGAGTTAAAGCCGTGAGTGGTACAGCAATGCGAGAGAAGTTTGAAATGAACCGACGATAATAGCCAGCTAGTCCAAGAAAAGATCTTACTTCAGTTGGTGTACGTGGAGCTTGCCATTCTTGAACCGCTTTGATCTTTGCAGGGTCAACATGTATTCCCTTGTCATTGACTACATGCCCGAGGAATTGCACCTCTTTTAACCAGAATTCACATTTGGAGAACTTGGCATAAAGCTTTTCCTTTTCTAGAAGTGCAAGAACGAGTCGAAGATGACGCTCATGATCAGATTTAGATCTTGAATAAATAAGAATATCGTCGATGAAGACTATAACAAATCGATCAAGATAAGGTTTGCAGACTCTGTTCATTAGGTCCATGAAGACAGCTGGTGCGTTGGTTAATCCAAATGGCATAACCATGAATTCATAGTGGCCATAACGAGTTCGAAAAGCAGTCTTAGGAACGTCTTCTTCATGCACTCTAAGTTGATGATAGCCAGATCGAAGATCGATTTTTGAAAAGCAGCTGGCACCTTGTAGTTGGTCAAGAAGATCATCAATGCGAGGTAAAGGATAGCGATTCTTGATTGTTAACTTGTTGAGCTCTCTGTAGTCGATGCACATACGAAAAGATCCATCTTTCTTCTTTACAAAAAGGACAGGTGCACCCCAAGGCGACGAGCTAGGACGTATGAATCCCTTGTCAGTCAACTCTTGCAATTGACTGGCTAGCTCTTGCATTTC
This sequence comes from Scalesia atractyloides, assembly GCA_947069175.1. Lineage (NCBI taxonomy): Eukaryota > Viridiplantae > Streptophyta > Magnoliopsida > Asterales > Asteraceae > Scalesia > Scalesia atractyloides. The sequence goes on from CAMTDV010000008.1 coordinate 86,069,344, forward strand.
AGAGGGGGCTAACCTATATGGAGACTTTGCAACTGGTGTAGCACCAGGTATAAGATCAATACGGAATTCGACGTCTCTAACTGGAGGAAGTCCTGAAATGTCGTCAGGAAAAACTTGCGGGAAGTCTTTTACTACAGGAATATCTTCAAGTTTCTTCTCTGTGGTTCCCTTTTTGATGATATGGGCTAAAAACGTGACATAATTCTTGCGAAGATATTTTTGAGCTTGAAGACAAGATATTAAGCTGAGCCCTTTCGACGAGGTTTCTCCAATGATTCGAAGAGTCTGACCGTTTGAAAGAGGAATACGAATAAATTTTCACGGCATACAACTTCCGCCTGATGTTGACTGAGCCAATCCATACCGATTATGATGTCAAAACTTCCCAGCTTCATAGGAATAAGGTCGACTGAGAAATCGTGGTTGTTTAAGGTGAGTGTACAGTTGCGTAAAATAGAGTCTAATGAAACTGGTTTCCCGTCCGCAACTTCTACCGTTATGGATTCCGTGAGCTTATCCCGATTTTTGTTTAAGATAGGTTCAAATTCTAAAGACACAAAACTTCTATCCGCACCAGTATCAAATAACATAGATGCATATCTACCATTTATGAGGAACATACTGTTAACCACATTGCCGTCAGCTCTGGCCTGGTTAGCGTTGATATTGAAAGCTCTACCTCTTGAAGGTGGAGGAGCTTGGTTTGCTTGATTCACCGGGTTGGCTTGGGCCTGAGCATGAATAATATTAACCAACCTTGGACAAGTGTTTCGGAAATGGCTTGGGTCGCCGCAATTGTAGCAAGCCCGCATTGGTTGACCCATAGGATAATTGGGTTGGTAATATGTTTGGGCTAAATGTTGGGTGGGTGGTAGTAGTAAGGGTTGTTGGGCTTGGCCCATTATTTGTTGGTGGGTTTGGGTTAGGGTTGGTGGCGGTTCGTCGTTGAGGCATGCGGCAAGTTTGAACAGTATGACCTGCGCGACCGCAGCCGGTGCAATATTGGCAAGGATGATTAGGCGAATGGTGATATTGGCAACGGTTACATTTTGGTAACGGGCCTGTGTAGGGTCTTCTGTATGGTGCGGTTGAAGGGGTGACTTGAGTAATGGGTGCAGCAGGAATAGGGGAGTTGGTTTGAGTAACTGCAAAATTTCTGGTGTTGCGCTTCCTCTTGTTAGCAAACTTAGAGGAAGGAATGGGGTGGTTTGAAGTTTGTCCCTCAACAGGGGCTTTCTTCTTCTCTTCTTTGAACTTCCCGTTGCGAATTCGGTTTTCGGTCAGTTCAGTTGCTAACTCCATAGCAGCTTCAAGTGTTACTGGTGAAACGCTGAGAACTGAATCTTGGATTTTCGAGGGAAGTCCTCGAATATAGTGCTCGATCAGACGATAGGTTGGGGTGAACAAATTTGGAACCATTTGGTTCAACTCCAAGAACCTCTTGTTATATGTAGTGTGATCACCCTCCTTTTGCTTTAGAGAATGAAATTCGTCCTCCAGCTTTTTAATTTCACTTCTAGGACAGAAACGCCTAGTCATGATTTCCCTTAACTCCTCCCAAGTTAAGGCCATCGCATCTTCAGTTCCCCTCTTCTCTTTCTCAGTATTCCACCAAGTGAGAGCTACCCCAAATAGTCTCCTGGTGGCGTATCGAACCTTGCGATCCTCAGGACAATCACAGTTTAGAAAGGTGTTTTCCATCTCCTCGAACCAATGTAGGAAAGCAGTGACACCCTCGGTCCCTTCAAATTTAGGAGGATCACAGGACTTAAAATGTTTGTAAGAGCACTTGCTGGTAGGAGGGTTGTCGATGTTCTGGTCCTGTTGTTGGGGAGGGTTAGTAGGATTTGTAGCAAGGGCTTGTTGTACTTGGACCACAATGTCAGGCAGTATCGTGGCCATTTGTTTCGCGATCTGAGTGGCCAAACGTTCCTGGGACCTTCCTGATCTTTTACCCCTTCGTTGCTGTCTAGACGACATCTACAGGATCATAAAATGAGAAGATTGTGAGTTTATGGTGTCTTTTTAGGTGTCATGTGTCTTTAAGAAAGTGAAAATAACATAAATATCAATAATGCAACTACATCCATAGGATGTCTTGGGTTCGCTCATGTTGGGCCTCAAATGTCCCCCATACCTTCACCTACATAGTCATGTGGGCCCCCATGGCTATTGGCTTGGTAGGATTCACATTAGTATTGGCAATTTAACACTCGCATCCCCCGAATGCAAACCACAAAATATGTTCATGCGATGTTTGGTCGGAACGTGTCCAGGTGTAGACACAATGACAACTCAAAGTGGGGTTAGCTCACACGACGTTTGGTATAGCATGCTTTGGCCTAATAGGTACTTCGTACTCTCATCGTTAGTCCCCAGGTAGGCAAACTGGTCCTTTATTTTGGATTTATACGAATGCCAGCCTAGACAGGACGTTCCGACTACCGGTACTGGTACCCTTCCAGTTACCAAATGCCCGTCATGAGAACTCACTTTGATGAGATTTGAAAACACGAAAATCATTGTAAAAGCAATCATGATGTGGTGTGTGCTTTCATGGATGTGATATGTTATGAGTATACGATTCATGATAGGCATTATATGATAATACATACTTATGAACATGCTTGCACAATATCAAATGTAACATTTAACATAAAACATATAAACATCATGAAATTTGGCATGTAACACACAAAAATCTTATAAGTTTCTAAGTGACTATAGTATAGGCTCTAAGGGTCTAATAACCTATCCTATATCCCTATAGTCATGGCTCTGATACCAATCTGTCACACCCCGACCTGCAGCGGAATAAGAGTCGGGGCATAATTGGGTTATCACCAAAGCTCATGACATTTACTAATATGTTTCATATTTAATAAAGTCAAAGTTACATTTCCAAAAATCCAAACATATTCATTCAATACAAAGAAAATAAACCAAACATAACAATCCCAACTCTAAATCATTTTATTCTTCTAGTCCAAGTACTATGTGTTCCTAGCTGCTGCTGGTTCACCTGTATCATGTGTAAAATGGGGGTTTTTGGGTCAACATAAGTTGGCGAGTGAACCTTATTAGATAAACATTTATTAATGAATTACTTGTTAGTTTATAAATGAAAAATTGTGCATAATCATAGATGAGCAAATGTAAATAATCAAGCAATGGCAAATAGCAGTCACAACTATAACATACAATAACACATGTCAGCATACATGAACATACCAACATCATACTGTAAATAACATAAATGAAACTGTGCGATCAAGGCTCAATCAAACGGAGCCGATCGTATTGCATGTACTGAAAATGAAAATGTCTGTGCGATCAAGGCTCAATCAAACGGAGCCGATCGTATGTGGGCACGCCAGGTTCAACCTCATAATGAAATGGGGAACATGCTCAACGCTCATAATGTAATGGGGAGCGGCGGCCTATGAAATTGCATGTACTTAAAATAATAAACTTGCATCCAACAATAACTACACAACAGAAACAAACTGAATACACTAGTTCATGATATGATGTATGCACAATGGTTTAAGTATAATATATATATATATCAAGACACATGATACACCCCAAAACGTGATTAAAACGGGGAATTTGTAAAGATTCACTCACATTGGGTGCGTTGGATTGGAGATGGTGATATGCGCACGAATTAGATGAGCGGAACAACGAGGATTACTGACCTAAATAATAACGGAAAAATATATTAAATGAGTGGATTTTATTAAGGATTTTAATGAAATTTTTAGATATATTTTTGTGAGTTTAAGGCTATTTTCTATCTTTAAAAATGTTATTTTTTTAGTATTTTTAATTAATTTTTAAATTAAATTAAATAAATAAAAATATAAAAAAATTGTTTATTTTGCGTTGACCGTTGACCTGTTGACTTGTTGACCGGTTCGGTCAGGAGCATGGTTTGCGCTGGGTGAGGCTCGAACCCGAGACCTCCCGTACGCGTGCACGCAGCTCTACCAACTGAGCTACGTGTATAACCCGAAATAATCTTGTTTTTAATTATATTTATACACTTATTCATTTTAACCGAAATTCTTTTTAATTTCAAAAACATTTTAATTCAACGGACCGGTGCAAGTGACAGGTTTCGAACGCGCGACGTATGGTTTATGTTGCACACAGTCCACGCTGGACTGTGTGTCTAACCTGGTTATTATCTCGGTTTTTATTATACTTAACAACTAACTGAGTTATCCCGGTTTAGTTTTTAAACAAAAAGGCATTTTATTATATAAGGAGTGCGTATAGCAGGAATCGAACTCGGAACATGCGTTTGTATTTTGCACACAGTCCACCGCTGGACTGTGTGTCTAACCCGTTCATTTTACTAGTTTTAAATATACTTATAACTTAGTTAGCTTCGTCTTCTTCATTCTAATTACAGTCAATCTGATTTACTATCTAGTTCCTTGTGTTTACGATTTACAGACATTATTAAAACTTAAATGAAAAGGCAGAGACGGTAATTAGAGGTGAACATACCGATGAACGGTTTATTTCAGATTTCCGGCGATGTATCGGTTCCTGTTTTTATGCTCTTCAACTGAACAAGATAATTAACTATTTTGATTAGTCGAATGTGGAATTGAAGTGATAAACAAACGTTAACGATGTGTTTGAAGACCCTTACCGTTTCACAGACGGAATTAGAAATTTTCAGGGGAGTTCCGGCGAACTGGAATTAGTTGAATACAGCGCCTGAATTCGATTTCAATTGAGAGGTTTAAGTTAGAAATAGTCTAATAATTGTTGAACTGCAATAATATTGAGAGAATTACCGTTTGAGGATGAATACGGTTTTCCGGCGGGAATTGCAGAAAATTCCGGCGAACTGATTTAAGCGTTCTGATGGTCTGAAAATGTGACGAAAATGAAATGGAGTATGGTTATGACGTTTCTGAGTCGCGAGAGTGAGCTTGGATTGAAGTATTCAGGATTTGATTGCTTTTCGGTTATGAAGGCCGATAATGATGAGACTTGATGCTCAATCAATTCTGAATTGATTAAAGACATCGGTTCATCGGTTATGAACGTGAATACGCGAGAAATCAAACGATTTGACGATTGCTTTGCCGTTTTCCGTTTCTAGATGGCGGAACCGGTTTAACTTAGTCTGTATATAAATCTCATTTGTTTCCTAGTGATAACAGAAAACACAAAGTGGCGGAGTGGTGATGTGAGTGTGTGTTAAAGCGTTGGAGTGTGTCTTGGCTGACCCGGGTTCGAGTCCCGGCAGCAACATAATTTTTTTTTTATTTTATTTTAACTTTTTATCAAATATAATTTTTATAGTTTAGTCTATTTATTAATTATGTATCGTTTTATATGTAAATAATCATAAATATTCAATGTAACTTTTATAACTCGATATTCGATTACAAAACGGAGCGGGTTTTGAAAACCCGATTTTTACAAATGTTACATTGCAGAAACTCAAGGACATGATATCCAGTGTCCCAAGAGTGGTTAAACCTATTCATGAGATTCCAGACGAAAGTCACAGAGTATCTCGCTTTGCACCTCCCATATGCAATGCTGAGATATTAAAACGTTTTCAGACCCCCAATATGAAGTTATATGATGGTACCACTGATCCAGAAGAGCATGTGGCTCAATACAGAGAGAGAATGGAGATTAAACCCATTCCTGAAAGATTAAAAGAAGCTTGTTTATGTGAAGGCTTTGGATCCACACTTACTAGATCAATACTAAAATGGCTGCTAAGTCGTCCTCCCTATTCCGTAACTTCATTTTCTCATTTAGTTAACTTATTCAATAATCAGTTTTCTTGTAGTGGAACTTTTGAAACGTTAACTAGTGACTTGTATAGGATCACCCAAGCGCGTGATGAATCACTTAGAGTTTATGTTACTAAATTTGGTAGAGAATCCTTGGAAATCCCAAACTTAGACATTGCTGCTGCTGTAGAGGCATTTAAGATTAGATCACAAAAAGATTCTCCTTTCTATGATGATCTTGTTATGACACCTTGCAGGAACTTAGATGAAGTAAGGAACAAGGCTCTAAGGTTCATTTGACTGGAGAATGACAAAAGGATCCAAGACAGGTTATCTGGATCATCAAAACAGGAGAAGCAAGGATCCTTCAACAAGAATAATCGATCTAAGCAATACTCCAAACATGACAATCAGAATGTTCATTTGGTTGAACAAGAAAAGGATGATGAGGAGTATCCTCATATATATCTGAGTATTGTTTTTCTACTGGTAATAATGAACTAATACTTGCTTTGCAGAATCTAGGTGAGAAAACTAAGTGGCCCAAAAAGAATGAGAAGTCTACATCCAATAAGGATAAATCAAAATGGTGTGCATACCACAAAGACTTTGGCCACCTTACCAATAAATGTATCACACTCAGGAAGGAGATAGGCTACCTCCTCAGCAAAGATTACTTGAAATAGTTACTCGGAAGGAAGAAATCAAGCATCCAGGATCCTAAAAAAGTGCCCGAAAGAGCTCCTGTACCACCGGTTGACGCTCAAATCATCAACTTTATTTCCGGAGGCTTTGATATATGTGGAACCTCATTCTCTCCAGCGAAGAGGCATGCTAAAGAGGCAAAGCTGGAGAATGGAGATAGGCCTATCCGAACCTCCACTCCGACTCAGCAGAAAATTATATCCTTTGATGAGGATGACCGTGTTGATATACAGGATCCTCATCATGATGGTTTGGTCATTACTTTATTTTATCTAACCACTTTGTTTGCAGGATCCTTATTGATGGAAGGAGCTCCGTGAACATTATTCAACTTAATGTCCTCAAAAGGATGAACATCCTGGAAACTGAAATAGTTCCAAGATCGTTAGTCCTTGTGGGATTCAGAAGAGAGACAAATAACACGCTGGGGGACATCAAACTCCTAATTTACATTAAGGGAGTAAACTCTATACAAAATTTTTGTGTTATTGATTATCTGTCTTGTTGCAATGTTATTCTTGGCAGGCCGTGGATACACGATACGAAGGCGGTTCCCTCGACATACCATCAATATGTGAAGCTACCAACCTCGTGGGGAGTGGTGAAAATAGAAAGCAATCAATAAGATGCAAAGAACTGTTACACCTCTTCTATGATGCCAGCTTCGAGACTGAGGGAAGCATAGCAATTAAAGTATCCTCCAAGGGATGTCATGGAGGCTAGGGAGCAAGACGTCAAGGATATACTACTAGATCCTGAGGACCCTGAATCCAACGTTTTTATAGGATTTGGGATCCTGGATAGCATAGAGCAGGATCTGGTATCCTTCTTAAAGAGAAGAAAGTCTACTTTTGCTTGGAAGCATGAAGATATGACAGGTATCTCCAAAGATATTATTACTCATAAATTGGGCATTGATAAATTTTTCAAGCCAATCCACCAAAAGAGAAGGAAGTTTGCACTTGAAAGGAATGCCATTATCCAAGAAGATGTGGATAAATTGTTAAGGGCAGGTATGATTAGAGAAGTCAAGTATCCAAAATGGTTAGCCAATGCGGTACTTGTCTAGAAGAAGAATGGAAAGTGGAAGGTATGCGTAGATTTCACTGATCTAAATAAAGCATATCCCAAGGATCCTTTCCCACTTCCTCACATTGACACCATGGTGGATGCAACAGCGGGCCATGAATTGCTTACTTTCATGGATGCTTCATCTGGATTTCAACAAATTCAGATGGAACCATCTAATTAAGAAGATACGACATTCATGACTCCCACTGGCATATACTGTTATATTGCTATGCCTTTTGGATTGAGAAATGCAGGTGCCACGTACTTGGACAACTTGGACACACTATGGAGATCTACATCAATGACATGGTGGTCAAGTCTAAGAAAGCAGAGGATCATATTGGAGACCTCGAAGTGACATTTAACATGCTTGACCAGTACAATATGAAGCTAAATCCTTCCAAATGTTATTTCAGTGTTAAAGCTGTAAAGTTCCTAGGATACATGGTGACCAAGAGAGGGATCGAAGTAAGTCCAAAGCAGATTAAGGCGATTGTGATTGACAGGAAGAATCGCGACCCTAAACAGATTTATTTCAAAATTCTCAGAGAAGTGCAAAGATTTCTATGACATACTGAGGAAGAATAAGAAGTTTGAGTGGAGTGAGAAGCATGAAACTGCACTCAAGGCTCTCAAGGATTATCTATCTTCAACGCCAGCCCTGATGAAACCAAAAGATGGTGAGCCATTATCCTTTTTCTTAGTTGTTTCAGATAAAGCGCTAAGTGCTGTGCTAGTTAAGGATCATGAAGGTCAACAACATCCAGTGTATTATGTAAGTAAAAGCCTTCTTGATGCTGAAGCCAGGTATTCTCATTTAGAGAAATTAATTCTTACTTTAATTATGGCTTCCACTAAACTTAGACATTATTTGAAACCCATACTATCATTGTGAAAACTATCTTTCCTATTAAGAATGTTCTTACGAAACCTGAAATGTCAGGTAGAATGGCAAAGTGGGCAGTCAAGCTTAGTGCATATGACATTAAGTATGAACCCAGGATAGCCATCAAGTCTCAAGCTTTAGCTGACTTTGTGGCTGATTTCAGTAGTGATCTACAAAGGGAAGTTGAACTAGAGGTTTAGCAGCTTGAGGAGACCAAGGATCCTTGGACACTCTTCACAGATGGAGCCTCAAATGTCAAAGGAACTATACTAGGCATACTACTATAATCGCCACAGGGGGGGGCATAATACTCTAACCCATTGCATGTGAATTCCAAACTACTAATAATGAGGTAGAATATGAGGCCTTAATAGCATGTTTGCAATTAGCTAAGCAAATGAGGATTATGTATCTTCAAGTGTATGTAGATTCATTACTAATTACTAATCATTATAATGGATCATATACTATCAAAGGAGAAAAGCTAATCAAATATTTAGAGATAGTCAGGAAACTGACAGATTCTTTTGCTTTTTTCAGCTTAACACATGTGCCTAGAGAGGATAATGCAGAAGCAGATGCTTTAGCTAACCTTGGATCATCCTTAAAGATGCCAGAGGATGTCAAGATACCTATCATCCATGTCCTATATCCTGCAATTGAGGAAAGCGAAACGATGAATATAGTGGAAGTTACTGCAATTGTACCTAGTGATGATGCGTAGTCAAATTCAGGATCATGGATCCTTCCAATTCTGAAATATATTCAGAGTGGGGAGATTCCCACTGGGGAGAATCCTAGAGCCTTCAGGATTAATGTATCTTAATTCACCATACTAAATAATATGTTATATAACTCGTGTAGGTCCCTATTTGCGGTGCATTGAGGATCTAGAAATTCAAGAAGTCTTGAAGGATTTTCACAAAGGAGACTGTGGAAATCACACTGGGGTAGAGCACTATTTTCAAGGATCCTCATAACAGGATACTAGTGGCCTACAATGAAGAAGGATGCTGTGGAATATGCAAGAAAATGTGATACTTGTCAAAGACATATCAACATTCTACATCAGCCAACAGAGCCTTTACATCCAATAACTTCCTCTTCGCCATTCATGAGATGGGGGATGGATATAGTTGGTAAACTCCCAAAAGCACATGGAGGAAAAGTATTTATGCTAGCCATGACGTACTACTTCTCTAAGTAGATGAAAGCAGAAGACTTTGCTCAAGTCAGGGAGAAATAAGTCATATCTTTCATTAAAAGAAATATTATTACCAGATTTGGAATCCCCTTCGAAATTGTTTGTGATAATGGATCCCAATTGATTGGGAGTAGAACTACTAACTTTTGTGACAGCTGGGGATTAGGATTATAACATCAATGCCAGTCCACCCACAAGCCAATAATAAAGAAGAATCAAGCAATAAGATCATCATCAACAACTTGAAGAGGAAGCTTAGGTCCAAGAAAGGAAAGTGGGCTGAAGAGCTACCGTATGTCCGGTGGGCAGATAGAACCACTCTGAAGAATACTACGGGTCAAACTCCATTCTCCCTAGTCTTTGGAGCTGAGGCAGTGATCCCTACAGATATAGTGGTTCCTACGCCAGAACAAGCATCCGTTATCCTGAAACAAATGCTGAAAACCTGACCCAAGACCTAGATACTGTGGACAAGCTCAGAGATTTGGCAAGAATAAGGATGGCTAGCTATCAACAAAGAATGGTTGGAGCATATAACAAAAATGTTAGGATCAGAAGATTTCAAGTTGGTGATTTAGTTCTAAGAAAAGCATTACAGAACACTACAAATCCAACTGATGGCAAATTAGCACCAAAATGGGAAGATCCCTACTTGACAGAAGCTGAAGCTAGAAAAGGGGCATATCGCTTACTAACTATGGATGGTGATCTTCTCCCAAGAGCTTGGAATGTTGTTCATCTGAAGAACTACTTCATGTGAGAAGGATAAGGATCCTTAGAGACTCAAGTATTCTAACCTAGGATCCAGGATCCTCAAAGGATACGTGATCCTTACTTCGGTAACATCTTACTTTTACTCTCTTTAATTTTATACTCGTTATTCATTATAAGGAAAGGATTTTAAGCATTTAATATCTATTTTTATCAAGTTCTAAGCTTTTGGAGAGTTTTTGACATTTATTTACAGAGGATTAAGCGGTTGGCCACCTCCCTCCCACGTTTAAGGTATCTTATACCTTCTAAGGTTTAAAGGTTTTCAACTTTCACACGAATTGGGTTTCGACATCCCGTCAGTAGCACACGCTTATCCAAGTTTAGTTCGAGGCAATGGGACCAGTACCCGCTTTAGGGGCTGACAATTTCATTGTTGTTGGCTATATGTAGGATCCTAAGTATAATGGTAGACATACCATACATCCGTTATCCTAAGGTTTCTAACGTTTTCACGTTAGCTAAGGTTTTGGCATTTTCATGCGTTGAGCTTGTCCCTAGTTCGGGCCAGATTCCAAGAATTTTGGGTTTGTCCCAAGTTTATTTGGGCTTGTCCCCAGTTTGTTTGGATTTGTTCCCAGTAATAATGTATCTATTCTCAGAATATTTGGCTTAGTCCCAAGTGGTTTATTATAGGTTTATGAAGTTCTGCAAATAAGGATCCTGAATCCTTAAACCTTAACCGAATTTCTTTGGTCTGTTTGTACAATTGTAAATTTTAAGGATTCAGAGTCCTGACTTGAATTCTCTGGTATGCTTTATCCTTAACTTATTTGAATTATTACTTACACCCTAGACCTTCCTATTGAAAATGTATGACTCTTGGTCACATAATTTATAATATTTCCAAGAGTTGTCATGATAGACACTTAGTGTATTTTTTGGTAATCCAAGATTTTCTAAATTCTTGTAAAATAAAGCTATTGATATATCAAAACAACATTTTAGAAATAAAAATACAACACAAAGTATAGTCAAAAGGTTGTATTTTATTAAAACCGTGTCAAAAGGTTGTCAAAATTATCAACCCAAGCTTCTACCAGCAGAACGTGGCCCGTCCACTTGGGTTGATAAAGGGTGTCCATACGAATTGTTCATCAAGTGCAAGAAAATAAAAGTGAGGGTCGTCAAGGGCTTCATCCTCTACAAACATAAGGAGCCATCCACCTTTGCCACCCCCATATTGTCTGAAGGATCAGTAATTCTTAACCTAAATACCTATGTTCAAATACTTACATACCATAATTGTTCAGAATCAAAACATCATCAACAAAAACCACAAAATCCTAAAAAAAGGGGCCCAGGCCTAGGTGATAATATCCTTCATTGTCCACTCAAGCAACATCACCTTCAGCTACACCAGCACCTCCTGCTTCACCTCCAGCAACCTCGATCACCTCCTTAGCTCCGCTAGATCTAGCCTCCAACATCTGTACCAGCTTCGGCTCCTCTTCATCACCAAGCTCCAGCTTCGGCTCCTCTTTATCACCAAGCTCCAGGATTCTTGCCTCCCATCCAGCTAGATCCCATAAAGACCGATTAAATACAGGATCCATTGCCTCCTTGACAATCTTGATCCTAGCCTTAAGGATAGCTCGAGCAGCACAAACCTTGGCGTCATCAATTGCCATCAGGACAGCCTCATGTATCCCGACTTTAGCAATCAGCAGTCGTTCTTCCAAGCCTGACTTATCCTTCTCTAGTTGAGAGATGGTTACGTCCTTTGCAACGATGATGGATCGGAGACTAGCTACGTTATCCTCCATCTCAACCAGACTCTTGTCCTTGTGAGCCTTCAATTGAACAAACCTCTACAATGGATAAAATGTTCAATTAGAATCAAGGATCCTTCACTAAAGATGACAATGACAGTAATGGATCAAGGATCCTTACCTCAGCAATAAAGTCGTGGATCAGCCGCTCAGCCTGGTGCTCGTCTTCCTCTACATCCATGGGCTTCTTCCTTTTCGACCCAGCCTTGGCCCTGGTGGTGATAGCCTTTGGTTCTGAAAAGCTTGGGCCTTCGGCCAGCTCCTTCTTGATGGAGCGGGGAGAGATGATGTTGTCAACATCATCCAGGCCAAACTTGGTAGCAGACTTGCTGGTGGATTTTTGAGCACTTACATGACAAAAAAAATGTCTTCTTACTTTGTACAACTTTTTCAATACAAAATTATATCTATTACAAAGATACAAAATACTAACTCGACATTGTATGGGAGGTGGAAGTGTTGGCTTCTTGATCATTCATTATTGGCTTGAATGTTCTAGTCGATGAGTCAAGGGCCCAAAATACAGCAACTCTCTCTTCAATTCCCGGTGAATTGGCAAGGCAGGCAAAATTGGTCACTCCATGCAAAAAGAAAAAAGTAAACAAGTCAGCAATAAGAAATAATTTCTTCAGTGACTACCTAGGGATCCTATATCCTACTCTTCATGATCCACCTTTTGGGTAAACTACTCCTAAGAAGGTGTCCAGTCGCACAAAGAAGAATTGATTCTTACAGGCGGAACCGTTTTGAGTGGATTTGAGAATGGGTAATGGCTGTTGGGGTTTGGCTTTAAGCAAGAACCGATGGGAACCATGAGTGACGAGGCTATAGAGGTAGGAAAGATCGGATAGACTGAAGTCGATTCTTCTTTGCTGATGATTTGTTCAAGGGTATACAAAACCCGCCAAAGCATAGACATGGCCTGACTATACCTAATGTCATTTAGGGTGAAAAACCTTTGAGTGAAATCAGGAAAGGGGTAGGTGAAGCCGAGAAAAAAAGGCAAGGCAGAGAAGCACACCCAAATGGGTGAGATAGCATCACTTTTCATGGTGGAATCGTATGGCCGGAATATGGTATTTGGAAGGAAACATGAATGCAAGCTATCGATCTCAGGATCAATAAACTTGCAAAGCTCTGAAGATGGTTTGAGAGAAGATTTTGGCTTCGGGGTATGTCATTAGAATCTTGGCTCTTGGTCGGAGCGGATCTAGTGGTCATTTTCGCCATGATAAAGAAGAAAAGAGGATGAAGAAATTTCAGAGGAAAAGTGAAGAGAGAAGAAGAATACCTGATTCGATCTTGGAATGATGATTCAAAAGGGATCTCTTGATCTTTAAATGGTTTCTCAATCCTATCTTTACCATATATAGTGTGATGATTGTTGCAGATTATCCCATCAATGACGCCAGGAAGTGTAACGGCTAGTTATATGCACAAGGCTAGTCCGCATCTAACGGAAATATGGCTAATCTGATTAACTTCTTATTTATCATATTTAGGGGCAATTGTTAGGGCATTGATTTTGATACTATGGATCATGTATCCTGAGATTTGACCTGGATCACTTATCCTTCACAGATGGTGTATGAAGTCTAAGGATCAAGGATCCTTATTATTACTTATGTTAACTAACAATTGTTTCCTATATTTTTAGCTTGTATTCGCAGGTGCATTACGAAGTGGACTTAGTCTATGCTGGAATATTGGGGAATATGCTCATATTCATGCACGTGCAAATGAAGCAGTAGCCGTTATGTGAGATCGTGGGAGACTTGCCTAATTTGCAGATAGTTAGCTAATAGGATATTTCCAATTATATCAGGGGATTTTGGCTTGATTTAGCTGATACGAACACACAAACACACACACACTCTCTATCTCTCTCTCTCTCTCTCGCAACATTCAAACTGTTCTACGCACAAACACTAGAATTCAATTGTAACAAGCTCAAGATCTTCCAAAGTTGTAATCTATTTCTTGCAATATAGTTGATAGTGATAGTTTTCACTATCCGAGGTTTTTATGTCGGCGATCTACTAGTGATCAAGGGCTTTTCCTCGTATAAATCCTCGTGTTCATCATTTCATATTCGTTTACACAATTTGTTCAACACATTAGCACTCTACCTCACAATCAAAGTTTGGTCACATTATCATTAAACTGATTTTTGACCAAAACAAAAACTATTTGAAACAAGTTACACAATACGACATGTTTAAGGACCTAAGGACACGATATAGATCACATATGTCGTGAAACAAAAGTTGCTGAAAAATTATAAAAGTCTTAATTCTTAGTTTTTTTAACATAATCCTTAACATATTTGAAACTGTAACAAAAATTCATAAACGTACTCTACTGGTAATTAGTAAAGGGCGTAAGGCACTAAGGGTCAAAGGCACATATTTTATTTAAAAAAATATATAAACAGGTCATTAACAGGTGTTTAACCTGTTTAGACATAAATTTAATTATTCCTTAAGCGTGTCAACTATTTAAGATAGAAAACCTGCTAAGCTCAAACCCAAACTTATTTAAGTTTGTGTCACTCTTGGTTGTGTTGACATGTCTGTGCTAGAATATGCTAGTCCTTATTATTAATAGCTTTCAAAAATAAAAAAAAAAAAAATTGGACATCTTCGTTCTGATGATAACTCATTTCTTGACATCTCCCGTGAAGGTAGTACGTTTGATAATCTTGCAAAACCTGTTTACAATTATGTTTTTATTGTTTGAATGAATTTTATTGATTGTGTTTTTTTCTTATTGATTAGAAATTGTGGTGGTCCAAAAGAAAAAGAAAATCTTTTGGAAACATTTAAATTGGGAAGGCTATGAGTTCAAGTTTCACAAGAAGCGAAAATAAAATTTACAGTTAAAAAAACTTCTTGGAAACGGCTTTCTTACCTTTTCTTTTAACAACCAAGGAGGACGGTTTTATTAACCATCAAACAAAACCCCTATTAGTCGCTAGAAGCCAATTACAATACACCAAAACTTAAGCAACAAACATCATGGAATCAAAATCCAGTCATCTATCAAAGGAAATATGCAACAATTTGGCTCTACGCCTCACCCAAACGAAAGTGTCTTTTTTTGGTCCTTCAATTTTTAATTTTTTAAAGAAAACATCTCTAGAAATATCTTTTATTATAAGTTTATCACAATATACATCTAACTTCAACATTATAAGAATATACATCTAACTTCAAGATATCATATAACTACTTTGCATACGTACATATAAAAACTTTTTGACGGTGATTACAATTTTTCTAAAACGTATCCTTAAAATCCACTTATTACTTTTTTATGAGATTTGAATCCGTACCATTTTAACAAACGTGATGCTATTAGGCTATTGACAAACATACATCCAAATACCCCTTTTATTTTTATGAATAATATTCTAGTAAATTTATAATGATTAAGTTATACTATATTTCTTTTTTGTCAACAACAATTTGGCATACAAGTGCATTGTATGTTGTTCTTAATTATATATTATATATTTTGTCTTTAGACTTGATGTGCATTATTCGCCGAAAGAATGATTATTGCTATAATTCATAAATTGCAAACAAAATATCATAAACATGCTATATGAAAGAAGTTGATTCTTTTTTCCCTTTTTTTAAACAGCATCCTAGATATTTTTAAGATATATACAATGCACCTATAGTATATAGAACTTAAACTCTCAACCTTTGATTATGAAGTTTTAAAATACATACACGCACGTATTATACATAATTTAAACTCTCGACTTTTTAATTATAAATTACATCACTTAGCATCAAATTGTTTTCTTGGGGACATGAAACAAGCCTAATAATTGCACGACTTTCATGCTATGTTTTTAGAATTGGACTGCATGTGTATGCTAGATGATAAATCGTCTGCACAATTAGTTCGATTGAAAACTCTGAAATTATCTTTTTTTTTTTAATTTTTTTCTCATTACAAATCTTATTTAATGATTAATTTACAATTTTTTTAGTTTGTACTTCGTATTTTTTTAACATTACATATATCAAAAGATAAAGTAACATATTTCGCTCTAATTAGATGTTAAATTAAAAGATAAAGTAACATTATCGCTCTAATTAGATGTTCAATACAAAATACTAGTTTAATAGTCAAGAAAACCCTATTTAACTTAATACAAAGTATACGTGGGAAATAACAATAATATTTTATATTTCCTTAAAATCATGATTAATATTTGAAAGAAAAACAGAAATTTAATGGTGATTGTCGCAAGAACTTTATGAAGGCTTGTGTCATACGTTTTGTAGGCCAGTGTGGTTATGCCAGCATCATTGGGATTCAATTTTATATATATAATCACCGCTTTCGAATTAAAGATCTTATTTGTACAGCTTAGTTTAGCCGCATCTGTCCATTAATGTCTGTACCCATCTTCAATATCACCCATGTTTTGTGTAAATAAGTTGAGCCGCTTACATATTATTCAAAATCATATCACTAAAATAACTTTGAATTAGGTCTAGCTTAAACGAGTATTAACTCCGAATCAGGTCGAGCTTAAACGAGTATTAAGGGTCATTTAATAATTGAGCATGAGCTCAAATTTCACATATCAAGCTTGAACTAACTAGCGAGTCTAAATGAGTTTTTTTTTATATATCATTTAAAACATATTAAATATATAGAGGGTGGTTACCTTACAAGAGTGAAATTTTATACGAAGTGTAGGGGATAAGTTCTAGCCTTGATCTCCTAATATCAAAGGCTACAAATAAAGCGGTGACATTTTGATAAATATAAGGTTCAAACAATTTAATAAACAAATAGAGAAATGTTATTCTAGTCTTTTCTCACTTGAACTCCTTACCTTCTTGATTTTCAAACATCTATAATTTTTTTTTACATTAACATTTTTTCTAAAAAAAAGTTACACCGTACTAATGAGCATTTCATTCTTTTTTAATTCGAACATACTATTGCTATAGTTTTCTTAGATTTTTGAAAATTTTATTTTATAAGCTACAAAGTTACGTGATTCTGTAACGTTACGTGATTATGTTTCAGTATGTGATTATGTTACAATAAGTAATTACGTACGGGAACATAATCAATGAATACCTAAATCAATGATACCTTTTTTTTTAATGGCAAATTTGGATCACTGACGAACCACTGGAGTATCATCGTGCCACCAGAGGAATCACCCGATCATATCCATCTCCACTAGGCATAATGCCACACCAATTCAGGAGGAAACCCATTAAATAGGGAAAACCCCCCTTGTGGGCATCGAACCAAGGACCTATTGGTCTCAAATCCTATCCCACCACCAAGATGCCACTAGGCTATAAAGACATAGTATTTAATATGAAACTCCACTGAGTAATTATGTAATTGCGTAACAATAGTTGACTATGTAAATACGTGATTTTATCTTCTGGTCGTTATCTAACCTTGATATTCCACTACTACTACACAAAAATCTAGAACACTACTCTGATACTTTCACTATTGGCAACTCAATACACATAACAACTAACCTGGATTTGGAAACTAAAAAGAAGGCCCCATTTGTAATCGAGGTTTTGAAATTAACCTAAAAATATTTGGAAAAACTGCATAAAAAAGGAACATACATCAGATAATTTCTAAATTTAACAGGTTTTAAGTTTTTAGAAATCTCAGGAGACTGAAATTGACACCTTATAATTGAATTACACTACTACTAAATGCGTGAACTAATAAAATTTAGAAACCACATGTTTTTACAGGGATAATAAAATCGATCAAACTAGAAAAAAATAGGGGGTCTGGATTAGTAAAGATCCAGACTCGAGATGAAGGAATTTGGGCTTGAGAGTCACACAAACCACCTATGCCCTATGACTTCAAACGAATCAAAAGTTATGCCCATTTTAAGTCGGACCCTTTTTCTAGCCCACTTGCTTTTAATCCAATTGCTTCAGGTGCAAATTCGCCAACTCTTGGATAAACTCTGGCGCTCCACATCAACTTACTATTTGAGAACAATGAACTATAAACAAGACGACAATAGGAAGCTAAAATAAGAACTTGAGAACAACGAACTATATATAAACAGGAGGACAATAGAAAGCTAAAATAAGAACTTAATTGCTCCAAACAAGATGACTTTTGCAACATAAAAAAATTTAACTTTTTGGAGCTATCATTGGTTTATATGTTAGGAAACTACCAAGTTTAATATAATTATTAGTTTCATCGTCTCAAATGGGGCACTAAACTACATTAACATTCTGAACCAGAAAAAGCAAATGACCTGCAAAATGTATTCACCATCTGAATTGGTTAATTAGTTCGGACATAACCAAAAAGGTTGGGAGTTTCGGACATAACCAAAAAGGTTGGGAGTTTAAAACCTGCAAAGTGTTGGTTATGCCGTTATGGTGTATTTATTTAAAAAAATATAAACTTATTGTTAAAAATGATGGTTCAAACACACAAATACTAAATCATCTAAGGTTTTGGAAGACAAGTAAAGTGGTTATGCTAACACCAAATCACAGATGAAACATTCTATCAACAACAACTAAAGTTCAAAATATGAAAAATGAACTACACCTAATTACATAATCCCCACCTCAAAAAAAAACCCAGATATTGTAAGTTGCAACACATGTATAACATTCATCCAAGAAACCAAGAAGAGCAAATCCAAAACTGGATATACAAAACTGTACATGTTAATGAAGATGACACATTGACACCCATATAAAACGTAGAAACGCAGAAGAATGTGACTCATCTAGAGGTGACAACTAAGCTAAACCCAAACTCAAATACTAGTTTTTGATGGTGGCCGGGTTTCTTGGGTCTCATACAGCAAGTCCATCTCAAAATTTGGAAGAACAAAACACCTTTTTCTTCCCTGTGATAATATTGAAATTTAGGAGGTGTGAAAGATTTGAGCGGAGCCCGAGCTCGTTTATGATTGAGCCCGGCTCGGCTTATTAAACATAAGAGAGCTCGAACTTGAGTGCAACTTGTTTACTCCGTTTAGAGCTCTATTTCTAAAGTTCGAGCTCGACTTGTAAGTAGTAGTTTTTCAAGCTTGAGCTCGGCTCTAGCTCAGCTCATTTTGTTGTTTATAGTATATACTTGATTATTTTTTTATTTAGATAGTTGGTTTATTTTATACTACTATAACCCTTTATACATATATTTTACACATACTATATATATATATATATATATATATATATATATATATATATAATTTTATCAAAATTTTCATATTCAGTATAAATTTTTACGTGATTACGTATTCAATATAAATCTATTACATGATTACCCATTCAATATGATTTGTTATAATTGATGTTATTACAATTATGTTCATTACGAGATTACACATTTAATAATAAGAACTTAATTGTTTATGTTTTATTGCGTAGTTAAATATCTCAAATATAAGAAATTATGTGGTTATTATAGGTTTATTGGCTAATAGTTTGTATTACATTTATATTTATACGTGATTAGACCGAAAATATTAGGTATTTCATGAAATATTATGTATTGCCTGTTTGTTTTTTATTATAGTTATGGTTAGTACGTAATTACGTAATCACTTAGTGAGGTTTCAGATAAATACTATAATGAAATCATGTAATCACGTAATGGTATTCAAAAGCCTATAATTGAAAAAAAAAAGACCCAAATTGTCATCAAACCTATTGAAAATAACCAATTTTCGAAGAAAAAAAATCATTCAAAAGTACCCTTTCTCTGAAATCAATTGTATGACAGAAAACTAATGATGGCAAAAAACTTTATGTGATACAAAGAAAATAATATATTAAATGTAAACACAACTTACTTCTGTCAAGAAACTTGTATACGAGGCATCAAACGACCGCCAAAAGTTTTTCTTTGTTATGGGGATGATGACTGCGTTTAGCAGCTGAAAAGAGACTCGAAATATGGATGCCTGAAGGTTTTTAAATTTCCTTTCTAATGACATGTTCACTCTGATATTCTATATACACACTGACATACAATACTGTTATATACAACATATTGGTTTATTCATCCTGGGAAAGGGAATTATTGAGGTTGCAGAAAGAGAAGGGAATTGTGTAATAACTAGTGGGATTTCCCACGCTTCACTGCATACTTTCGATCGGTATCGGCACGATTCATTAAAGTATATGTATGATACGTGCACTTGGTATAACAACTAAAGAGAGACCCCCAAAAGGATATCGGCACGTGTTTTACATTGATCAAAAAGTATATAAATAAATATTAGTAATAGTGCCAATGTTGTTCGGGTGACGCATCGGTTCGGTTGTTGGCACTCACTATAGCATACGGTACTGAGAATAATCTAATTTCAATACAACTTTATTTTCAATCACTTTTATACCGTCACGTTGAGAAAACCATGAAAACGAATATGTTACCAGTACCGATATAGTTCGAACAATATTGGTTTGGTTCGTCATGGTAAAAAACAATAATATGTACCCTTTCAATTAAAAGTTTTATCGAATCGTAGATGAAAATAAACATGTTATAACGACGTATTCAAAATATTATATTACGTTACTCAAATAACAGAAAAGGTAAAAGATGTAACTGTATATAGAAAACTCAACGAGTTTGGTATCACCGTGTCGAGGAAACATAAAACCGAATACAACAACGGTATTGATTTTCGTCAGAATAAAATTATTATCGAATCGTAGATAAAAATAAACACGTCGCACTGGCATATTCGAAATTTTATTAAACGTATATTATATTATTCGAATAAGGGTAAACAACTTATAAAACATTATGTTATATTATATTTCTTAAATAACAAAAAGTGTAAACGACATCACTTTATATTACTGTGTATAACCCGGTTTTAAATGAAATTTAAGTCTAAACGTAGGCAAAAGTAATTACATCGCAATAACATACTCATAATCTTATAAATCATTATATTTTTTAGGCTTAAATGCCATTTTAGTCCTTGTGGTTTTGGCCATTTTGCCAATTTAGTCCAAAGATTTCATTTTTCGCCTGTGGGTCCAAAAGGTTGTAAGTCCCAACAACTCAACAATCGGATATCAAACACTAAATAAGTAGCGGAAATACAAGTAAGATGTAGAAGATCAAAGCTAATTGTATTGATTCAAGAACAAACGAGCACACGATATCAAATCGTCTGGTACTCTTGTCGATAATAAGCACACAAATTCTCTAGAGAACCAACAATCAAAAACTGATTAGGAACCTCCTATTTATAATTACATAGGAAGCCCTATTACATAACCTAAAGCCCAGGCCCAATTAACAACTAAACATATATTCAATCCCATAGAATCGATTCAACCCAAAAGCTGCACCCACATTCTTCATAATCACCTATTTTGGTCTAATTTTCTGATCAGCTGTTCGAGGAGGATTATGAATGTAACGATCAACTGCTTCTTCATGTTCTTTGACCAATTGAGCCCTTTCCGCTGCTGTAGACTCTTTAGGAGGTTCACCAAACTCTTGGGAAACTTCCCTTCCAACTTCTGCTTCAGATCCATAAACATAGCAGTTGATGACCCAAGGTTTGTTTCAAGCACTTGTATCTTTTCATGCTTGTGCGTAATCTCTTCCATTAAACTAGCAATCTGTACATCTTTAAAAATTTTATCTTCCTCAAGTGTAGTGATTCTTCTCGTCAAGACTCCAAAGTCAATATCACCAAATAACTCTTCGCTACCAGAGCTATCAGCAATTTCTCTTCCAACAGCTTTCTCTGCTTCACTCACTTCCTTCTCAATAGCCTTTTCAGATTCAACCGTCTCCTTTTCAGCATCCTTAACAGATTCAGAATGTTTCCTAATGTCTTGCTGTAATAACGCTGCTGCTTTAAGTACTTGTTCATCTGAAGGAGCACTACTCGATCCTTCTCCAGATTTAGGAGCAGGCATAAATTCCATGACTCTCGGATTAAGATAAAAATCAATAAAAGCATCGCTCACAGGAGTTCCAGACACAGGCACTTTAGGTTGCTCAGAAGTAACAGACACTGATGGATTAGAAGTAGCTACCTCAGCTGATATTTCCTCACGACTGATCCTAGGATCTCTTCGACTATGTTTCCTAGGATGAAGATCAGCCATGGGATCTTCAGTCACGCCTTCAGCTTCAGCAAAAACATGCTCAATAATTGGAGCGTCTGTATCAGTTAAGTTCACATTCTGTTCTTCAGTTGTCTCAGTGGTTGCCGCTTCATCAATCTCATCATCACCTAACTCAGCAGCATCTAATACATTCTCCTCAAAACCTTGTCCATCTTCCTCCTCTTCACTTTCAACCCATGTTAGATCAACATCTTCAACTGGTACAACTAACTCCGAAGGAGCGTCAATTATCTGAACATCGTGTTCGGCTGCAATAACTGTATTAACATCTACATTCGGTTCAACAATTTCTGAGAATATACCAAACTTCTCTAGCTCTCGTCTGTTCTCATATCTCACACCAACATTTTCTCTCGACTTCTGGTTCAGCATCGAAAATACCATATGATTCATAATTTTAACATCATATGTCTTCATAGTCACCGACAGCTTCGGGTATTTAGTTTCCAGGATCAATTGAAGGAATCTGGGAAACTTGTACCAGTACTTATCATTAATCGTCTTCACGTTCACCATCATATCTTCAAACACGCTCTTCGAGTAGTTGTACTTCCACCCCTCAACCAAAGCCACTACACCCGATGCCTGTCTCATAGTTAACTTATCGAGTCCACTTTTGTTCCCGCTTATGCGTACCAAATAAATATGAGCAAGAAATCTCCAATACGGATGCAAAAGCTTCTTGAGCAACGGAGGACAAGTTCCTTCATAACTCATTCTGACCAGAACTTCCATCACCTTCTCTTTCGAATACTCTACAGGATCACTCTCCGCATCACCAAACAGTAATATGTCACGAACGTCTTGCTCGGAGACTGAGACTTCGGTATCACGAACTTTGGACTTAATCACAGTGTCTCCCTTGCTGGCAGATGCATAATCCCAAAAATCCTTGATCCAGTCTTCACTTATAATTGGGTTTTCTCGAGTGCGTGAGCTAATCTGCATGTGTTAATCCAACGATCATGGATTTATAGCTCTCAAAGCCCTTAGGAGGATCCGACAAATAACACGCCACGTTCATTCCCCTTTACCAAGTCAGAACATGAACAACTGAGGCTTTCTTTCCAGTATCTGCACCAAACCAAATAGATTATAATAAGATGATCACATTTTTGAAACAATATTTAAGTGCTTGAAAATAATTTATTATATTTTAAAAAAACAGTCCACAAAAGTATTCTGTTAATTTGAATCTAAAATTTTATCAAACAGCTCAAAATTGTGCGATTAGGCCTAAGTTTATAAAAACAGTTTCAAAATGGCCCAAAAACACTGAATCAGGCCCAAAAACATTAAACAGGTGTGCGATCAAAACAATACTGTGCGATTGACTTTTAAGTGTGCAAGGGGTGTGTCTGCAACAATTTGAAACTTTTGGATCTTCTTGTAATAATCCCAGCCACACACATTGTGCGATCAACTAAACTCAATCAAACACTAACTAGTCAACAAAAGCACTCGCACAATTAGGTTTGGTCAACAACAGTCACTCGCACACTCTGTTTGGTCAACAAAAGACAGTCGCACACTTTGTTTGATCAACAAAAGACACTTTGACTCGCACACTGACAATTCTCCAAGTGTGCGAGGGATAAAATGGTCAGTTTATCAACTGTGCGAAGGACAAAACTATCCAGTGAATACACATTATCCACCTCGCACACTTGTCAAGGGCAAATATGGAATTAAACCCAAGTGTGCGAGGGCATATATGTCATTTTCTGACTATGCCATCACATCTCCTTCTCCGATAGTCTTTTCCGGTCACTCTGCAAATTCCAGTCATCTTCTCCGGCGAGTCATACAATATTCCGGCAAGTATTTAAAACTATAATCACAATCAAGGCTTGCACACTAGATATTGTTGGAAGCTATTAATGAACACTCAAATCTTAATCAAGAAATCACCAATATCAAGCCCTGTTTATGCTAAAAAAACCCCCAAAAATCTCTCTCCTTCGATCAAACGTATTACCGGATCGATCAACAACAACAAACAAGGCAAACAAACACACATGTATTCTCAATCACTTCAATCAAAAACTTGAACAACTAACCTTTTGCTTTGCCTTTTTGATTCGACATGTTATCAATGTAGATTAAAGTTCTTGAACTCAATTCTTATGTTGAAAGTGTAAATCAAACAGTAGGTGTGCAATTGTTTTAAACTCAGAAAAACAAACAAGTGATGATAAAGTGAAAAGGTGTTTCAGCCGTCGCACACCCTAATTAATACCCTATTTTCCCTTTTTTTTCAAATCATAGGGCCCACCAAGTGTGCGGTGGGCCAAGATGCAACCGTCAAACCGTTTGGATTTTGTGGGGCCCACCAGTGATGAATCAGGCTGTAATTTCAGGATCAGAATTTTAAAATTTATTTTGTACAATTTTCACAAAAGCACAGTCTTTCTCGATTCTCAAACGAGGTCACTTTTTCACAACATACAAATCACACAACACATATCTAAAACACACATATTTCCGCACGACAATTAAAACAAAATAAACAAAAATTTCTGGCCTGCAAGCAATTTTCTTTAGGGATCAAATCGTTTTCCAGACAATCTAAGGAACATTTTTCAGTGTGAACTTAATCAGACTGGTCTCAACGACTGCCAGTATGTTTGTCCACTAAACTTAGCGCTCAACTTTCTACTTTCAACTTCGTGATATACTTAAGGTAGATTTATACTAGAATATTTGTGTGTCCCATTCCAAGACATACCCCCACGATCAATGTATGAGTTCAAGTTTCACAAGAAGCGAAAATAATTGGAGCGTCTGTATCAGTTAAGTTCACATTCTGTTCTTCAGTTGTCTCAATGGTTGCCGCTTCATCAATCTCATCATCACCCAACTCAGCAGCATCTAATACATTCTCCTCAAAACCTTGTCCATCTTCCTCCTCTTCACTTTCAACCCATGTTAGATCAACATCTTCAACTGGTACAACTAACTCCGAAGGAGCGTCAATTATCTGAACATCGTGTTCGTCTGCAATAACTGTATTAACATCTACATTCGGTTCAACAATTTCTGAGAATATACCAAACTTCTCTAGCTCTCGTCTGTTCTCATATCTCACACCAACATTTTCTCTCGACTTCTGGTTCAGCATCGAAAATACCATATGATTCATAATTTTAATATCATATGTCTTCATAGTCACCGGCAGCTTCGGGTATTTAGTTTCCAGGATCAATTGAAGGAATCTGGGAAACTTGTACCAGTACTTATCATTAATCGTCTTCACGTTCACCATCATATCTTCAAACACGCTCTTCGAGTAGTTGTACTTCCACCCCTCAACCAAAGCCACTACACCCGATGCCTGTCTCATAGTTAACTTATCGAGTCCACTTTTGTTCCCGTTTATGCATACCAAATAAATATGAGCAAGAAATCTCCAATAGGGATGCAAAAGCTTCTTGAGCAACGGAGGACAAGTTCCTTCATAACTCATTCTGAACAGAACTTCCATCACCTTCTCTTTCGAATACACTACAGGATCACTCTCCGCATCACCAAACAGTAATATGTCACGAACGTCTTGCTCGGAGACTGAGACTTCGGTATCACGAACTTTGGACTTAATCACAGTGTCTCCCTTGCTGGCAGATGCATAATCCCAAAAATCCTTGATCCAGTCTTCACTTATAATTGGGTTTTCTCGGAGTGCGTGAGCTAATCTGCATGTGTTAATCCAACGATCATGGATTTATAGCTCTCAAAGCCCTTAGGAGGATCCGACAAATAACACGCCACGTTCATTCCCCTTTACCAAGTCAGAACATGAACAGCTGAGGCTTTCTTTCCAGTATCTGCACCAAACCAAATAGATTATAATAAGATGATCACATTTTTGAAACAATATTTAAGTGCTTGAAAATAATTTATTATATTTTAAAAAAACAGTCCACAAAAGTATTCTGTTAATTTGAATCTAAAATTTTATCAAACAGCTCAAAATTGTGCGATTAGGCCTAAGTTTATAAAAACAATTTCAAAATGGCCCAAAAACACTGAATCAGGCCCAAAAACATTAAACAGGTGTGCGATCAAAACAATACTGTGCGATTGACTTTTAAGTGTGCAAGGGGTGTGTCTGCAACAATTTGAAACTTTTGGATCTTCTTGTAATAATCCCAGCCACACACATTGTGCGATCAACTAAACTCAATCAAACACTAACTAGTCAACAAAAGCACTCGCACAATTAGGTTTGGTCAACAACAGTCACTCGCACACTCTGTTTGGTCAACAAAAGACAGTCGCACACTTTGTTTGATCAACAAAAGACACTTTGACTCGTACACTGACAATTCTCCAAGTGTGCGAGGGATAAAATGGTCAGTTTATCAACTGTGCGAAGGACAAAACTATCCAGTGACTACACATTATCCACCTCGCACACTTGTAAAGGGCAAATATGGAATTAAACCCAAGTGTGCGAGGGCATATATGTCATTTTCTGACTATGCCATCACATCTCCTTCTCCGATAGTCTTTTCCGGTCACTCTGCAAATTCCAGTCATCTTCTCCGGCGAGTCATACAATATTCCGGCAAGTATTTAAAACTATAATCACAATCAAGGCTTGCACACTAGATATTGTTGGAAGCTATTAATGAACACTCAAATCTTAATCAAGAAATCACCAATATCAAGCACAGTTTATGCTAAAAAAACCCCCAAAAATCTCTCTCCTTCGATCAAACGTATTACCGGATCGATCAACAATAACAAACAAGGCAAACAAACACACATGTATTCTCAATCAGTTCAATCAAAAACTTGAACAACTAACCTTTTGCTTTGCCTTTTTGATTCGACATGTTATCAATGTAGATTAAAGTTCTTGAACTCAATTCTTATGTTGAAAGTGTAAATCAAACAGTAGGTGTGCAATTGTTTTGAACTCAGAAAAACAAACAAGTGATGATAAAGTGAAAAGGTGTTTCAGCCGTCGCACACCCTAATTAATACCCTATTTTCCCTTTTTTTTCAAATCATAGGGCCCACCACGTGTGCGGTGG
Organism: Scalesia atractyloides; assembly: GCA_947069175.1. Classification (NCBI taxonomy): domain Eukaryota; kingdom Viridiplantae; phylum Streptophyta; class Magnoliopsida; order Asterales; family Asteraceae; genus Scalesia; species Scalesia atractyloides. The sequence goes on from CAMTDV010000008.1 coordinate 86,096,729, forward strand.
GCCAAGATGCAACCGTCAAACCGTTTGGATTTTGTGGGGCCCACCAGTGATGAATCAGGCTGTAATTTCAGGATCAGAATTTTAAAATTTATTTTGTACAATTTTCACAAAAGCACGGTCTTTCTCGATTCTCAAACGAGGTCACTTTTTCACAACATACAAATCACACAACACATATCTAAAACACACATATTTACGCACGACAATTAAAACAAAATAAACAAAAATTTCTGGCCTGCAAGCAATTTTCTTTAGGGATCAAATCGTTTTCCAGACAATCTAAGGAACATTTTTCAGTGTGAACTTAATCAGACTGGTCTCAGCGACTGCCAGTATGTTTGTCCACTAAACTTAGCGCTCAACTTTCTACTTTCAACTTCGTGATATACTTAAGGTAGATTTATACTAGAATATTTGTGTGTCCCATTCCAAGACATACCCCCACGATCAAGGTAGGCACAACGGTTTACTATGTTGGTAATTTATACTGGAATCATCCTAGCTTTACAATGTTGGACCATCGATCACAGGTATGTACCATCGTACAGTCAAAATTCTCAATGTGGTTGTCCAACGAGGGTAAGACAGATACCTTTTGGTACAAATTTTGCTTTAAAAACACACGGAATTCTAACTCATTTGAGCTTATATTCCTTAAGGTTTTGTCTAAATTGGATCTTTTAAGATATCCGGACTGTGTCTAGGTCTGCATATAGTCTGGATGCAACAGAAGGACAGCCAAGATTTGACTCAACAATATAAACAACTAACACCTTAAGTATTGGCCATCTATCAACGTAAGATTTAAGACCATAAAATCATACGCCGAAGGTATGTGACCCACTTAGTACCTAGTTCGATATGTTTGTATCATTTTAGCTTATTTTATCTGTTTGAGCGCTAATCCTACCAACATATCGCTTTCGATCCAAGTCTTCTCAGCTACAACACCTTACACGTGTTAGCTTAATCCTTCAAAAGTAGATACATTTCATTTCCCAAGTTGCATCAAAAGCCAAACGAAACTATTTTTGTATTTTTCTGAATTTTTTAAAAGTTTTGATATTTTTCTGAGAGACTACATCCCCCTAAATTTTTTCTTAAAATTGAAAAATAAAAAGAATAAAACGAAAACAATTTTAAGAAACAAATTTACTAAAACGAAGAAATATATTTTTGTGTGACCATGCTCAATCCTCGAATTCGACCATTTTTAGCAATTCAAGCAGAGCAAGAAAACGTGCTTTATCAACCGGTTTTGTAAACTCATCTGTGACATTGTCGTCAGTGTGAATTTGATTCACGGTAATGAGTCCCTAGTTGAAAGAGTCACGTATGAAATGAATTTTTATGGCAATGTGCTTGGTTTTTTTAAAATATACCGGATTTTTCACTATTTGAATAGCTGCATCATTGTCACAATATATGGGAGTTTGGAGAAATTCAAACCGTAGTCGACCAGCTGATGTTGAACCTATATAACCTGGGAACAATAGGCCGAAGCAGCTACATACTCAGCTTCTGCAGTTGACAGCGAGACTATCTGCTGCTTCTTGCATTGCCAGGAGATGAGGCGATCCCCCAGAAATTGGCATCCAGCTGAAATGGACTTCATATTCATACCTGTACATCCAAAATTGTTGTCAGAATACGCACATAAATCAAATGGAGATTCCCTTCGATACAACAGTCCAAGCCGAGGCCTGCCCTTGAGATATCGAAAGATTCTCTTAACAACATTTAAATGAGAAAGTTTAGGGGTAGCCTGATAACGTGCACACTGACACACAGCAAACATGATGTCTGGTCTACTGGCTGTCAAATACATCAATGAGCCAATCATCGACCTGTACCGTGTCTCATCAACCGCTTCCCCTTCCAGATCTTCGGTCATCACTGGACTTTCTGCCATAGGAGTATTTGCAGGTTTTGCGTCCTAGAGTTTGAATTTGGCAATAATGTCGTCAACATACTTCCCTTGATGAATCAGAGTGCCTTTGGAATCTTGACAAACTTGCAATCCCAAAAAGAAAGTCAGTTCTCCCAATGCACTCATTTCAAACTGCTTCTTCATCACTTCTTCGAACTCCTTGCACAGTGCATCACTAATGGATCCAAAAATGATGTCGTCCACATAGATCTGCACCAAGATCTGATCTTCATCCACTCTTATGATAAACAGTGTCTGATCAATGACACCACGAGTGTAACCGTTTGTTAGCAGGTGCTCCGTCAATGTGGCATACCAAGCACGGGGAGCCTGGTGCAACCCATACAAGGCTTTGTCAAGCTTGTAAACATGACGAGGACACTTCTTGTCCACACAAATAGGTGGTTGTGATACGTAGATTTCTTCCTTCACTTTTCTCTAAAGAAAAGCCGTCTTGACGTTCATTTGATAGACTTTGAATCCCATGAATGAAGCATATGCCAGAAATATTCGAATAGCTTCCAATCTGGAAACAGGAGCATACACTTCATCATAGTCAAGACCTTCAATCTGCATGAACCCTTGAACCACCTGTCTAGATTTATTTCGAACAATCACCCCACTATCATCTCTTTTATTTCTATAAACCCATCGCGTACCGAGCGATTTGTTTCCAGCTGGCAAACCAACCAATTTCCATACTTTCAACTTCTCAAACTGGTTCAACTCATCTTGCATTGCGTCTACCCAGCTAGGTTCTTTAAGAGCCATATCAATCGTCTTCGGCTCGATCTGTGAGATGAAACAGGAAAACAGACAAGTGTTGATCGTTCCTGTCTGACTTCTGGTCAAGACTCCTGCTCCTATAGGTCCAATCACATTTTCGATGGGATGATCACGTTGGACACTAGTAGGAATAGCAACTTCTGGAGTAGTTGCAGTCGATGGCAAGTTAGTCAGGTTCTCTACTAATGTCATCTCAGTTTGGTCAACAATCGGTTCCTCTTCCGAACCATTAGCATCAAATTCATTAGGGATGGGACCATCGAACAGGTTGTTTTGGTCATTTGGCGTGTCCTCATTATCAGCAGAGTTCAACGCTTCCCCTTCTTCATTTAGGATGTCGGAGTAACCAGGTGCAACTTGTATCTCTAGTGCAGATGTTGAAGATGAGGTTGTAGGTGTGCGATCCCCCACAACTGTAGCATCCCCCTCAAGTTCAACATCCCCCTCTTCTTCAGTGTTATAAGGAACAATTGAGGGTTGAGAACCAGCATTCATCTGACTTGAGGTACCTGCATGATCAATCGGCAATTCATCAAAAATATCGAAAGATTTAAAAAGATAAGCATAACTATAGAGAGTAAATGGCCCGTTTCCAGCATCAGTTTGATTCTCCTCAAGCCATTGTACATCAAAAGACTCTATTATCTGTCTTGTCTTCTTGTTGTACACTCTATACGCCGTCTTGTTCTCAACCACAACCTTCCCTGCATATCCAATAAAATAGCATTCATCTCCTCTAGCATCGAACTTAGGTATTGCTTCCAAATGTAGGAGAGTGCATGGACAGCCGAAGGCTCTGAAATGCCCAACATAGGGCTTTTCCCCAAATGGTACTTCATGAGGTGTCTTCATGCGTGCTTTATTTATAATAACTTTGTTCTGAACATAGCACGCAGTATTGATGGCCTCGTCCCAGAAGAAAACAGGGAGCTTGGAATCGCACAGCATTGTTCGAGCTGCTTCTATCAGGGTTCGATTCCTTCTTTCAACAACTCCATTTTGTTGAGGAGTTCGAGCAGCACTGTATTGTCTAGCGATTCCTTTTTCAGCACAGAAAAAGTTCAGTTCAGTATTCGTGAACTCAGTGCTGTTGTACTTTGAATTCCTTTCACTTTCTTCCCAATCTGATTTCCCATAAAGATAATAAATCTTTTTACTAGCTCTGCAGTCTCACTTTTGTTAGCTAAAAAGAAAACACAAGTAAAGCATGAGAAATCATCAGTAATAACTAAACAGTAAGACTTTCCTAATAGACTGAGAACATTCATAGGACCAAAGAGATCCATGTGAAGCAACTGCATTACACTGTGAATTGTGTTGACAGTTTTTGGAAAATGAGGTTTTCGAAGTTGTTTGCCTTTAGCGCATGAAGCACATTTTTCAAAAGTTATAAAATCTTTAACCCGAAGACCCCTTACCAACCCAAGTTTTGCAACACGATTCAAGTGTTTAACATTTGAATGACCTAAACGACGATGCCACAGAATAGCATTGTGTTCAGAGACTTAGATAAAAAGACAGGCAACGCTTTCAGTGGGCGGTTTGTTCATGTCAATGACGTAAGCATTGCCCTTTTGGTCAGATTTTAGCAGAATCCATTCATCAGGAATGACCATTCCTGGTTTCAAAATAAAACAATGTTTCTCAGTAAACAGAGTTGCATAACCCTTATCGCAAATTTGAGAGACACTTAGCAAACTGTGTTTCAGCTCGGGAACATAGTTGACATCTTTGAAGCAAAGATTTTCGTTTCTGACAGTCCCCTTTTGCGTGTTCTTCCATCTCTCTCCTCCCGCAAATGCAGCATATCCACCATTAAAATTGACAAGGTCGGTCAGTTGGGATAAGTCGCCAGTCCTGTGCCTGGAACAGCCACTGTCGATGACCCAAAGTCGAATGACAGCCTTCCAGAGCCGTTCCTCAGTTTCAGACGAGGGAGTTTCGTTAATCTGTGCCATAAGAGCTTGATAGATCGTCTCCTCAACTGTCTCAGAGACTGACTCCATGTCTTCTTTTACCAGTGCCACAAGAGCCTGATTTGCCTGAAACAAGTTGTCTGCAGTGATCTAAAGATCATTCACTTGTTGAGACCAGTCAAAACCCCCTCCTTCCTGTGCCACTAATGCATTTCCTGGATGTGCAGTGGAATTTGATCCAGGCCTGGTATTTTGATTTCTGGAGGGTGAGTTTGGAGGAACACTGATCCCTGCACACAAGACACTCAGGTTTGAAGTAGACACATTGTTTGAGTTAGGTCTTGACGAAGAACTAACTGTGAATGTCACGTTTGAATATGATCGTTCCTTTTTGGGTTGACGACATTCACAAGAAAAATGACCGGGTTCGTGACAATTAAAGTATCAGAGCTTCGACTTGTTCCAACCAAGCTCCTTGTTGGATGCTTCCCAAGTATTTCTTCCTGTCTTTTTCATGAAATTATTTGCGCGAAACACGACCATTGCCATCTGCCAAGTAATGTCCATTTCTTCAACATCATCAGGATGGACTTCATGAAGCTCATCTGTACCAATTTGAACTGCGGTTATCTTGCCAGCAACAAAAGCGTTGTAGCAATTCATCACTCCAACCATAAACGCCATGTTTTGCTCAAATTCTTAGGCATTGTAATTTAAGACGAGGGCTGAGTAGGCGAAGAAGCCGATTGAGGTGCAAACTGAGGTTGGCTAATCTGTTGGGCTGAGACTGGAATGTAACTGGATTGACCACTATATGGTAACTGAACAGTGGATGATGCAGTAGTAGAGAAAGAATTTCCAACTCCTTGCTGCGAAACAAGTGCAGTATTTGTCAATACACCCGCATTGTTGTAGCTTGTGATTGTACAGTCTCTGCTTGTCATCCATCTCATAGGACCTTAGCAATGAAATCAGCTCTGCAAGACTCATCCTTGATAGATCCCTGGTCCTCTTGATGAGAGTGACGTTTGTATCCCAGTTTCTTGGAAGAGCATTCAACAGTTTCTTGTTGGTGGCAGAATTTTGCAGTGTAATATCATATGTTCTCATGTCACTAACCAGGGAGATGAACCTTTGAATTTGATTTTATAGTGTTTCTCCTGGATAATGATTGAACATGTTAAACCTTTGAGTGAGCATCTCCCGTCTGCTTTCCTTCATCTCTTCGTTCCCTTCATACATTGCCAACAATGTTGTCCATAATTCTTTCGCAGATTTTGCCTCTCGAACACAAATATCAATTTCTGGAGCAAGTGTAGAATACAACATAGCCAGAGCTTTGTCATCTATATCTAGCTTCTCACGATCCTCTTTAGTGTACTGGGATTCTGGCTTGAGTTCGGTGGTTCCTAAAACTTCATCCACCACGTATGCGATCACTGTTGGTCCATTGCAGATTGACCTCCAAGCCTTTGGATCCTTGATTCTCATTACTGAATGAACCTGAACTTCCATTCTGAGAAGGATCCCCCCAAGATCAATTTGGGAATCCTGTTGTTTGTACCAATGATGTTGTCTAGATCTTAGTTAATTGCTGCCTTTTCACTCAAAGCTAACTGATTAGTGGGATCCATTTCTGAAAATCAATCGAAAAAATAAGCAACAGACAAGTTTTAGATATAAGTTTATTTTAATTTTGGTCTGTTTGATTTTAACTTAGTTTGATTTATCAGTTTAGAAAAGTCCAATTATCGGTTCAATAGATCGTACACTTGAAAGAGGTCTTTATGCAAATTTTAATAGTTCAAGAACAGATTCGCACACTTATACGTCCAACAATCAGTTAAATATCAGTTCAAGACCAGTTGTATAGTTCAAAACAGGTCGCAGAGTTCAAAATTGTTTAAACAGTCCAAAGCAGTCGCACAATGAGCAAAGGTTCAAAACAAGTCGCACACTTGTCAAGAAATTCAAAACAAGTCACACACTTGTCAAAAGATCCAAGACAAGTCGCACAGTCCAACAGGTCACTCGCACACTTGTCAAAAAGGTTCAAAAACAGGTCGCACAATCCAACACTAATATTTGCAGTCACACACTGATGTTGGACCCGTACACTTGACAAGTTTGGGCTTGCAGAGTTATCTTTTGGGCTCGCACAGGTGTTACAGGCCCAGTTTCTTGGATCACACACTTGTGTAGCACACTTGAGTCGCACAGTGGAGTCGAACAAGAATTTTTGGTGATATAACCAAATCCCCATAAATCCGACAAGTATCAATTCGAATTTCTTCGAAGATTATCTTGCAACCACTTTCTAAAAATCTTGCAAACACAAATTAATTCAGTACCAAAGATCAAACTCACAGTTTCTTTCAAAGATTTTATTAGAATCGTGAAGAGCTTAGAGTAAAAGTCCAGAATTTTGCCAATTTTAATAAAACAATGGATTAAAATTTTTGCAGTTTTTCTTACAAAAACACTTGATCTATTTAATTTTGTGAGCTGGATCCAAATACTATGTCAATTTTATGAGATACGGATGATTCGCACACTTCAATTGACACAAAATAAATCAAAATATTTGATCAATCACACAAAACAAAGAAAAACCAACCTATTCCACCGATGAACTGTCACACCCCGACCCGCAGCAGAAAAGGTGACCGGGGCATGATTGGGTTATCATCAAAGCTCATGACATTTATTATACGTTTCATATTCATTTATACAATTTAATGGAAATTTACAATAATGATACAACATGTTCTAACTATCAGTCTAAGCTTCTTGGTTCTCTTCTAAGGCATATCCTATGTTTTCCTTGCTTCAACCTGTTCACCTGTATCATGTGTAAAAAGGTTTTTGGATCAACATAATGTTGGCGAGTGATCCTATGGGAAAACATTTGAACAAGTTTATCCAATTGATTATAAATAATGTGCATACCACATATGAGTAAATGTAGATGTAAATTTATTCACACAACACATAATATTGAATATTGAACACACAAACACCAAATGATTGTTTTGAGGCACGCGTTGTTCGACTCGTCTCCCACGAGGAACTGATGGGCCTAATGAATGAGTTTTGAGGCACGCGTTGTTCTTACGAACTGATGGGCCTAATGTATGAGTTTTGAGGCACGCGTTGTTCTTACGAACTGATGGGCCTAAATAATTTGCATACAACTTTGACAATATGTAATACATCACAACCAATAATAGTTACATTCTAGTTTAGTTCATATAATGGTATAGCACAAATTTGCATAAGAGAATTAGTTTAAACGACACATGATACACCCCAAAACATGAATAAAAGGGGAGTTTGTAAGAATTCACTCACATTGGGTGCGTTCGGTTGATGAGGTTGAATGCACGCGAAATGGTGTTAACCACAAGTGAAATTAACCTAGATAAATCGCATTATGGTTTGGTAAGTAAACGGATTTTATTAATCTATTTTAGTAGGATTGTTGGGTGTATTTTTGTGAGTTTGAGGCTATTTTCTAACCTTAAAAATGTTATTTTTAAGTATTTTTAATTGATTTTTATTTAAAATAATTAAATAAAAATAATAAAAAAATATTTGATTTTTTTTTTGCTACAGTTGACTTTGACCGTTGACTTTGACTGATGGTTTGACCGGTTCGAAAGGCATATTGTTGTGCGCTGGGTGAGGCTCGAACCCGAGACCTCCCGTACGCGTGCACGCAGCTCTATCAACTGAGCTACGTGTCTAACCCCTCATATATCCGATTTTAATTATATATATATATTAATTAGATTTTAAACAGAATTCCTTTATTTTAAAAACGAATTAATCTAGCGAACCGGTGCGCTCCACAGGTCTCGAACCCGGGACCTGTGGGTTAGCGTACACACAGTCCACCGCTGGACGGTGTGTCTCACTTGGTTATAAACTCGGTTATCAATATACTTAACATATACCTAAATCAATCCGGTTCAGTTTTGCGGAAAAAGGAATTTTTATTAAGGCAGCGTGTGAGGAACAATACTCGAACTCGAGACCATAGCGTTAAAAGTGCACACAGTCCACCGCTGGACTGTGTGTCTAAACCCGGTAAATAACTTGATTTTAATTATACTTAACCATTACTGAAACGTCGTCTTCTTCACTGTTTTTAACCGGAAGTGACGACTGACTGGTTCGAAAAGTTGATTCAGGTTCCTTTAGCGTTTAATGATCAATTTCAGACGAGATAAAAGTAAAAAGGAAAGGAATTAGGCGTGAAAAGTACCGACTGATTCTCCTCTGTTTTCTGGCAGAACTCCGATGACAGCAATCTTTTTCCGGCGACGAGTGTCTTGCAGCAGAGAGTCTTCCGAAAGCTTACAAAGGTTGTGGGTGACTTCGGTAAAAGTTTAGGGGGTTCAGTAAAGCTCAGAGATTACTGATACGGTTGTCCGGCGAAGTATAAATTATTTCCGGCGAGTGAGTTTTCGCCGAGAAAGGGTGCGATTTGAGTGTGAAATGTTTCTGGCGAGTTGTGGGTGAATTTATAGGGTAGTATCGAGATGAATGGGGTCTGAATTCGGTCTCAATTCGAAGTCAGCCGTTATCCGGCGGTTACAGCTGATGTCGTGGGTTCAGACGTCGGTTATAACCGTCGAGGGAGTTAATCTTCGGTTATTATGAGCGGAAACGTAATTAAACGGCGAAGTCGTCGGGATTTCCGACGACTACTATTTGGGCGGAAATTGATTGAATTCAACTTGCTAACTTGAATATTTGAATTAATTGTCTCTTTTTATTAACAGAAAATCAAAGTGGCGGAGTGGTTGGTTGGCTGAGTGATAAGTGTTGTTGAGCCGGTTATAGACCCGAGTTCGAAACCCGGCAGAAGCAAATCATTTTTATTTTGCGATTTTTATCAGTTTTTCAAAAACTAAATATATATCCCCACATAATAATTGATTACGTATCGTTTAAAATTATTTTGGGCATTTAATTCGCAATGAAAATTTTAACTGACTGTTCGGTTGATAAACGGAGCGGGTTTTATAAATCCGTTTTTGACGGATGTTACAGTATCCCCTGCTTTTTAGAAATTTCGCCCCGAAATTTAAATAGGGATATAATTGACTAACAGAATGATGGTGTTGAGTTTGACAGTTACATGTTTAGAAGAAAATAAGGGTTTAAGTTTTTGTTTGAGGCGGTAACGTTCCTTGTAAAGGTTAAGTATCCTAATACAGGAATCGCTTTTTGTTGCCTACTGTATAAGTATTGTTAAGCAGGAATGATTCGCTAAAATGATATCATGTATAAGAGTTTAGATATGTTTGGAAAAGTATGGTTATACCCTAAGGCAAAACTTCTAATACTACAATCTACACAAAAACACAACAACTAATAATTGAATCCACATTCTGATAGTATATATGTTTGAATGGTGACAGTTCCTCTCTCGTTTGTTATGATGAAAAGGTTAGTCTATGTAGAAATGGATCACATTCCAATTTCTTTAAATAGTGAGATGATATATATGTAACACAAATTTCAACCAAGGCAATACTAAATCCTACATGGAACTTCTCATAACCGCCTGATAACGCCTCTAATCCGTTGGCAAGAATACTTATATATAGGAAGTACCAGCGGCGTATCCACCATATTCTTGTCAAATTTTCATTGGTTTTATCAGTGAATTATGATTAGTCCTATAACTCTACAACCAATACAACAAACATAAAAATACTGAAATGATATATATCTGTGCGATCAAGGCTCAATCAAACGGAGCCGATCGTATTGTATGTACTGAAATTGAAATGTCTGTGCGCTCAAGGCTCAATCAAACGGAGCCGAACGTATTGAATGTACTGAAAATGAAATTGTCTGTGTGCTCAAGGCTCAATCAAACGGAGCCGAGCTTATTGCATGTACTGAAAATGAATAACTTAATCACACAAACAACCTATGCATGGAACCTCTCATAACCGCCTGATAATGCCTCCGATCATTTGACAAGAATACTTATATATAGGAAGTACCAGCGGCGTATCCACCATATTCTTGTCAAATTCTCATTGACTTTATCCGCAAGTTATGATTAGTTCTATGCGACTCTACAACATAAACAACACAACAACCAGCGCTTGAGTCTTAATTCTGATAGTATCCGTGTTTGACAAAACCTCTCTCGTTTAATATGATGGAGAGGTTAGTCTATGTAGAAGTGAGGCACAACTCAACTTCTTTAAATGATGAAACTGAGATATGTCGTGAAGTATGATGATATGAATATTAAATCAATGAGTATAAAACAAACTGAACTAGTAATTTGCATTAAAATTTCTTGGATAAAATTCCAATTGAGATACGTGAAAATAAAGAAAAACATAAGAACTAAGTGATTGGAGTTGAATCTTGATTCTTGGTGAGAGAAGGCTAGTTAAGTGGTTGGTTTGGTCCGTTAACATCTTCAACAGGATTGGCGTTGATGTTATAAACTCTTCCTCTTGCTGGCGGTGGAGCTGGGTTTGCTTGGTTTGCTTGGTTAACTGGGTTTGCTTGAGCTTGGGCGTTTATGATGTTAACCAAACGAGGGCACGTGTTTCTAAAATGGGTAGGGTCGCCACAATTGAAACAAGTTCGAACATATGGGTACATGGGGTATTGAGGTTGTTGATATGTTTGGATCATGGGTTGAGTAGGGGTTGAGGTTTGGTTTTGAGCGGTGCGGCAAACTTTGCTCAAATGACCGTAGCGTCCACAATTTGCACATAGTCGACAGGGTAAAGTAGATGGATGGTGATAGAAACAGGTGTGGCATTGAGGGTGGGGTCCAATGTAAGGCTTCTTGTTTGGGTAAGTTGAGTTGGGTGCTACTTGAGTGATTGGGATAGTTTGAGGAGGTACAACTTGTGAAGCTGGTTGGTTGCGTTGGGTGACGGCGAAGATTTGCCCATCACGTTTTCTCTTAGAAGTAGGTGGTGTAAAGGATTCGGTTCGGGTGGGGTTTGAGGTTTCGGTTGATGCTTTATCCTTCTTCTTCTCCTCTTTGAAATCTTTGTTCCGGATTCGGTTCTCGGTGAGCGCGGTTGCTAGCTCCATTGCTGCTTCCAAAGTTGCAGGCGAGGTGCTTATTACAGGGTCTTGAATCTTTGATGGAAGACCACGAATGTAGTGCTCGATCAAACGGTAGAGGGGAGTGAACAAGTTGGGAACCATTTGATTTAGCTCAAGGAATCTCTTGTTGTATGTGGTGTGGTCGCCTTCCTTTTATTTCAAAGCATGGAACTCATCCTCCAATTTCTTGATTTCGCTTCTTGGGCCAAACCGACTTGTCATGATTCCCTTCAATTCTTCCCAAGTCAAGGTCATAGTTTCTTCAAACCCCGTTTGGTCTTCTCTGTATTCCACCATGTGAGTGCTGTTCCAAGTAAACGACCGGTAGCATAACGCACTTTGCGATCATCGGGGCAATCGCAATTTAGAAAAGTGTTCTCCATTTCTTCGAACCAATGGAGGAGAGCGGTGACACCTTCAGTACCTTCGTATTTTGGAGGATCGCAGGATTTGAAATGTTTGTAGGTGCATTTAGTGACTGAAAGGTTGACAGTGTTTTGATCCTCTTGTTGGGTTGGGTTAACGGAATTAGCGGTAAGGGCTTGTTGAACTTGAACTACGATGTTGGGTATTACGGTCGCCATTTGCTGAGCGATTTGGGCAGCCATGCGTTCACGGGCTTTTCCTGCTCTCATCTTCCTACGGGCGAGGTTAGAAGACATCTACAAGGAATACATCTTAAGAGTATGAGTTGGATGCCTTTGGGATCGTGGGTCGTGTTTGGGAATGAACGTTCATAAAATAAATGTAGAAAAATAGATCTACTACATCCATAGGATGTCTTGGGCTTTGCTCGTATTTGGGCCTTGCATGCCGCCATACTTCACCTTCGTAATCATGTGGGCCCCCATGATTACCGGGTTTTTCATATGGTTCGCATGTGTTAGCCTGGTTACGTACACTAAAACCCGGAGAAAATCGAGAAATATGTAACGTATGATATTCGGAATGTGCCCAGGCATGGACACGGTGACATCTCAAAGTGAGGTTAGTTCGAACGACGTTTGGTGTGGCATGCTTTGGCCTAATAGGTCCGTCGTACTCTCATCGTTAGTCCCCAGGTAGGCAAACTGGTCCGTTATTTTGGATTTATACGAATGCCAACCTAGACAGGACGTCCCGACTACCGGTACTTGTACCCTTCCGGTTACTACATGCCCGTCGCAGAACTTACTTTGATGGGATTTGAAAATTGCAACAAAATCCTTGAATAATGAGAGTATGAAAATGAATTGAATATATAAACATTGATATATGTATAACAAATATGTATATAAGCATGTATGTTTGACTGTAATATGAAACAAATAAATATCACAAGTTTGTATGTAACCACCTAATCAATTAAAATTTAGGCAGACTATAGTATAGGCTCTAAGGGTCTAATAACCTATCCTATATCCCTATAGTCATGGCTCTGATACCAATCTGTCACACCCCGACCCGCAGCGGAAAAGGTGACCGGGGCATGATTGGGTTATCATCAAAGCTCATGACATTTATTATACGTTTCATATTCATTTATACAATTTAATGGAAATTTACAATAATGATACAACATGTTCTAACTATCAGTCTAAGCTTCTTGGTTCTCTTCTAAGGCATATCCTATGTTTTCCTTGCTTCAACCTGTTCACCTGTATCATGTGTAAAAAGGTTTTTGGATCAACATAATGTTGGCGAGTGAATCCTATGGAAAAACATTTGAACAAGTTTATCCAATTGATTATAAATAATGTGCATACCACATATGAGTAAATGTAGATGTAAATTTATTCACACAACACATAATATTGAATATTGAACACACAAACACCAAATGATTGTTTTGAGGCACGCGTTGTTCGACTCGTCTCCCACGAGGAACTGATGGGCCTAATGAATGAGTTTTGAGGCACGCGTTGTTCTTACGAACTGATGGGCCTAATGTATGAGTTTTGAGGCACGCGTTGTTCTTACAAACTGATGGGCCTAAATAATTTGCATACAACTTTGACAATATGTAATACATCACAACCAATAATAGTTACATCTAGTTTAGTTCATATAATGGTATAGCACAAATTTGCATAAGAGAATTAGTTTAAACGACACATGATACACCCCAAAACATGAATAAAAGAGGAGTTTGTAAGAATTCACTCACATTGGGTGCGTTCGGTTGATGAGGTTGAATGCACGCGAAATGGTGTTAACCACGAGTGAAATTAACCTAGATAAATCGCATTATGGTTTGGTAAGTAAACGGATTTTATTAATCTATTTTAGTAGGATTGTTGGGTGTATTTTTGTGAGTTTGAGGCTATTTTCTAACCTTAAAAATGTTATTTTTAAGTATTTTTAATTGATTTTTATTTAAAATAATTAAATAAAAATAATAAAAAAATATTTGATTTTTTTTTGCTACAGTTGACTTTGACCGTTGACTTTGACTGATGGTTTGACCGGTTCGAAAGGCATATTGTTGTGCGCTGGGTGAGGCTCGAACCCGAGACCTCCCGTACGCGTGCACGCAGCTCTACCAACTGAGCTACGTGTCTAACCCGTCATATATCCGATTTTAATTATATATATATTAATTAGATTTTAAACAGAATTCCTTTATTTTAAAAACGAATTAATCTAGCGAACCGGTGCGCTCCACAGGTCTCGAACCCGGGACCTGTGGGTTAGCGTACACACAGTCCACCGCTGGACTGTGTGTCTCACTTGGTTATAAACTCGGTTATCAATATACTTAACATATACCTAAATCAATCCGGTTCAGTTTTGCGGAAAAAGGAATTTTTATTAAGGCAGCGTGTGAGGAACAATACTCGAACTCGAGACCATAGCGTTAAAAGTGCACACAGTCCACCGCTGGACTGTGTGTCTAACCCGGTAAATAACTTGATTTTAATTATACTTAACCATTACTGAAACGTCGTCTTCTTCACTGTTTTTAACCGGAAGTGACGACTGACTGGTTCGAAAAGTTGATTCAGGTTCCTTTAGTGTTTAATGATCAATTTCAGACGAGATAAAAGTAAAAAGGAAAGGAATTAGGCGTGAAAAGTACCGACTGATTCTCCTCTGTTTTCCGCCAGAACTCCGGCGACAGCAATCTTTTTCCGGCGACGAGTGTCTTGCAGCAGAGAGTCTTCCGAAAGCTTACAAAGGTTGTGGGTGACTTCGGTAAAAGTTTAGGGGGTTCAGTAAAGCTCAGAGATTACTGATACGGTTTTCCGGCGAAGTATAAATTATTTCCGGCGAGTGAGTTTTCGCCGAGAAAGGGTGCGATTTGAGTGTGAAATGTTTCTGGCGAGTTGTGGGTGAATTTATAGGGTAGTATCGAGATGAATGGGGTCTGAATTCGGTCTCAATTCGAAGTCAGCCGTTATCCGGCGGTTACAGCTGATGTCGCGGGTTCAGACGTCGGTTATAACCGTCGAGGGAGTTAATCTTCGGTTATTATGAGCGGAAACGTAATTAAACGGCGAAGTCGTCGGGATTTCCGACGACTACTATTTGGGCGGAAATTGATTGAATTCAACTTGCTAACTTGAATATTTGAATTAATTGTCTCTTTTTATTAACAGAAAATCAAAGTGGCGGAGTGGTTGGTTGGCTGAGTGATAAGTGTTGTTGAGCCGGTTATAGACCCGAGTTCGAAACCCGGCAGAAGCGAATCATTTTTATTTTGCGATTTTTATCAGTTTTTCAAAAACTAAATATATATCCCCACATAATAATTGATTACGTATCGTTTAAAATTATTTTGGGCATTTAATTCGCAATGAAAATTTTAACTGACTGTTCGGTTGATAAACGGAGCGGGTTTTGTAAATCCGTTTTTGACGGATGTTACATGAACAGCCACATATCTTCAAGATATCCGATTTCAACCGAGCCTTCGCAAGACTACTTAGGATCTGATACCAATTGTAAGTCCCAACAACTCAACAATCGGATATCAAACACCAAACAAGTAGCGGAAATACAAGTAAGATGTAGAAGATCAAAGCTAATTGTATTGATTCAAGAACAAACGAGCACACGATATCAAATCGTCTGGTACTCTTGTCGATAATAAGCACACAAGTACTCTAGAGAATCAACAACCAAAAACTGATTATGAACCTCCTATTTATAATTACATAGGAAGCCCTATTACATAAAGCTCAGGCCCAATCAACAACTAAACATATATTCAAGCCCATAGACTCGATTCAACCCAAAAGCTACACACAAATCAAGACAGACGCAAACCTATAATAAATTATGCCTGTACAAAGGTTTCACCGTTGCCATTTTAGTCTACTGAGTTAACTTCATCCATTTTTTCTATCAACCAGAAGGGCAATTCAGTCATTTTATATGTAATTCTGTTAACTAGAAGGGCAAATCGGCCATATAAAATGATCGAATTGCCCTTTTCGTTAAAAGAAAAAATGGAAGAAATTAGCCCAGCGGACTAAAATGGCAATGGTGAAACATTTTTGGACCCACATACGAAAAATGAAACATTTGGGCTAAACTGACAAAATGACCCAAACCATAGGACTAAAATGACATTTAACTCTATTTTTTAAGTTATAAGCAAAAAAAGAAATCTACTTAAAAATTATTATAATAATTATATTAAAAATTAATTATAATAGTAAAAATAAGTTTGATGAACTCACAATTCACTTTAAGAGATAACAAAAAAAGCAAAAAAGATAAACTAATATAGACGATTGATAAGAACTAACTAAAGTAGTTTTCAACTTCTTCTAAGTTATATAATTTAGTGTTGCCATTCAGGAAAAAAAAAAAGATAATTTAGCATAATTTTAGAGTCTAATATATAAGTCAAATAGGAGTCAATTAGTAAAAGTTAAAAGTCGACATGTTAGAGAAGTCATGGGTCAAAAGGGTACTTATATATACCCGCATATAACTATCATTGGACACTTAAATAACTATCGAACCCCAATGGCCCAAGTTTCTAACAACCCAAATGAAATGCTACTGTCCAAATTAACTGTACCCAATTTCTTTGTGGCCCATGTTGGTAGCAGCCCATAAACATATCTTTTTTGCGTGATACCACAGTCCATTATCAATTAATCATACAACTTGTGTCGACCCTCTGTTAGTAACTTTTCTTATTGAATTAAGAATCTATATCTATTTTTCTCATCCAACTAAATTAATTTATTAGTAATTTAATTTACAGAATTCAACTTTTAGAATCTAGTTGAAGTTGCCATATGTTTCGTTTTGTATTTTGATTTTGCCAGCAGCTTTATAACACAGCTCACTCTATTTTGGTTGAACCTTTGCCAAATTATACTCAATGTTACTAATAAAGATATAAACGAATGTTTCCAAAACATGAAATCACATAGTGGACAATTATCGCATGATCTCTTGGCCTAGTGGTTAAAGGGGATCTAGAAGAGAAGTTCAGGGTATCCTAGAAGAGAACTTCTCTTCTATGCCCCCCACAAAAAGAATTATGTATTCACCACTGCATTGGCGGATCTAGAAGAGAAGTTCAGGGTATCCTAAAAAAAATTTAGACCTAGAGCCGGACCCAATTTTTTTTTCATGAGGTTCGAAAATTCTGTGGGCCGGTTATGTACGGCAAACTATTATATGTTTTGGTTCAGTCCAGTTCAGGTGTAAGACCCTAGAACACATTTTGAACCAAACGACGCAGCGGAAATATGAACTATAAAATTTCTTCCTTTATAGTTGTTGTAACGTACTTCAAACCATTTAATTCAACTTTCTTTAACTTAAGCACATTTTTCATTCTAGATTGAGATAACTACGTTAACATATGATTACAACCACGTCACCACTTCTCCGTACAATCCATGATCTTTAACTCGATCTTCGTCCACATATCTCCTTATGATAATGATGATCTGACTAATCTGGGTCACCGAATACATAACCAACATATTAGTAAAGGGTGGCATCTTACATAATTAAATGAATATATATAATCAATAACTACATAGTATTCTAACTATGTTTACTACTTCATAATTATATCCTTCTAATGCACGTATTCAACCAATTCATATAAAAATCACAGATTACATCATATCTTACATTCCATTCATGTTTGTCAAGTGGTTACATGCAAATTCACTTACAATCATCTACTAGACATTTTATCGAACACTTGTCGTACGAACCATATCTAAGGCACAATGTATAAGTAATTTATGCCTACCTTCCTTGTTTACAACATCAAGCATCATGAACATTTTTTCTAGTCGTAGATTGCACATGCAATACCATTAAACCATCCATAGAACACCATCAACTTCCTAATTTTCGTACAAGAAATTTGTTATAAACTGATTGTTTTCAAAACTTTAGTTCCCTACCTATGATCGGAAATTCCTTCGGAAGTATTAAAGATCCATATGTCAGAAAGCTACAATCAAAATTCCAGCTCAATCCAACGGTCGGATCTTAGGGTAAATTGATTATACTAAGCTGTATTTTAACTAAAACGGGAATACGAACTGCTTTGAAAATGGGTTTCAAAGTCACACTTAAACAGCTCTCTTTCTTATTTCCACCATTCAAAATCATCATCTATATGTTGTGAACCATGTATAAAAAAATCAAGACGTTTCAACAGTCGGTCGCGGATCGTTCGTTCTTTGTAACTGGGTTATTGGATAACATTCTGGACATATTTGATTTATACAATTTTAACAACTTTAAGCAAAGATTTAGAGAAATCGGAGCTTACCATCACATTCGTAATATCGATAATTGATTCCAGGTTGTAAACCACAACTCCGACCACCTCCGGCCACCGCGAATCACCGCTAACCGCCACCGCTGGCCACCCCTCTTTCTCTAGTTCTCACTCTCTCTCTTATTTCTCTCTCTAACTTGAGAGAAAATCTGCCCAAAATGAGCCATAAGGAGATTTATATACATTGAACTTTGGATATTTATATAATCCTCCCCTTATGTTTGATTTTTACGATAATGCCCCGTCAAGTTATGCCGAGCCACAATATGAGGTAGCCGTATATCCCTGAACCGAATCCGTCATATTTATCGACATATATTACTAAAATACATTCCGTTACAATATGCTGATACTCAGCAAATTATTTTTCCCTTATAAATAATTCACAACGAATTATAAAGTAATATTGTATAACTTCATCTAAATGGTAACCACACTAATGTGCTATAAAATCTCTTTAATTATATAACACGAATTAATCTCATTTACGCATTTTGAGGCATTATATCAGGTGGTGCGTCAATAGTCATTAAAATGCATTATAGAAATACAAATGAATGGAACATGATGAAAAACAAGAAAATATGGAAACCGACTATAGGACCAAACGGATTGTAGTTAGTCCTGAATGTCGATCAGGTGGGCTTAGTCCTCACCGGTCAGACGGTTTGGACCATTTAAGCTTCTGCCAATTTTAATAGTTATTGCTGCACTGCAAATCCAATTTATTCGGTACAAAATTCTTTACATTATATCTCTTATACAAAAAGCAACATGCACCCCTTTGTTTAACACCCCCCCCCCCCCCCTTGATTAACACATACCCCTTTGTTTAACACATAACTCCTTTATTTAAGACACATGCCCCTTCATTTTATATACACACAACCCCTTCATTTTATATACACACAATTAACAACTTAATGCCTTTCAACACACCATTGTGTCTTTCGTCAAGGTACCGATTCGTTTAACTTAAAAGGAGGGTTTCATCATTTTTCACTTTTGTCTTGAACCGTTTTCTCCACTCACTCATCAAACAAAAACCATGTAAATCGTTCTTTCCTCCCTACCTTTTAAATTTTTTTTCCCATCCCCCACTTTCTATGTTCATCCTTCAACATCCGATTAGATTACTTGATTACACAATTGGTAATATTGTAGGCCAGCAATTCAGAAACTTCACCGTCAAAACCGAACAACATCAACCAGAACCTCACCGGCAAAAATCTCAGCAAAATCCGCGAGATTGTTGAATCGTTTGCGAGATTGTCATCGACAATAATTCGAGTTCATTTTCAAATCTGACTATACTAAAATAACAAAAGGCAACAACACTGCGTGTCAAAATCACAAAATGAAATAAGAGATGCATTTCATCCTAACCGGTACGTTTTTTCCTTAACAACGTCGTTTCTCTTTGAAATGATCAAATACGTAACGGCCTGTTGGTTCGCGAATTGATGCGACTCTTAAAATAAGAAAACATGAAATGAAGCGGTGTGTAAAGTCAAATTGAAACCGACATGCTATATCCTATGCTTTATCACCAATCAAAACCGCTGTTTGCGTATAGTCTTGACAAGAAATTCCTAACCAAATTCTCCATTTTCGATTCTCCACTCTCCATGGAAATTAAGAGCATAACCTATAAGATCGTACTGGAATAATTTGTTCCACTGGGACCGGAATGTTTGTTACGTCTTCCACCGGTGACGATTTCCGACAGGTTCTGCAACGCGTGGATCCCACATTACCCCAAGGTTTTATCGAAAGCAGCACTGGTAGGGTATGCAAAAGCAATAACGGAGGATGATGATGGGAAGTATAGTCCATTATCTAAATTGTATGTGAAGTGTGAATTGTGAAACCATGGATACATTGTAAACTTTTTACTTATGTATTTTGGGACGTTTTTAAGATCTAGTGTGGTTTTAGTTCCTTTTTTTACCCACTATAATATATAGATAAAATTTGTACAAAACCAAGTTTTGTATTTGGTGTTTTCATATAATTGTTAGGTACTAACTATATCTATAATTTTGTCTTTTCTGCTTGATGACATTTATTGTTAATTAACCGGTTTATTAAAGTTTGTTTTACATATTTTTTTTAATCCCTTGAGTAAAATTCTGGATCCGCCACTTTATAGATGGATTGAGAGTTTGTTGGAGAGAATTCGGTTGCCATTGATGAACATGGGTGAAGTTAAAGTTTTGAAAAGTTAGACGTAAACATTTTTTTAATACGGTGAGGAAGAGGCAGTTCACGTACACACTCAAAAATAATATGTAAAAATAGAAAATAAAACAAGGTGATTAATAATTTTTATATTGAGCAAAAGTTAACCAAGTCAAATCACAATTGTGTTGTATTTCATATTGTATTACAACGTTTTATGATTGTCTTTGTTATTCTTTTTGAGTCGTAGTTTAGGTAACAATTTCAATTTAGACTATTAACTTATGTCATTTCCATGTTTATCGCTGTTTCTTTTTTTCAAATATGCTAACAAGAGTAATGGTCTAAAAGATATTTTAGAAGCTCATAAAGGTCCATTTACGGGTCAGGCCAACGTCGTGGCATGCTCAATTATCTCTTAACCTAGCTATGTTAGGCTCTTTAACCATTATTGTAGCTCACCATATGTATGCCATGCCCCCTTATCCATATCTAGCTACTGACTATGGTACACAACTATCATTGTTCACACGTCATATGTGGATTGGTGGATTTCTCATAGTTGGTACTGCTGGCATGCAGCCATTTTTATGGTAAGAGACTATGATCCAACTACTCAATACAACGATCTATTAGATCGTGTTCTTAGGCATCGCGTTATTGGGTTAAATCAACGCCCCGCCGCAACGCACAGGTTAGCGTAAACTCGTTATATATAAATATATTAGTAACTTAAGTTGGTATTATATGCCATCCCATCGTTTCATGGTAACGCCGTTAAATTCAAAGATAGTTCTGGTATATACTTCGGCATTTTATAACCGTTGTATCAGTTCTTTATTAATAAAGCAGCGTTTCTATTTAATGCATTATGCCAAAAGTCAAACGTTGCGTCCCTTAATTTATAATTTATAATTCTTTTATAAGCATCAAAGATTGAAGTTATATTATTAATACTATTTAAATTAAATTAAATTAAATAATAATAAAGCATGACGAAATCAAGCAATTTATGCTTTTTTATCTGTGAATCAACGTAACTTTCATGCACCCGCATCTTCACATCCAATTTAAATATTATAATTTTTTATCATATTTCATATAACATAACTATTCCTATTATGTAATTCCATTCCAATCATCATCATATAATCCATTAAAGGTTTAGGGTAATGTATGTGAGCTGTGGAATACCAAGCTATTCTTAAATACCAACTGATGGTACCCTTTTTCCCGAATGATGACCTGTGTCTCGTATGTCGGAAGGCTTGTTTGAATTCTTTTAGGGAGCATGCAGTCCATCGCAAAGAATTATCGGGTTTTAAATATCGACATGGTTTAGTTCGAGATGTGCTTCATGATGTCCTCAAGCGGGCAGGATCCCGGCAAAAAAGGAAGCCCTCAGTGAACTTCTACCCCACGGCCCGTTGACATTCTTGTTTTTGGATGGGAAGGAGGGAAATACAGATGCGTCGATTTGACAGCTGTGTCTTCCCTTGTTGAGATAAGAGACCACGGGTTTGTGGCGGGCCAGGCGATAACCAAAGTGGAGGCGGACAAAGTATCTAAGCACGAAAAAGCTTGTATTGAGAATCAGCACGTTTTCGTCCAGTTCGCTTTCGATGCCTTTGACGCTCTCGCCCCTAACGCGATTTGGTTTCTCAAACGGGTTCAGCAGGTGGTAAGTAGTAACACCGCGCATGTTAAGGGGTAGAATTTTGTGTATAATAGGGTAGAGCTTGCTATTCAGAACAGGCTAGCGGTGTAGCTTGTTGCCCGTCTACCTGCCATTAGTCTGTAATAGTCTTTGTCTACGTTATTGATTTTATTCTAATAATATGTTAGTAAACTTAAAAGATAAATTGACATAAGATTTCATAAGTAAAATATAACTTTTTGTATATACTAACCGCCTCAACCGAAACCAAATCACCGGATCCTTTATCCCTCGAAGTACGTTATCAAAAAATTCTTTGGAAGCCATGAGTCGCGTTGATGTCAAAGGTAACATAAATAAAATCCCTTGCTATATCATTAAACGACGGTTACATTTAGTTTGCTATATCATAGATGTGAAATTGTGATTGAAAGAAATCTCCCCTTGAGGATCAGATTCAATTTATTTTATGTGTATGACTTAAAAACAATCTTACGTTATGTAAGCCATTGTCAAAATAAATAATAATAAAAATAAAAATCAGTTAGGAACTGCATAGAGCAATTTGTCTTATTTATGGCTTAAAACCAGTTTGGATTGAAACTTGTCATTTTCAACGGGTCGAGCCAGAATGATACACAGGTTGCCTGCCCTTCTTTCTTTTTAAAAATTATAAATAATCGATGCTTTAGCGTTACCTTTCTTTCTTTCTTTTTAGACATTCATATGTAAATAAGTTTTTACAAACAGCCTGCCAGATCAAATGATTTTAATATATTTTAATGGCGTGAATGTATCATTGCTGCATTTTGTTATCTACGTATTGAGTTGATTTCGTTTTTTAAAAGAATGCTTTTATAATCATCGTCTCGCCTCGCCGTAATACGCAGAAAGTTATAATGCAAACTCATTCTCACTTAACATTCTTGACATGATTATGTACATAACGAAATTTACTTTGTGAATTGTAAAGCATGATTTAGGATGATTTTGATTTGGAAAATTGACCAAGATATTAGGAGTGATTTTCATTTTGGAATGAAGTTTTGTATGATTTAATGTGTCTAAAAATTCTATATTCAAAAGAGAAGTTAGACACCCGTAGTGGAAGGTTTTGGGCGTTTTTTCCTAAAAAAAAATATCTCAAAACACCTTCCAACCGCCCCCTTGGCATTATTTTCAAAAAAAAATTATGTTTGGCGTTCTTTTTTCCACGTCGTATTCAATTTGATTTGGCCAATGACAAGTTCAATTTGATTTGGTCAATCACAGGTTGGATGCTTTTTGTTTGCCCATTAACATTTTTTGGGAGGTTTTTTTTTTATTTAATTGTTTAACACTCATTTTAATATAATGCCCCACAATGCTCACATCTCCACTACACCCATTTTAAAAAAACGCCCATAATAACCCATTATTAACTGGACTATCACATAACACAAAACACCTGAAAATAAGGCTTTATTTGTGAGTTGGGCTGTAGTTTCTTTTTTGAACGATTCTAATTTAATAATGTTTATCATCAACATCAAAGTTACCACAATAAATTGCTCGTTACCACGATAAATTGCTCATCAAAATATAATTTCTGGATCAATTTAAATTCTTTGACCTTCCTTATCCCTCTTTACGAGACTTTTTGTTATTTCCAAAAATAAATATCATACACATCTTCTTCTTCTTCTTTTCACTACAATATCACACTTGCAAACCTAAATTTCTTATCGTTTTATTCAATCTCAGTCCAGGTTGTAATTCGTTGCACACTTTCTTTTTCAAAAGTTTCAAGGAGGTATCCTAATATTTGCTTAGGCCTTAGGGGTATTCGATACATAAAACGAAGATATAAAAAAAAAGTTTTGCATTAATTTTGTATTTCGCCAAGAAAGTTTAGGGGTAGCCCAGGCTACCCCTCATACCATGCTAAATCCGCCCATGCACCACTGGGTATAAATTAGGGTTTTCAAGATTGAATTATCCGGTTTTGAATATCCGATTTTCTGATATCCGAAAATTTCGGATAGTGAATATTAGTATCCGAATTTAAAGAAAAAAAAATCAAAAAATCCGTTTCGTGCATAGATAAAACTAAATATGTATTCGATTTTCCAAATTTACAACACTGAAAACAAAAAAACATTCTTAAATCCACATCCGAATCTGATTATTTATTATTATTTTTTGCTGTTTAGTATTGTATTTAAACTAAACATGTTAGTCATATAATATATATTTTAATTTTTCTTTTAGTTTTCAGATATCGAAATCCGATTATCCGATTTTTTTAGAAATTCATATCCGAATCCGATTCCGTAATCAGATATCCGCATTTTTAGATATCCAAAATTTTGGATTTTTCGGATACAGATTTTCGGACATTCGGATTTGGTTCAGATATAGATTTTTTTGAACACCCCTAGTATATATACTACCCTTGTATCTAACATTTGTAAATGAAATATTAGTGTGTATTACTGTTTCTTGCCCTTATGTTGGAGAATCCCTGCACAAATCTGTCCATAATCACTTTAATGATCGAAATATGTAAATGATCCTGGGCAAGAAATTGTATCTAGCGCGACATCGGGTGGGCCTTTAGATCATGCCATTGATGTTGACGATGGAGAGGTGGCGGAGAGTAGATGGATTTTCTAAGGCTCGGATTTTACAGAGTTTGTGATCTTGAAAGAGAGCTATATTTTAGTTGGTATTTGTTAAAACTTTATAATTTTTTGTAACTTCAGAAGTGCAGGCAGAACCATGTAGAGAGATATCATGAGTAGTCAGTGTAGTTAGGCTGCTGATGGGCTCTTATTATTGCTAGAAGGCTGATGGGCTTGTATCATATGGACCTCATTAAGTATAAAACAAAAAGTTTTAAAATTTTAATGTCGTCTTTTTGATCTCCTCTCCTTTTGTCAAAGATTATATTTTTCATCTCTGATTATCTTGTACGAGTCTGTGATGTTATGATATGATGTAGGTGTTAGGTCATAGGTTTTTAACTCTATTGGATATGTTTTCTTCACTCTTTGGTTCATCATCTCTGGAGTGTTATTAGTTATATTCATATTTAGTTATTATATTTATTTTTTCTTTCTTTATAACAATTATATTTAACTTCTTTTTAATAATGATATATTGTTAATGATGATAATAAAATATTAATAATAATTATTGCAATAATAACATCAACAATGATTATTATAGATAGAAAACAATAAATAAAATTTCTGATGCATATATACATACGTACATACACATATATACATAATTACATACACGTAACACATAACACACCTGTACACATGCACACACTAATTTAAAACAAAACTAGTGGGTTACATCCGCGCTCTGCGGCGGGATGGCCCAATTTTTAATGGAAACATAGATACAATAGTAACTAATAATAATGGCAGGAGTTCGTTTGATATTGGCTCGGTATATTAAGACACCGACACTTACCGAAAGAGAAACAAAAAAAAAGTCATGATACTACCTAAAAAATACCAAGATGTGTTTACATCATTCAAAACAATAAAAACGAATATCAATTTCGGTACTGACGCTGTTCGGTAAGTATTAGACTGTTCGTTTTGTTACATTATAACACCAGGTTCCATTGAAACTTAAACAAGAAAAAGAAAAACCAAAAAATAGAAAAGATGAAAAAAATTCACAAAAGAAAAAATCACAAAAAAACAGGAATAACTATTGCTAATAACAATAACAATAACAATAACGATAATAATAACGATAACAATAACAATAACAATAACAACAATAATAACAATAACAATAATAATAACAATAATAATAATAAACTATCTATTGTTCGGTGTGAATTCACAACGCTAACAAAATACATAGTCTGAAATCAAATGATACAATATATAAGATTTTAAAATGAAAAAGAAATGAGATCTTGTCAGGTAGAGACCGTGGTAAAACTTATACATCTAAAGGTTGGAATATGTTTGTGAGTGCATAGAGAACCTGTGCAAAGTACCATCACTCTCTTGTTTTGAAAGGATTGATTATTTTGACGATGTGATTTCTTTTAATTGTTGAAAACGATGATCACATGTTTTAAGGTCACAAATGAAACTCATATCTCCATTCAAGTCACAATCAAGTTATATGTAATTGAATTTAAAACGTAAAAGATGTGGCTGACAAATAACAAAAAATAAAGAGTTAATTACTGTTTTCGTCTCTGTGGTTTGTCAAAAATCACTATTTCAGTCCATTAGTTTAAAAATTGCGATTTCAGTCCCTGTGGTTTCACTTTTATAACCATTTCAGTCCACTTCGCAACCATTTCAGTCCCTGTACTTACAAAATAAATGGATTGAAGTAGTTACAAAAGTGAAACCACAGGGACTGAAATGGTTACAAAAGTGAAACCACAGGGACTGAAATCGCAATTTTTAAACTAATGGACTGAAATAGTGATTTTTGACAAACCACAGGGACGAAAACAGTAATTAATTCAAAAATAAAAATAAAAAAAAAGAGAGAGAGTTTGGCCAGGGGCCGGTGACTGATGTCCCCACATTGCTAAATGGTCCATTAGTCCACACGCTCAAAGCCTCAAACCGTGAAAGCCATTTTCAAACGATTTGTTCATTGTCACAACTAGTTTCAAGAAAAAAAGGTTTTTCATGACATGGATCTAAAAAAAATAGAGCGAGTTCATGGTAAAAAGTAAAAACATTTTGTAAGGGAAGCAAGACAGGGCTTGCATTTCAAAACAATCAATATATTGTTGACAACTAGAAGTTAATAATCACTAGGCAAGGGGTGTGGTATACCGTCCCTAACTATATCAACTTCGCTAGTGCCCTATAATGCATCCTCCCCATAGGGGGCGCCATAGTTCATTCTGTCATAGTCCTAACGGGCGTTTTGCACTTTTTCGAGAATTTTGGTCAACATGACCGTCACCAACGTCTTATATGTATAAAAGAAACTAAAATTTTCTTAATATATATATAAATATATTTTTACACAAACTGAAACACACACCAATCACTAAAACACCCACATTCTCTCCAATCATTTTTATAACAAAATGTCATCCCACTGTTCATCCGATTCATCCAACTCTGCATCTGACGGAATGATCGACGATATACTTATTGCAGTGACACAAGAGGCGATTTTGTATTTGCTAGAATAAGCCAAATCGTATACAACGCGTAGCAAACAAGCGCCTCTTGAACGAGATCAGTTAGGTGCTCATTAACGTTTAATGCACGATTATTTTGATGAAAATCCATCGTACGAGATGCATAGTTTAGGCGTCGGTTTCGTATGAGCCGTCGTCTTTTCTTAAGAATTTCTAATGGTCTTGCGGGCCAATATCCATTTTTCACACAAAGAGAAAGTGCTAGTCGTAAAATTGGATTCTCTCGAATACAAAATTGTACTGCCGCAATTTGGCAACTTGCGTATGACACAGCGAGTGATGCTTGAGACGAATATCTAAGGACGTCAGCCATAAGATGTCGTGATTGTCTTTATAATTTATGTGAAGGAATTCGTTATTATTATTATTGTGTTCATTTATAGTTTATTAAAACTATTATGTTAGGTGTTAATTTTCCTTACGGGAGGCGATATTTAAGGATGTCGACCGCTACCGACGTTCTACTTTTATATGAGGCCCATCAGGGGATACACGAGTTTCCCCGGATGTTGGGGAGTCTTGATCGCACTTACTAGGAGTGGGCGGCGTGTCCAACCGCTTGGAAAGGGCAACACCATCGTGGTGACCACGAGTGTCCTACCCTAATACTACAAGCGGTTGCGTCTCAAGGTTTATGGATTTGGCATGCGTACTTTGGCATGGCTGGTGCGAACAATGAAATCACTGTTTTACAATCTTCGGGCATTTTCGACGATGTCATAGATGGTGTTGCACCAAATACTTCGTTCTATGCAAACAGTGTGGATTATAAGTATGGGTATTATCTTGTCGATGGTATTTGTCCGGAGTGGACTACGTTGGTAAAAACTCTTTCCTGTTCAGATGACGAAAAAATATTGTATTACAAGAAGAAACAAGAGTCTGCAATAAAAGATGTCCAGCGGGCTTTCAGAGTATTTAAAAAGAGATGGTCTGTCATTGCCCAACCGTCGAGGATACTTGAAAAGAGTAAAATGAGAAACGTCATGTATACGTGCATCATCTTGCATAACATGATATTGGAGGACTCGAGCAGAGCGTTTTGTATAGAGAGTTATGATGAAGGTAACCAACCGACGAACTCACTACTCACATACGCTTAAAAAGAAGTTATCCGAGCAAGGATATGTGACAGGCACACACACCTTAACCTTCGAGCCGATCTGATGAGCATCTATGGTTTGATCATAATGAAAGAGGAGACGACGAGGGACCTTGCGTTTTTAGTTTAATCTAGTTTAACCTTTTAACCAGTTTTAGGTTTGTATTCATTTTTAAATGACCTTGTATTTTTTTTATTTAAATTATGGGTTTTATATTTTATTTGTGTTATTTAAATTTAGATTAATATATCAAAAGTAAAAAATGTTTAAATTTAAATGAAAAATAATAATTAGGTAATGATGTTTGAGCTTTAAACCATTGCAAAGATGTTAAAGAGGCTTTAACCCCACTCCCCCATATGAGGTGGCGTTGAGTTGGCATAATAAAGCCCCTAGGGCTTTAAACTATCCATCAGCCTTAACATTTTACTATTTTACCGATATAATTGTTTGTATTAAAGCATTACATACACGCTCTAATACGGTTCTATCATTTCTAAAATAAACACGCACATAATAACATATACGTACTTCATAAAATCTGATATAAACCACATAAAGTGTTAGATAAAGGCTTTTCTTTCACCGATCAATACGTGTGGTTAGAGACGCTTTAGTTATTTTTGCTATAATACGTTTCAGTTTCAAGATTTACGGCCTCCTCCGAAATTTTGTTTTAGTTTAATGGTATTTTTAATGCATGGCCTTCTTCGACATTTTGTTTTAAGCTATAGGGTGTGGTCATAACCCTCATGGCTACCATGACCCGTCATGTTAGCCCCATGTCATCCACCTCTAATCCAACATACCACTATCCTAAGGGTATGGTCATGACCTAAACCATCATCCTAAATTAATAAACATGCACATACTTAAAATATTGGAAAAAGAAAAAGGAGGCCTGTAGTGGTCGTAGTTTAATCCAGGCGAACCATGGTGGATACGTGAGGGGGACAATAGCATTTAATTAATGGTCTTAGGTAGCAATTAATAACCCAATCCACGCTTCCACACTCTTCAGCCTAAGCGTATAAGTTATTGCTAATTATTAGTTAATACCACTAGCTGCTTGCCTGACCGGTTATATGTTACACCTTTATATCATAGCTCTTGTATTCGATCATGTCCTAAAAGATAATTTATTATTCTTTTACTGTTCTTAATATCTAGTTGTAAAAGAAAAAAATGATATCTTACTCGGGTCCTTTCAATTGACAGGCAACGTAATACTAATCCAACTAAATGACTATTGTTATTTTTTTAACGGGAAAGAATCTCACGTGTAAATTTACCTTGTTCGGGGCTATGTCTAAGATCGACTTCTCAACCTTATGAGACCGTAACCCCCCCTCGTAATACGCGGAAACTAGATGGAATCTGTAAACCCTCGTCCCCGTCAGGTTCGAACCCAGGATTAAAGTCCTGATTCGTCTCTTCACCCAAATGTCTCTCAAAAATAGCTTAAGCAAGAATCGAACCTACGTTTTCACAAAGAAGGACAAGTCTTTTAACCGCTGAACCAACATCACATAACAAATTACTATTGTTATTTCATTATTTGGAGAAGAGGACTACACCGTCCCCTCTTGCTCCAAGCTAAATTTGGTCCACCTATAAAGATAATAAAAACGTTTATTTGACTTTCTTCTCTCTTTTATATGGTCCTTTTTGTTGCAATTCTAGTGTAGTCACCCTTTTGCTCTCTTGCACCACTTTCAGACCATCATAGTCAACAACTCTCGAGTCTCGACTTAGCTCACCGCCACCGGCCATCAATCCATCCTTTCTCTTCCAACCCTTTAACACATTTTTCACTATTTTCCATCATAATATTTGTAATTCATTATATTTATAGCAAATGTAATATTTGACCAACAACTATCTTACAAAATCAATTGAATTGTAAGAATTGATAACTTATTAGACTTTAAGTTCATAAACTTTTCGTCTTAGAGCCTCTAGAATTGGTTGGAGGACACAAACCTTAACGTAGGATTTTCCCAGCCAAAACCTCATGAAGTCAAAAACCTCGCACGGACCTCTCCGCCCTCTCTCTTCCTCCTCAAATAAATCTCTATACTGTAAAGGCGGTCTGTAGCCAAGGTTTCTGCCTTGGAAACCGAGCTCATTGACCTCTCTCCTCCATATGGCTTTCACGTTAGCGTTTGTGGATTGAAGCACCACCTATTACATATGCTCGGAGCAATTTAGTGTTTTCTATGATACTAACGGTATCATACACTTTAGTTAATGTGTTAGAAAGTTTTTTGTTGCATTATTGGCCTTACCATCGCTTGGGTGTATTCCCTATAGCATCGTGTATATCTCATGTCTTGATGCATTTTGTAACACCCTACAACTTTACTTCAAATCCATATTTAATCATTAGTCATCTATCGCAAACACATGACAACTTGTTTACTTTCTAAATATCAACAGAAAAAATAGAAGACTTCAAAACATATATATTAAGAAACTTGTGTTACATCACATGTTACAAGATCAATTACTATATATATATATATATAGGGTAGGGATCAAGAGTGAACAACTCTATTAGAGCGAACTGTGCGAACTGATCTAGACCGTTGATTTGAATCATCTTTAATTCTTTAATAATGGCATGATCGTAAATAAGAATATATGTTTTTAACTTAAAAATTAAAGAAAAAGGGTAAATTAGTAATTAAAAAATGCCAAATCTTTTTTAAATAGGAAACCAAACAGTTTCAATAGATATCTGTTCATTCGATTCCCATGATTCCCCCCCCCCAAATCGCGACAGGTTGGTTTTTGAAGAAATCTGGCATCCTAATATCTTCCTTTCACCCGTATCCTTCCCCAACTAAGATTCAACTTTTCCGTTTTGCATTATTTGAAGAAGGAAACAGAGTATAAGGTTAAATGTATGTAAGCATTTGTGTGTTAAATCGAGCGCCAAATTTGAGGTAATTGTAGTTGTTGAACTTGTTTATTTGATGATTTCCGTGCGTTTGGATGTAATTTAGGATTCTGGCGTCCAAAAATCTAACAAGCATTCGTTGATTAGAGTCTGCAAATTCTCGAAAAGTAGATAACTTTGCACATTGAAGGTTAAGGTTTTGTTGTGTTTCTTCCGTGGTTTTCTGAGTTATTTTAAAAGCATGCTGAATCCCCAAAAGCATAATTTGGTGTGTATGGCAATGTTGGTAGTTGTATGTTTACTGGAATCGTTGATATCTGCCGGTCCACAGGAATAGTCGTATAGTTCACATGTGTATTGTGATTATTATAGTTAAAATTGTTCGAGTGGTTGTGTATTGTTTAGGGTTTATAGTCTGTTTTTGTTTGATTTTTGGCCTTAATGTCCAGTGTAGTATGTAAATTTTTCGGGTGGGTGATTTATAGGTCTGGCTATTGTGCAAAGCGGCTTTTTTTGGGAATCCCGTTTGTTTGGGTAAAATGGAATGTTTGGGTGTTATTTGACGCGATGAAGGCCTGACATTCATAAAAAAATAAGCCAGTACACATGTATATTATGTTATTCTTTTCGTTTGTATGGTCGGTTAAAAGTGTGTGTTAAAATTTACCTACTGGTTGTGTACTTGTGTGTATAGTGTCTTCTTTGTTTACTGATTTTTTTCCTATAATGTTGAGTGTTTTGAGTGTCTCTTGCCGACCTTGGTGATGTATAATTTTGTCTTTTGAAAAAGTGGATTAGTATGTTGTTAAACGCGGTGATGGCTGTTGGAATCCAGGACATGTTTAGTACACATCTGTATTATATTTATATTAAAATTTTTTGGGTTGGTTAAATGTGTATGTTAAGTTTCAAGGTTTAGGATAGTTAGATGATATATTTTTATTGTGCATAGAGTAAACAATGGGAATATTGTTAAAATTGTTTATGATGTTTTTTGTTGGAGTACTTTAATAATAAAAAATGCAATTTCATATGCTCTTTGTTTTTGTGCAGTGTATATTTGATTTTGCAGTGGATACAAACGTTTTGTTAGCAAATGAGGAAACGTAAGTTGTTAACCTACTTATGGAAAAATATATGTAGGAATATATTAGGAGTTTGTCGAAAAATTTAACTGATATTAGTGGTGTAATCATGTAGGTCATAGAAGCGAAAGAATAGCTCGTTTGAAGGCGAGTAGGTTTAGTAACACCATTGATGACCCTATACAATTTTCGGATGAGGAAGCAAACTCTGATAAAGACGGAAAAGGTAAAGAAAATTTAGATATGCTGGTGAATACGGTGTTTACAAAAAGAAACATACATATAATTGAAAAGGAACATTTAGTTGACAACGGAGTCTAATTTAGTTATTATGTGTTTTTTTATTTAATTTATTAATTAATATTTTTTATTTGTTGTTTCTGTTTTGGTAGTAAGCAAAAGTCGTACAGCGGATCGGATTAAGGTGCAACCTAAAGTCGGCAAAGACGACGATATGCGTACAGGTGATGTTTAGAATATGGCTGACGGATTTGTGTTAGTTCTTTTTTAGGTTGTAGTTAATGTGTTGTGAGTGCAGGAGACGTCGATGTAAAAAAATTGAAAACCGACAGTGCGAAACAGGAAGTAAATGAGGGGGAAAAAAGTCCGGATAATATGGAACGTAGTGGAATGCATTTGGAAATAAAGGGGAGGAAAAAAGTAAAGCATCGAAAAAGAAGAAAAAGGAAAGAGTGCAAGCAGTGCAAGTCCCTTTCACGGACGATGAAGGAGGTTTGATTGGTTTGTTTATTTAAATTTGTGTTGTGAAACATTTGAATGTATAAAATAATAGTAAAATGATACGGGACCTGTTTATTACAACATTTAATTAATTTGGTTGGTTGTAGATGTTAAAGTTAGTCAGTTCAATATTCAAAGGCGCAAAAGGGTTAAAAGAAACGATGAGGCTAATGAAAAAGAAGCAACAGGTATGTTTCTACAAAAGAAATAGTAGTTGTTATGTCATATACTATGTTACGATGGCCTGGAAACATGTCTCATTTTTGTGAAAGTTGATAAGTCACTGAAACATTGAAGAGCACGTCGTAATATAGCTAGTGACCATGAAAGCGTTGAAGATGAAGGTAAGGTTTGGTTTGTCAAGTATACATATTGTACCGTGAATTGTGTGTTTTATTTTTGTACGTTTTCTTGTAAATAGTGATTGAGACGATGGAAACCAAGGGTTTGATGGATGATGAGCAGAGTTATGTTAGTGATGTTGATGAAGAAGATGGAGGTATTTTTGAGACAAATTTGTAACAGTGTATAATTTAAGATTTTCTGTTGTGTATAATGGAATGGTGTTTTTTTAATTTACTGGATAAATGTGTGGTTGATAATGTTGTAGGTGAACTGTTCAACTATTGCAAAAGGCGTACCACAAAAAAACCGAAAAAAGGAAGTTTACAACGGAAGAAACGGGCGAAACTTCAAAGTGGACTGGCATCAATTAGGGTGAGGACTTCACCTAATAAACTGTATGAAGCTATCCGGGTGATGAAACCATGGCAGAGACAGCTGGTCAAGGATATAGGTTTTGGAAAAATGTTGAGGTTGCAGGTAAGTGAAGTTACAGCTCATCTCGGTCATTTTGTGGTGGATATGTTAGGCACGACTAACATGAGGATTAGTTTGGGAGAGAGGCACATCATGGTTGACAAAGAGTCAGTTCGAAAAATATTAGGGGTACCTGCCATAGATATAAAAGTATCAAAAAAGAATATAGATGAAATGGGCATCCGTTGAAGGAAAAATGGTTGTCAAGATTTGAGAAGCTACCAGTTAGTTTTAAAAATATTCGGGATAAGATTAGGGCAGATTCATATGAAAATAAAGATATGTTCATTTTAGATTTTGTGCTACTATTTATATCAACAATGATTGGGTGCACAAAAAATGGAAGTATGATGTATAACATGTTAGATTTGTTTAATCACGAAAAGAGCTTCAAAGATCACGATTGGTGCCAGTTTGTGGTTGATGCAGTTAAAAATGTAAAGATGATTGGGTCAGATGTGATCCAAAGGTGTATTTCAGGGGACCTCTCACGTATCTTGTGGTATGTTTTAACAAACCGTTTTACATTTTAATTTGTATATACACATGTGTTCCATAGGGTGAATACACAGGTGTACTGTTTTATAATTTAAAAATATTTTTTAACTCTTTGTTTTTTTTATTTATAAATATAATTACTTAAGTTTTTACTGTATTAGTTATTGTATTTGGATGCAACCAATTGTCCTGGATTCCAACATGAACGACGTGAAGTTCCACTGAAATTTTGAACGTACTTTTTAATGAACCAGAGGAAGGATCAAGAGATAAGAAATGGTGGTTTTGGGCTCGGAGAGTTAAGAGAATTGTATGACGTTGTAGATGATGACGAAGTGTGTGAAGAAGGGGTGGCTGACATGCCGAATGAAGATTTTGGGAAAAAAGGTGCCGCAAGATTGGTCGTCGGTGGTGGTATCATAATGTTAACAATTGTTGTTATTCTATCATTACAATTGTGTTTTACACGTAGTCTCAAAATATTTAATTCATCCATCAATTTATAATTTTTTAGGATTTTTTATTTATTTATTTTTGTTTGAAAGCGTAGGTGAGTAGTGCAATGATTTTGTCGATGTGTGATGAAATTGAGAGCTATAAAATCAAGTTGGACACTGGAATAAAAGAGCATACATCGTGATACCCAGCGCATGAGTCTGTTATACCCATTCTAGATAGGTATAATAAAATTTTTAACAAGTCGGCCGTTGATACCTCCGGAGAAAAAGATGGTTTCTCAAGTCCAGTTATGAAAGAAACTGGTAATTAAAAAGTTGTATACTTTTTTAATAAATTATGTGTAGTTTATTTTAAACGTTACTAACGTTTTTAATATAATGATGTTGAAGGTGTGGATGACAGAAAAGGAAAAGCAAAGAGTACCAGTGGCCAAAAGATGCAAAGGAATACTCTTACACAACCACGCATTGCTTCTCCAACAACTCAGTTTTTTATGAAATCAGCTGAGGTGATTGAGGACATCATTTTGGCGTGTATGATACGCAAAGGCTGGATGATATACCGTCATTCAGCCTTGGTATCACACAGGATGAGCTGAAAAATCAAGAGAATGTGCCAGACAATGTCGAAAATGAAACACAAGTTACTGAAGACGTTGAATCCGCAGGAAAAGGCAAAAGGAAGAAGATAGGATCAAAATACGTCCAATCCCCATTTTTGACCAGAGCTGTAAGTGTTAATAGCTGGTTAAGCAAGAAGGACAATCTATTATGGAAATACTTGTCGACTTCTGCCGACGACAAGATGTACGTTTTTACTGCTTTTAATTTTTTTTTTATTTTAAGTTATTATTTTTTTACTTGTTAGATTTAACTGTAAGCTTGTGTATTTAATATTCGTACACAGGGTAGCGAAAGCAAAGAATAAAAAGGTTGATGAAGGGTCGGACAAAACAAGGGATGCAAAATAAAAAGC
The DNA here is from genome assembly GCA_947069175.1 of Scalesia atractyloides. Classification (NCBI taxonomy): domain Eukaryota; kingdom Viridiplantae; phylum Streptophyta; class Magnoliopsida; order Asterales; family Asteraceae; genus Scalesia; species Scalesia atractyloides. The sequence goes on from CAMTDV010000008.1 coordinate 86,132,824, forward strand.
AGAGGTGGCAGCGACAAATGCGTAAGGAAATCAAAATTATCACAATTCTTTTATACTTGTTTAAAAAGACACATACATTTATAATAATCAAAATAGGTTACACACGTAACCCCTAGTGAACTGTATGATATTATACATAGTACACATGTGTATAATGGTTTGTCCAGAAATGATATGTCTGATTATATACAAATTTTTGATAATACACAAGTTATTGTGTATAATTATACACAAATCTATCTGTATGCACATGTGTACTGAATATGGTATAATACATGTGAAGTAATAAGATTGTGTAGTGAAGATAGAAAATACATGTGCCTACATGCAGTGTATCGTTATAATATACGAGATACAATAAGATATGTTTGTGAACAGGCGGTTTGTATTTGAAACGGAATCGGGAGTTGGGTTGTACCATTTTCAAATAAAAGACCTGTAACCTACCCAGTGGGTAAATAGTGCAGTTATAAATTGCTTCGCGTCAATGCTCAACCATGAAGAGAGTCAACGAGTTGCTGGAGAAAATGTTTTTGGTGGTGCGGATAAAGAAAAAGGATTGAAGCCGTGTTTGTGTTGCCATACTGACTGTTTTGTAAGTGAATCGAGATTAAAATAAACAATTATATATTTATGTTGAAGTCATAAATTAAATGTTGAGTGATATTTTGTGATTCTTTAATTATTGTTACAGACGGAAGATACGTTGAATAATGAATCGTACGGAGATCTTGAGCGTGTTGAAAAGTTTAGAAGTTCGTTATTCCTCGTGATAAAAAGACATCATTGATGAGTTTGTCCACATATTGCGTATTCAGCTTCCCCATACTTGAGCACGACCTTTTTTACCTTGTTTGCTTTGATCTTGTAAGGCTAGCAATAACGGTGATCAATAACATGTTTGCAATTGAAAGCCTAGTTCAACTTATTAACGATGAAAACTTTTCCAAGAAAAGCACTCCGTACAAAGTTGTAAGCCATTTCCTTGTGTTTTTTATTTGTTTTTTTGATTTTTGGTTTTCGAAAACATTATATTTAATTTTGTCAATAAATTTGTTTTTAGAAAGACATTTTCATCAAGTATTTAAAACTGGTGAATCACACAAAAGCAAGGCAGATTGAAAATGCAATCCCTGAAATTATAGACTTTCATTGGAAGAGTGTAGGGAACACGGTCGATTGTGGGGTATTTGTTATGAGGCACATGGAAACTTGGTTTGGGGTCACCGATGGTAAATGGGTTGTGGATTACTGCTAGGGCATGGACAGGAAAAGGCAACCTTGACAAAGCTACGAAAGAAATATGTCGTTAAGTTGGTGACTTCGATGGTAAACATCCACCGTGAACGTGTATTAGCGGAAGCAGAAGAGTTTGAAAAGGCCTTTTATTTCCGTTAATGTATGAAAGTTGTTAGTTTTATGATAGATAATGTTCGTATTACTGCCGCCAAACATATAATTATTTAGACATCATGGATGATATGAATTATGTTGATGCATCTGGTTTGCATTTACATTGGCGAGTATGTATCGCCATGGCATGTATTAATGACTCAATTGCCCGTGGATGTACACGTCCAAATCAATAATGTGTCTGAATCTGACGAGTTATATTGTTGCAGCTGGTATATTTGTTATTTTGATACAGTAATCCCTTTATAAAAAATAGATATGTGATATGTCAAAAAAAATACGTATGTGTACTGTCTTTGTTGATGCATCTTACTAGCATTATACATTCCTTTGACGTTTATATTAATCAAAGCAGGTTATGCACACTACAATTCGGTTGATACATCGTCGTGACTGTATAAAAGATAGATATGTAATCTGTCTAAAATAGATAAATATTTGAACTGTCATTTAAGAGGAACATATTAGTAGTTTTACAATCCTTTGCTGTTTATATTAATCAAAGCAGGTTACAAAACGGGCACTGTGTGGATGATTGTATAAGTATAAGATCATACATACGTGTACTGTATGTAATAATACACGATTATATCAGAATACACAGATGTAGTTTGTATGTGATTGTATTATCAACCGGACCCTGTAAACAATTTTTTAGTAAAACGAAGGACTTATTAATAGACAAATGATGTCTTGTTTCCATATGACGCTGTTACATGTGCTTATGTAAATTGAGGTTCACGTGTGTATGGCATGTAAGTGTAATAAAAGAAGCATGTCAAACCTAGTATCGTATATACAGTAACAACGTCTATCATTTTAAAAATATGATGTGATAAAATATTTAAAGTCAAAATACACAAACAATAATGTATCGGTTGCATCGAACAATATAATTTAAATTTAAAGATTAATATCATCATCATCGCTGTCTTTCAAAATCGAATCAGTTCCTGTGTCGGTTCCATCATCGTACTCGTCTATGTCATCACCCTCTTCGTCGCCATCTTCTTCAGTAGACGAATCATCCCTTGTGATGTTGCCTTTTTTTAAGTGGACAATTTCTTTTATCCTGCAACCTCACCCTCTTGCCACAATAGTTGCATTTTCTTCTATGTTTTTTGCATTTTTTAAAGCTTTCTCCCGTGGACCAATTGGACGTTTGTGCTTGCCACATCCTTTGTTGCGTATTTTCCTAGGAGCCGTACATGATAGCTCATCAGGTTCAGTGTGATCAAGAATTTCCTGGTAAACCAAAACCTTCTTTTTAAGTTCCGGATCTGCGAGAACATCTCTGAAAACCTTATCTTTCAACAATTGTACTTGCTCATCTAGTTCCTGTAATTTGTCAAGCCTACCACGAACTCTATCTCAACACATTTCCATATTGTCAAGGATTCTACGCCATATTCTTCCACTACGACTCTGATCTACAGATAACATGTTTTCAACGTTATGTACACTGGTAGGCAAAGTGTCTCTCCTCCATCTTGGGTTAATGTACGGACTTGGTATCTTATGTATGTTGTGGTGGCCAAATACGTAGAAAATATGACGACATAGATATCCGTTTCTCGTATACCCCATGCATTCACACGAAACATCGACATCTTGTTTATTAAAAATAACCTGCAATGTAATGATGCAAAAAGGTATAAGTTATGGTATATATTACGAGTATAATTTATACAAGTTTGTAAGATAACGCAAAAAATTACTGTATGTAAAATACAAACCTTGAACTCGTTTATAACTTCTTTCTTGTGATCTTGGTGAGCAATAACAAAGGTGCTTACACCATCGGATACGGATCGTTCAGCGATATAACAATTTTCCTTGTCGTTCAATATTTCCTTTTCTACATCGAAAAAATCCTCCTTGTGTAAATATCATTTGCATGACGTTCGATAGGCCAACTGGTTTTAAATTCAGAATTAGTGGTGTTCGTTTTATGTGTTAGTTCCCTCTTTTGTTTCGTAACCCATCAACTTATGTGTCGTAGCACAACATGAACTACACCAACGTATTATGAGAACTAGAATTAGATTTGAATAGGTGGTTTGCGCTTTCACACCTGGATGTGGTCTTTATCAACGTACACATAGGTAGCTCGCGAAAGTATGCCGGAATCCAACTTTGATGAATAGAATACATCTCAGACAACCACGAATGGTCTTCCAACCCGTATTCGGCAATTAGATTGTGCCATCTATTCTCAAATGTTTCTGGTTTAATATAAACATTCCAAATGAGTTTGTGGAACTTCAGTTTTATTTCTGCATTCCTCTTGTCGTTCCCCTTGATCTACATGTAAAATTCAAAAATTAACTAGGCGTACACATGAGTACATATCAGTACACATGTGTGTATATATATATATATATATTATTTAATTTGCAGTACGGTACACATGTGTAATGAATAATTAATAAATTTTCGTTCGGAATTCATACCTTCACCGGCAATTTCTGAATAATGTGCCACATACACAACCTGTGAATTGACTTTCATGGCACAATCTTGATCAGTTAGGACTAACATGGGTTGTTTACCGTTGTGTGCCTCAAGGAATTTTTGCAGCAGCCATGTGTAAGACTCGATAGTCTCATTATGCAACAACCCAGCACCACCAACAATAGTGCATTTTCTGTGATGATCGACTCCGGTGAAAGGAACGAAAATCATATCGTACCTATTTTGGCAAAAAAAAAAAAAACAGATTGGTATGTATATTAGATTGAAATAATTGATTAGAAATTTCAAATAACACATACATATTTGTGTGATACGTTGCGTCGAATGCAATAACATCACCAAATGAGTCGTAGTTTGATTTAGAAACCGTCACACCAAAAAATTATTCGGTATCAACAATATGTGTGTTAAAGGTGTAGTTTTCTTTGTTTCTACTACGTTCCTTGAATTTGTCAAGAATCATCTGGGCGTCTCTGTCTTATAAAGTCTCGAATATCACGCCCACAATTCTTGTAGTCGACAACCGTACCATGCACGTTATGATGACCACCTTTTAAAACTACATGTACCTTGTGATACTTGGTAGGGCCAAGATTAGCGTTACGACATTTTGCGATGAACTCTTGTGTAGAGAAGTCAAGCTTCCTCCACTTCAAAGATAGATAAAGATTTCGGGTGTAGTAAACCCATGGTTGAGTTGTTTCACAAAGTCATATATCTCGTACTCAGATGAATTTTTTATACGGACAAACTTAACACATACCTTGCAATCTGTAACTTTAACATTCGAACGTCTTTTTGGGGAACAAGAATTGATTTGATCAGCAATTTTATCTTTCCATTTAGGTTTGTTGGCTCTAGAACATAAGACATATCTCCTATTCGTAACAATTATGTCTCATATTTTTTCCTTCTGCGAAGTACCAAGACGGATTCCAAAACCGGCAAGTTGTGCGTACTCTTCATACATTACAATAGCTTCTTCAATAGTACTAAATCTAGCTTTAATAAATGGTTTGAATCCGGGAGGTACGGTTGTGTCCAGTACCTAGTACCATTAGGAGTTTCGTATAAGTTGCTGGCAACTGATTCTCAAATGGTTAATATGCAAAAAAAAAGTAAAAACTGTTTATGAAAAAAATTAGATTACAACTTTGAGTACTGGCTGATCTGTAAAATATACACATGTGTACTGATCTGTAACAACTTGACAATAAAGCAAACCATACTATCAAATATACAAAACGCAAAAAACAGCAGGTATGCTCATGATTACTGGCTGACATATACAAAACGCATACATCACCTAATTGGTTTATACTAATGCAAGTCGACAAATACATCAATATTACTGGCTGATCTGTAAATATACACATGTGTACTGATCTGTAACGACTTGACAATTAAAGCAAACTATACTATCAGATATACAAAACGCAAAAAAACCAGCAGGTATGCTCATGATTACTGGATGGCATATACAAAACGCATACATCACCTACATGTACACATGTGTACTGATCTGTAAACACTTACCAAATACATCAAACCAGGCAATCAAATAATCCAAAACGAAAAACAGCAAATATACTCATGTGTCCTGATCTGCAGCGAGAGTACTACAATAGCAAAACTACAAACACAACGTAGATCACTCGTATAAAAACATGCACTGAATTATGTCTCTATGAACTTTCAGATCAATACATGAACGAATATAATCGCAAACAAAACTGCACCAGCGAACTGTGTTTATTAATTAAGCCTTCAGCGATCTAACTAACGACTAACATGTATGCTAAAACACTTAAAAGGAAAACTTGGATGACGTACGAACAACTCTATATTTACACCAGAATATAACATGTCGAACGAATAAATTTGACGAAAAAAACAATAAATAAACAACTTAAGAACAAACTAAATCGCACTGGTCGATCCAATGTCGTAACGAAAACATTACCGACGGGCTGATCGTTGACTTCATCATCGTTCACGACTGTCTTGTTCGTATTGGTTAGAGGTTCGTCCATAATAAGGAAACAATAAGAACGAAAAGTGTAAAAAATCTGCGGATTAACAAACTGTTCGACTTAAGTGGAAAAAATCTGGGTATTATCAAAGTTTTCGAATGATTTTGTATATGTTAATCGTTTGAATTGATAAACAGATTGATTCAGAATTGAATAAATCCGGATGATATCGATTGTAACTGAAATTGATATAAAAGATAAAAAAACTTATTTTGAATTAATTACATCTACAATTTAGGAAACCATGTAACTATCATGTTCATATTTTTTTAAAAAAAAGTTGAAAACCTAAAATAATAACTTAAATTACCATCCTATCCTTGATAATTAAAAACGAGATCAATGGTCCAGATTAGTTCACACAGTTCACTATGAAAAAATTGTTCACAAATGATCATAATCCTATATATATATATAATATATACATATATATCATAACTCAACATAAAATGCAAGTTTTTTTAGAAAATGGGTGTACAACATTGATTTCATAGCATGCACACCGTTGTTACGAAGACAAACCTAAACTCTCTTCTAATCCACTATGGACATTCCAAAAGAGACCTTAGAAGAAAAAAAATCTTGAAGGGTCATTAAAGGCTATAAAAAATATAGCCGAGTATACGAAAAGACCACCAAGGAGGGTCTTCGCACTTTCCTAGCACTTTCACGAGCAAGTTCCATAGTGTCCTTAACAATGCCGTAGTGCGGGGAGGGGGGGGGTGACTATTTAGTTTTTATAAACATGTTCCACAGTGCATGACGCATAGGATTTCCCATGCGTGGGCGTATCTCCCGTTTGGTGCATTCTCGATGGATGCATTTTCTATCCCTTTCATGTTAAACTATGACATTCACATTACATATTGGATTAAATTAAAAAAATCATAGTTGACGCATAAATATTATGTGAATGCCCTTTATGTATAACATTAAATGTTCAAGTCTCATCAACAGTAGTGATATTATATAGTATTGTGAGCGCATTACTTAGCACAAACATGTTCAATAGTTGACGATATGTGATTTTTGTTATCAACAATGTATTTGTTTTTATCATATTCCATAGTGACATACATACAAAGCGAAAACCATCAAAATAGAATTGTAATGGTAAATCTGGTAACCAATGATAAACAAGAAATTATGTTAGAAATCAACTAACTGAGCGCCAGTCAACGCCCCTCTGTGATTCCATTTGATGTTGACTCTTACGAAAAACTCCCCTTGGGTGGTTCTCTGTTACACATGATCTTAGGGTTAATTTAAAGAAAAAAGAATCATATTTCTTTGAAGTAATCCTATGATTTTCCAATTATAACATTTTAAACATCAAATTGTTAATATTTTTCTTCTTGTGATGAATGCATATGCTCAAAAGTAAAATAACAACCGCTAAAAAAACTTTGAATATGACTTGTAATGGTCATACTTTTTGTAGTCAAAACACAAAACAGTAGTTGTAAGTTGAATATTTGAACGTGGAAAATGCTATTTTAACAACTACGCGGTGTAATCACACCCAAATCTCCACCAATAAATAACGTTAGTCAAACAAACTCATCTTCTATTATTCTTCATACACCTTTTGTAGATGAGACTCCACCATTAACCCTATCAAGATTCCTGAAACATCTTTTCCTTAAACAACATCTGTGTGTCGAACATTCATCCTCAGTGGCGGTGCTGGTCGGATAATATTGTCCGATAATCTGCAACACAACAGAACCAACACCAACGAATCATATTAACCGACACGGGCCCTACAGAAATCAGTTATCATATTATAATCTTATCCTCATTTCTCATCCGCTTATCGATTCATTTTTGTTTACTTTATATACCGGTTATAAACCCAATAAATCATTGGGTTTTATTTATACAAAACCACTCTAATTCTATTAAATTAAAATTTGTTTGATGGATGAGATTGAGGCTATGTTGAATATTTGTAAAGTGTTGCCGGATGTTATTGGGATGATTATGCCCATTTGGGTTGCGGTTGTTGTTGGGGTTTTGGTTGGGTGGCTGTGGCGGCCCAGATGGGCTTCTGCTGCTATTAAGAATTTAGCAATTCCTACAAAGAGTAGTTTTGTTCCGGTTTCGTGTATCGGGTCCCCGAAAGTTGCGTCATCTGAGCCGTCTACAATCTTGTGTTCCGAAATTTCTGATACCAGGTAGCTTAGAATCTTAACAAACGAACAAGAACACGTTCATTTTCTTAACAGTTTAATTGTTTGAGTTTGCTTAAGTGAGTGAATGTGACCAAGAGGGCCTTGCTTATGCATAAAGAGAATGTTGGTGTGGAATTTTTGGCTGAATTTGATGTTTTATGTGTTCAGTTCGTTGAAGTTGGAACCTGAGATCAAGAATTTTGTGGGAGAAGATGATTTGAAGCATTTATATGAACTTGTTAATGAGACAGATGGAGGTCCTGCTTGGATTGGGATGATGGATAAAGCAACTTCAAATATGAGTTATCAAGCTTGGAGGAGAGACCCTGTGGTAGTTTTTTTTCCTTGCATAATTTTAATTTGACTATTTGATAAAAAATGAGTGATGGTTTAAATGTATAATTCTGTGTGACTGATTCTGTTATTGTAAATGGTTTTAAGACTGGACCTCCACAATACCGTTCTCGAACGGTTTATGAAGATATGTCTCCTGAAATGATGAGGGATTTCTTTTGGGACGATGAGTTTCGGTTGAAATGGGATGACATGTTGTTAGAAGCCGAGACCATAGAAGAGTGCCCGAACAATGGAACGATGGTGGTTAAGTGGGTTCGTAAGGTATGTGCTTTGAATATTTGATGCGTTGTCATATTCATTTGTTTAAGTTAATTTTACATGGTTTATATTCTATAAACTTACATGCTACAATTGGTCTTGCAGTTCCCCTTTTTTTGTAGTGATAGGGAGTACATAATCGGCCGTAGAATCTGGGACTCCGGAAAAGCATACTACTGCGTTACAAAGGTAAGGACATGAAGATACTTCATTACGTTACTTTTGTGTTTGATTACAAACTTATAATAAATGCAAAAATTAAAATGGGGCATCAAGAAGTTTAGATAGAACTTTACCTCCAAAAGTTAGGTTCTTGATAAGGATAGTTAGTTAGTTTTCCTAAATTTGTTGTTTGAGATGAGAATGTTGTTCAATGTACATATGTAGGAACTTCTGTTGGTACTTTAATTATGGTGATTGATCCAAAATATGATTATATCTAAATACTGAAAGTTCGGTTATACTTATTTCAGGGCGTGCAATATCCATCTGTACCACGTCGCACTAAACCAAGACGTGTCGACTTGTACTATTCAAGTTGGTTGATTCGTGGAGGTAATTGATCCATCGCATATTAAAGATTTCAGTTTCAATAAATTACCTTATTTACTTTGCATTGTTACCAAAACTTGAGTCTTGTACTCTTTTTTCAAGAGATGTTATGAACCTTTTTTTTATGTTGATTCCAAAAATAATCGAGTTTTCCTCACAAACTTTCTGTTTATTTAAAATTTACTATTTCAAACAACATATTGTATATTTGTATGACACAATTGATTACAGATCAGTAACCTGTCTTCTAATGATTCGATTGATAATCACAGTTGAATCAAGAAAAGGAGATGGACAAATGAGCGCATGTGAAGTGTTACTATTTCATCACGAGGACATGGGAATCCCATGGGAAATCGCAAAACTTGGCGTCCGTCAAGGAATGTGGGGGGCCGTGAAAAAGATTGACCGTGGTCTTCGTAGATACCAAAAACACATGGCATCAGGCGCGCCTCTATCTCATTGTGCTTACATGGCACATATCAACTCAAATATCTGCACGGATCGGTTAAAATTATTGGAGAACACATCAAATGATTCACAAGAAATCGTAACTTGTGAACAACCGGTGAATGATGAGAAGCCGTCAGGAAAGAACATTCCAAAGCTTTTGGTTGTCGGTGGCGCCATTGCGCTCGCTTGCACAATTGATAGGGGGCTGTTATCGAAAGCTGTTATATTTGGAGTTGCAAGAAGATTTGCAAAAGTGGGAAGGAGGTTGTGATTGATAATCTTCTTACATGGAATATAATTTGTATTTTGTTTTAATCAGTCTTTTGTTAGATTCATGTTGCAGCTTATGATCATGGTGATAAGATAGTATACATGTATTTAATATTTATCTTGAATGATTCTTCTAATGCTGCTGAAATAACAGGAAAATTTTCTTGATTACCCTGTTCTTTTATGTTTGCTAATGAAATTGATTAATTTGTTGACTTGTGGTCGGAACACAGTTGTGATTCATTATAGCCAATCACACTGAGCTATGTCACCACTTTGCAGACATTACATGTCTTGCTAGAGGGGATCAAGTGGATATTTTTCGACAGCGACAGATGTGATAAGGCCTATCAGCCCACAATTCTTCTCTCCCACATTCGGCTTAGATACCAGACTCCTCCAGAGGTTTAAAGGGTCCGAACTCTACTTCTCTCACTCTTATCACACACTTGTTTCCTTTCCCCATTGAAAGAACAATACGTATTCTCACACCGGAAGTGGTTACGAGAAAACCCCCCACCTTGCCTTTTCGTAACGAGCTTCACGGTGTTCTTTGTTTTGGTCAAGGAAAGATAAGGATTAACAATCTTGTCGAGACTACCTCCGTCAAGCCTAAATCCTACGGTTTATACCTATCGTTTCTTCAATGGGCAAGCGCCCCCATCTAGCTCAACTCCTTAAGGCCTTCAACACCATAGGAGGGGCGTGTTGATGTGGTCCGCCGATCCCTTAATGGGCACAAGAAGGGGGGGGGGGGGCGTTTGTTGCAGGAGGTGGCGGTTCACAATAGTGAATGTGGTCAAAGTTTGGTGGTGGTGGTGGTGGTTGTTTGGAAGACGGTGGTAGTGGGAGAGGATGGTAGTGAACGATGGTGGAAGGTCGAAGACTCGAAAGAGAGATGGTGGTGACAATGGTTGTTAACGGAGGTGGTGTTTGTAGTGGGAGATGATGATAGTGGTGGTGGAAGAGGTGGTTAGAGGGGGCTTGAAACCACCCAACCTATGACAGGACAGACTCGACGCTTTAATTAAGCAGAATTTATACCACACCAATTAGACCAGGGGGTGTGGTATACCGCCCCCGGCCGACTTAGCAACTTTGGCCCCCTATAGCGCCCTCCCCCAATTCCCAGTCGCCAAAGAAGGGGCGCTATCTAAGGTCTGTTGGGCCGGTAATGAGCGCTAAACGACTTTATTTGGTGGACCCATACAATTAAACCGTTTGACGATAGTTATACTAAAAATTACTTTTATTTTTAAATAGTCACACTATATATATCCTACCATTTTTACTCAAACCGTACCATTTCTACCATCTATTCTCCATAATCTTTATACATTCTATCCAATTCACACAATGTTTCCCAACAACCAAAACGCGTGGGATCCCAACAATCCATTTTGGGGTAATTCAGCAAACAACAAGCAAGAAGAACGATAACAGATAGACCCGCGAACGGGTGAGATTGGGTATTATCCGATGCCACCTACCAACCCAACCTCCCCTTATCCGACAACGCCACCACCGCTTCGCGATTTTTTGGATACAAATCTGCACCAAATCAACCATCATTTTTTCACAAACACAAAACCTACGGCCCATACCCGAAACCCAACCCACTTTCTTAAAAGGTGGACGATCGAGAAGGCATCATAAGGAAAAAATCCGAGCAAAATATATGTAGTTTTTTAGTAGGTTTTTATTTTTAAGTTGGTTGTTTTTTAAGTAACTTTGTAGTTTTTATTTTCAAGTAGTTTGTAATCTTTTATTTATTTTGTTGAAATTATATTTTTTTAATTTTGTTTTAAATAAAAATGGTATATAAATTAAAAAGATACAAAATAAATAAATAATTAGGTAATTATAATAGGGGCTTTAAACAATTGCATGCAAATTAGAAAGAAGAGTTGACGTGAGAGACTTTATACCACCCGGCCTTAGCCTTAGACCGTGGGGTGTGAGGCGTGGGTTGTGGCGGCGGTTGCCAAACAACGCTCACTAGCAACACCTGGCTAGCATTGGCCATGACGTTGCCCTGCTTGCTAAGGGGGGGGGGGGGGGGCAAGGTGACACGGCTGGCTTAGATTGGCTGGTTAAATGTAGCCGTTGGGGGTGACGGTTATGGTGTGTAAATCAAATTTTTAAAAAAATTTACATTTTTTACCAAACACAAATTACATATCTTCAACCAAACCCACACCAAAAAAACGAAAATGATGCATTGAACCGAAGAGGGGGAAATACCACTAGTGACATCAATTGTTGACACACAACGAATCCTACAACGTGGTCAAACCGCGTATTGGGGACGAGAGTTCAACACAAATGGTGTTTCAACACAAACCGCGTATTGGGGACTCACTCCACAACTTAAACGCGTGTCAACACAAATGGCGTGAGCTCAAACCAAAGTTGGATCGGTTTAAAGTTTGCTTCGACCGTGTTTGTCACACCCCGACCCGCAGCGGAAAAGGTGATCGGGACATGATTGGGTTATCATCAAAGCTCATGACATTTATTATAAAGTTTCATATTTATTATTTCAATTTAAAAGAGATCATACAATCATATCAAACAAATACAACATGTTCTATTCATCCTTCTAAACTTCATTATTTTTCTTCTAAGGCAATTTCCTATGTTTTCCTTGCTTCATCCTGTTCACCTGTATCATATGTAAAAATGGTTTTTGGATCAACAAAAAGTTGGCGAGTGAACCTTGTTAGAAAACATTTATTATTTATTTCTGGTTGTATTTAATATGGAAAAATTGTGCAATATTCATATATGAACAAACGTAAATAAACATACAATAACAACAATTAGCATACAATAACAAACCATTAGCATACGATATCAAACAACAACAAACAATAACATACATTAACAAACCAACAGCATACAATAACATATCAACTTGCGTAAATATATAACATAAATGAAACTGTGCGATCAAGGCTCAATCAAACGGAGCCGATCGTATTGCATGTACTGAAAATGATAAATGTCTGTGCGATCAAGGCTCAATCAAACGGAGCCGATCGTATTGCATGTACTGAAAATGAAAAAATGTCTGTGCGATCAAGGCTCAATCAAACGGAGCCGATCGTATGTAGGCAACGCCAGGTTCACGCTCATAATTAAATGGGGAACTGCTCAACGCTCATAATGTAATGGGGAGCGGCGGCCTATGAAATTGCATGTACTGAAAATAATAAATTAAATCTAAACAATAATCACACAAACAGTTTACACAGGCTGGATACACATTTATTCATGATATGATGTATGCACAATGATTTAAATATAATAAATAGTAAGACAGATGATACACCCCAAAAACGTGATTTAAACGGGGAATTTGTAGAGATTCACTCACAGTGGGTGCGTTCGGTGAATGATGATAAATGCGCACGAGTTTAGAGGATTGATCGTCGAGGAATAACTAACCTAATTAATAAAGAAAAGTAAGGTAAATAAATGGATTTTATTAACAACTTTAATAGGATTTTTGGATATATTTTTGTGAGTGTTAGGCTATTTTCTAACTTTAAAAATGTTATTTTTAAGTATTTTTAATTGATTTTTAAATAAAATAAATAAATAAAAATAATAAAAAAAATGTTGACTTTTTGACCGTTGACTTGTTGACCGTGGACCGTTGACTTGTTGACCGGTTTTATTGTGTAAGTGTATGCGCCGGGTGAGGCTCGAACCCGAGACCTCCCGTTCGCGTGCACGCAGCTCTACCAACTGAGCTACGTGTCTAACCCGAAATAATTCTGTTTTTAATTATATTTATATACTAACTCAGTTTATTCAAAATTCTTTTATTTTCAAAAATGTTTTAAATCATCGGACCGGTGTCGTCAACAGGTTTCGAACCCGGGACCTGAGACTTAATGTTACACACAGTCCACCGCTGGACTGTGTGTCTAACTTGGTTTAAATACAGATTTTTATTATACTTAACATCTAACGGAGTTAACCCGGTTCAGTTTACAAAAAAAGGCATTTTATTACAGCGAATGAGGTTGGGACAGGAATCGAACTCGCGTCGTATGTGTATTTGTTCGCACACAGTCCACCGCTGGACTGTGTGTCTAACCCGTTTATAATACCGATTTTAAATAATCTTATAACATAACTACTTCGTCTTCTTCGTTCAAAACTCAGACAACGGTTATCTAACTGTTACTTGATTAATTCAGTTAATGAACAAGATGAACAATGAAAAGTATTGAACCGAAGAGTTTGGGGAAAGAAAGTACCGAACAGATCGTCTTCTTCAGAAAATCCGGCGAAGCTCGTCGGCTCTGTTTTGGAACCTTCGGCTGTTAGAATCAATTAACAGTTTGGAGGGATTAGATGTGAAATTGAACTAATGAGTAATGATTATCAGTATGTTTGAATGATCATACCGGTTAACAACGAGTTTTCGACAAATCCAGAAGTTTTCCGGTGAAAACAGAAAGTCCAGCAATGTCGTCTGTGGTTGATTCTGAGCGATGGGTTAGTGTTAGTAAGGTTCTAACAATTGATTGAAACAATAAAGTCGAGGTATTTTACCGTTTTGAGTTGAGTCTCGGTTTTCCGGCGACTTGCAGAGAATTCCGGCGATGATCAGAAAGCAATTCCGACGACCAGAAAATAGAATAAACACAAAATTAGAAGCTCTGGGAATGAAATTGAATCGCGAGATGAGTGTTTTGTTGAAGTAATTTCAGAATGAAAGTTTTCGGTTTATAAAAACTAAACATCACCTGAATTCAAGTTCATTAACGACTGAATTGATTTAAGATGTCGGTTTTACCGGTTATGATCAAGATTCCGCGAGCACTCAAACGTCTTGGTCGGTTTGAAAGCCGATATCGGTTTCAGTTGGCGAAACAGGTTGACTCTCAGTTGAACATATGATTTAATTGCTCCCCAGAACTTCACAAAAAGATCAAGTGGCAGAGCGGTTGTAGAGATGTGTGTTAATGCTTTGTAGGCTCTCGGCTGACCCGGGTTCGAGTCCGGCTTCAGCATATTGTTTTTAATTCACTATTTTTAATACATTTTCAAAAATAGATTTTATATTCTAATATACTTATTAATTATGTATCGTTTAAAATTAATTTGGGCATTAAATACGCAACGAAATTTTTAACTGGTTGCTCGGTTAATAAACGAAGCGGGTTTGGTAATCCGGTTTTTGGCGGATGTTACAGTATCCTTCGGGCGACTTGACCCACGGCGATCGAGTCAAGATCGAGTATAGGCAGGACGGGAATGCGGAATTTAAATGGGTTCCCTACTTTAATATTTACCGTATTTTGTAATTTTTGTAGGATTTAATAAGTAGATTTTTTTAATTTCTTAGGATTTAATAAGTAGCTTCTTTTAACTTTTAGGATCGTCTTTTATGTAATTTTTTTAAATTAATATAAGTTGTGTTTTATTATATAATTGTCAACTATATAAAAAAAATCATATGGCACCCAACGCCGGTCTAGCCACGCCGCTTCAACACCCCACTTTTTTGGATGTGAATTGATGAAGCTCATATCTGCCACATGTGAGCAATGCCCTAAACCCAAGCCTCTCCACACCCTATAGTGTTAACAATTCTTCAAAATTAAACAAAGTAATTCGATGGACATGATTACTACAATATGTGATATTCATCCTCTACCAATTTCTTTCACAAATAATTATCTTTGAATATTTTGAAGTTTAATATCAGAAGGAACAAGTGTTTCCAATAATACTGGATATTACATGATCGAACAAATTAATTTTTATACACAAGTTATAGATCCAATTCTTTTACAACTATACCAGTCAATCAATTTTCTCAAAAAAAAAAAAAAACAAAACTTCTGATCCTCAAGAGACTATAATTTGTCCATCTGGATGTGATGACCTGATGATAAACTTTTAATGAAACACCAAAGATTCAAAGCAGTTAATCCCATCAAACTCCGGAGCCCACCGTGCCGGATACCCGCCTGTGCTCCGGGTTCGGGTAGCGTAACCGTTGGCCTCAGGCTTCACCTTCTTCTCTTCAACCAGATTGTTACCATTACTACCGGAAGGTTGCTTGTTGTTGAAGTAATTGACATAGTGGCCAAAGAATTCAGCAGATAAAGCATCAAAAGAACTGAAGATGGAGTTCATGTTTGATGAGTTAAGGTTTATAAAGTGTTTGTGGTTTGCAGAGAATTTGAAAAGGGTTTGTGAAGATTGAATGGATAGAAAGGTTTATTTATATATAGCAGGAAAAAGAGGTTGAGTCGGTGGTGATTTTCAACGCCTTGAAGATAAAGTCTAAAAATAATATTATTTTTGATTCCATCAACAATTTGCCGAGTCTTGTGTTGAATTTGGAGCTGCTGCCAAGTCTAAAGCGGCAACTTTGCCACGACTTTCCTATATCAATATTATAACTTGGGGTATTGACTTATTAGGCATAAGGGGGTCGGGTGCTTCACTAGCTGTCACTCACCACACTCAATTATCAAAACGTCATATCATCGAGTCAAATTTCATCACTAGTGATAAATTTTAGTAGGGGTGCAGGGTGCCCATCACAAGTGATGGATTTCCACCACCTCCGACCACCGTACTACTCCGAATCACCACTTATCCTCAACATCGTACCACCACTTCTAGTTGTCCGTTGTCCTTAACGATCTCCATCTCCGTTCCCACCTGAACTCCGTCACCGAGCATCTCTGTCTTCTCCGTTTTCATCGTACATCACCACTGTCATCAACAACAACCCTCCGTTGTTACCCCATCACACCACAACTCGTCTACGGTCATCTTCTCCGTCTTTTTCATTATATATCGTTACCACTACACCGTCGCAATCTCCATCATCATCTGATCACCTAGTCCCTCCCTAACAATCATATCTTGCAACAGTCATCATTCAAACGACTATATTTCACGCGTGCTTGGGACAACGCGTTTTGCCACACGCTTCATCGGTGGCGCGTGTCACGATGTCACGGCCACCACGCTCCATAACGATGTGCCCCGCCTCCCCTAACGTGGGGTATAGACTTATTAGGCATGGGGTGTAGTATACCGCCTCTGGCCACATCATCACTTTTAGCGCCCTCTACCCATCCCTTACTCCCCGGGGGGGGGGGGGGGGGGGGGGAGGGCATTGATCCTCCGCCAACCCTAGTAACAAGCGTAAAACGACTAGTTTTAATTAGGGGTGTTCAGAATTCGTTTCAACTTCGAAAATTCAAAATTCTTTTTATTCGATTCGATTAGCAAGAATTCGTTTCGATTAAAAAAATTCAAATTCGAATTAATTCGAGTCAAGTAAATCGAATACGAATTGAATACGAATTTATAATTTCAACTTCGATTCGATTCGAATTTCGAATAAAAATTATACATTTTTATTTATTATTTTTATATATAATACACATATAACTTTTATTAAGTTATACTATAAATTATTTTCAATTTTTTTCCAAGTATTAAAATTATCCGTTACCAAACCCACTACATGATCCATAACTAAAACTGAAGTAGCAATCTATCAATAGACTTCTAACCCTAAAAATATTAACTTATAATGTGGGGTGGTTATTCCCGACTTCTCGTTTTGAATTTTAGACTTATGGTACTTTATTTGGAACTTTTAATGTGATATCGTGCTTTATGGCTGCTTTCAAATTTAAGTTTCATATTGATAGTTTTTTTACATGTTTTTAAAGAATCTGAATTAAATCGAATGTATTCGAATTCGATTCAAATTTTTAATCGAATACGAATTAGGTTTTTATTCAAATACAAATTGGGTTTTTTATTCGAATACAAATTCGAATCGAATTTGGTAAGTTTTAATTGAATTCGAATCAAATACGAATTCAAGGGAAAATAAAAATTATTCGAATAATTCAAAAATTCGATATTCGATTCGATGAACACCCTAAGTTTTGATCGTCCCCATGCTTTTTAACCGTTTTCTAATGGTAACAAACTTAACAAAAAACTAAGTTTTAATTTATAAATTTAACACTATAAATATCCCACCTATTTTACTCAAATATCCATTATTTTCATCTAAAAACTTTACAAACTTTATCATACTCACACAATGTTTCCCAACAATCAAAACCTGTAGGACCCTAACAATTCGTTTTGGGATAATTTAGCAAACAACGAGTAAGAAAACGATACCGAAAAGACCCGCGAACGGGTGAGGTTGGGTATTATCCGATGCCACCTACCACCCCAACCTCACCTCATCCATCAATGCCACCGATTCCTGGATTTTTTTGGATACTATTCCCCACCGCTAATTTTTCCCCAAACCCAAAACATACTGATCGGAGTGTCGCGCCCCGGTTAAAGATAAGATTTATAGTCCCGAATTACCCTTAACAATGCGTTAGTGGTAGTAAGGGGTCGAACCACGAAGAGTTTGTGGTTTGCGATTGGACGCAATTGATTTTTAATAAGATTGTCACTATATGAAGCTTGCTATTTTGATTGTTTTATATTTGTTTGTTTGAAAAAATGTCGGAATGGTCTGACTAATTTGTTTTTTTACTACTTAACTAATAACTTGAACAATTGCATGGAAAATGAATTACTTGATTAACACAATAAATTGAGAACAAGCTTCACACTCGGTTCGGTTTTGCAAATCCTAGGGTTCCTACACGCCTTTAAGTTCAATTCCTTTGTATCAATGACCAACAAGTTTAGTGTTAAGTGAATTAGATGCCAAGAGCTATCAACGTTATGACCAACGGACTACAATGCACTTTATCATCACAAACAAGTAAACTCTAACCTAGACAAGGCATAATTGCACATAAACATTTCACAAAGTCAAATTTAATCTTCATTCGACAATTCATGAATTCAATACAAATGCAAGTCAATTATCATAGGTTTCAAAATCAAAATACAAATTGTCATAAATCAATATTCAAAAGCATGTCAAACCCTAGAACTTACAAACCTACACTGGGGTGAAACCCAACGAAATTAGCCGCTCATGGTGAACGAAACTTGATCACCAGATGATTGGAGTTTGATCAGAACATCTTGAAACTTCGAATGTAATGATGATGATGGTCAGGGTTTGGATGGAAGGTGAAAGTGGATGATTTGTGAAGGAGATGATGATGATAGGCTAGGGTTATGATCAATGGTTGTGATTCGGATGATGGAATGGATTGGAAATGATGGGAGATGAAGATTGAGGTGTTCTTGGCTCCAAGATGGGTTTCAAATGCTCACAAACTCGTAACTCCTTCACAAATGGGTCAAACATAAGTTATAATCCGTCAAGATTGAAATTTCAGCGATATAGACATAGAAGGAGCATCGCCGAGGGCCTCTAATTTATACATATTTTCTCCGACACTCTAATCCACTGTGTATGCCCATTTTTCTCCGACGGTCCTATCTGAGGGGCGTCACCGATGGCCTCTCTAAATCATGTTTTCCTGTTTTCCCATTTCGCGATCCCGGTTGACCCGTTTTCCGTCCCGATGCTCCAAAACGCTCCCGAATAGCTCCTTAAACTCCGTAAACCTGTAAAACACAAAATCAATCAAAAGTAAGCTATTCGAAACTAAAAGTCACGTAAAACGTTAACTTAAACTAAATAGACACATCGGTTTTCGACCACGTATCACATACCCCAAACCCAAAACGTATCCGAAACCCAAAACTTACCCAAAACCCAAAACGTACCCCAAACCGAACCCACTTACTCAAAAGGTGGACGATCTAGAAGGCACCGTAAGAAGGACGAGAACGAAGAACATGCTCCCAAAATGGTCGAAAGGTGGAAGTCTACAGAATAATTTGCATTGTCACAAGCGTGCTCGACGGGTCGGAAGATCCGATTGTTTGTAACTTTTCTTGTCCATTAACTTTTATAAATATATTTTTATTTTTATTTTGATGTTAATAATTTTTTTTAAAATATAGCAACCGACCAAGATAATATCCGTATTTCGAAGGCGTATACGTGAGAAGTTTTTCGCCGCAATGGGTCGTGGTGAATATCGTTCGGACGACTCATTTTTGGGCAAGTGAACCGCAATGCGGACTCACAACTTCAACAACATACACAATAGCCTCATCAACAATCACACAAGAAGCGGTTCCAGCGACGTTGGCATTATGACCGCAGCCCACAACGAATATAGAATGTATCATGGCCATGCATTTACCATGTTACGTCCATGGAAGCTTCTACGCGCATCTCCAAAGTGGCATCTTGTACCACCGTTTGACCCAACGACCCATAGGTCAAAATGGTCCAAATTTACAACGACTAGCGAACCATCCGACTCCGATGCTCATGTTACTATTAACCTAAATGACAAGTTGGATGATTTGAATTTTGAAGAAACGCAAGAGCTGCCACGACTGAAGGGTAGGATAGAAGTAAGGCAGCTGCACGAGCACGAGCACGAGACAAATCTTCTTCAACGCCATCGGATGGCCCATCAAGGTTGGATGAATTCGACGATGGACTCAACCGGCTTCTCTCAATCAAGGAAAAGGAACATGAACTTAGAGTGGAGAAACAAATCGAGAAACATATGAAGTTTCTCGAGAAAGACTTTTCCAACGTACCCGGAGGTGGACCGAGTCATTTTAGAGGCTCGTAAGCTAAAAGTCTGAGCGAAATATATGTAGTTGTTTTTTATTTTCAAGTAGGTTATTTTTTAAGTAGTTTGTAACGTTTTATTTATTTTATTAAAATTATGTTTTTTTTTGTTTTAAATAAAATTGACATATAAAATAAAAAGTACAAAATATAACAAAAATAATAATTAGGTAATCATGATGACGACTTAAATCATTGCATTCAAGTTCAAGGGAGGGGCTTTAAAGCCCCCTATGTGATGAATTAGAGCCAATGCATTAGTATTTATTCCCATCAATGTGGTGTGGGTTCGTCTCAACTTATTGCCGCCTTGCTTGCTCGACCCGAAAAAAAATTCTATAATAGTGATAGATAAATGATCCTTAAAATTTCTCACTCCCCATGAAAAAAAATTTAGGTCCACCGCTGCACACGAGTTAAAATTACTAATTGGTTTCATCCACACAAGTTAAAATCCTATACAAACCTTGTCTTATTTAAACCAGTGAGAACATATCTTGAACGTTAATTGATTGAATTAAGGACTAAGATTGATTACACATCATTACTAACAATCACTGTACTATTTAATAAGATTCAATGGTGTTTTAGTTATTTTCCATTAACTACTAATTCCATCTGGTTTCTAAAATTAAATAACTTATATGTACTTTAGCATTTTATTAAAAAAACAATACCATAAAATCGAGGATTTTTTTTATCTTAATATGAGTATAAGATTGCAATACTTTTTTAATTACATTTTTTTAAAAGTTGCAAAATAGTGTTTTACAGTTGTGCTAATAAGTATAACTAACACATATATAAGTAAAACATGAATTTCTATAATTTAGGCGTCGTTTCCGGATGAGTAAACGTTTATTTCTACGCATTGCCGGAGACTTGGAAAGCAAGTTTGATTACTTTAAGCAAAAAAACTGGATGCAAGAGGGACGCTTGAATTTACGGTTATTCAAAAAGTACATTCATTCATATTTTTTAGTTAGTTTAATAGTGTATATATTTGTTTTTTTTAAGGAAAAATAAATTTGTATAGCGCGCGTTATTTGAGAAAGCCCACTTGGTACGATCTACATCAAATTTACGAAGTGTATTCTAATAAACATGGTTTACCAGGCATGATTGGGAGCTTAGATTGTCGTCATTGGCAATGGTATAATTGTATATAACTGTATGGCGAGGTCAGCACACACAAGGCGAACAAAAAGGATCAATGGTTATTCTTCAAGCGGTTGCCTCACACGACCTTTGGGTTTGGTCGGCTTACTTTGGTGTCGCGGGGTTATGCAATCACATAAACGTATTCGAACAGTTGCCAGTGATAGACGATTTCATTTCTGTTTGAGCATCAAAGGCATCTTTTTATGCTACGGAAACAACTAACCCACACGGGTATTATTTGAGTGATGGAATATATCCGAAGTATTCGATTATCGTGAAGACGTTTAAAAACCCGTACGATGAAGAAAGAGCACATTTTAAGAAAGTGCAAGAGTCTGCGCAAAAGGACATTGAGAGATACTTTGGGTTTTTTCAACATCGTTGGCATTATTTGAGAAGTCTTTATAGTGTATGGATCAAAGAAGAAAATGAGAGATTCTATGTATGATTGTCTAATCATGCATAATATGATATTAGAAGAGAAGGAAAAGCGATATCTCAAAATTATATACCGCACGTTGTTCACGAAATCTGCAAGCAACAATGGATGAAAGAGTGAACAATTGGAATCAAATGCATTCCGAATCAGCACATTCTGGTTAGGGATGGATTTGATCCAACAATCATGCATGGTTTGGTATATTCCAAACGAGGGTGAAGAAGAAGAGGAAGATGATGACGAAGGCCCAGATCAAGACGAGTACGGCGAAAGCGAAGACGAAAATTCAGACGAATTTTAATATTGTGAATGGTTATGTTTGTCTATCAATTGTTAATACCTTAACAATTACATAGAGATAGATGATACGGTAAGGATCCAAGAGTTAAGATGAGCCATGTAACTTCTCAATGGACTCAGAATCATATATGTGGAGATACTAAAAGAGTCAAGTTCATGCTTTCACCTAGGGGTATTAATTGTGTTGGGTTGAGGGTTGAATTGTATAACCGAACACGACCCATAATGTTTATTCGTATAAAAAACATCAACTATATTCTCACACTTAAAATTGTTCACGAAATCTGCAAGCAACAATGGATGAAAGAGTGAGCAATGCGAATTAAATGTGTTCCCAATCAGCACATTCCGTGTTAGCGATGGATTTGATCCAACAATCATGGATGGTTTGGTATATTCCTAGCAAGGATGAAGAAGAAGAGGAAGATGATGACGAAGGCCCAATCAAGACGAGTACTGCGAAAGCGAAGATGAAAATGAAGACGAATTTTAATATTTGTGCATTTTTTAGTCTTATGTAATTTATTTATTTAATAAAATATTATTTGTTTTAATTTAAAAAAATAAATAAATAGGTAATCATTGTAGCATTGTAGGGCATCATACCACTATACTTCTTTCAACTTCAAGTCCCATAAGACTACTCGGTGTGTGGGGTCGCAGGCTCGGCCTGGCCCGACGACGCCCCCAACACCATTTCCGGTGCCCAGCGACGTCGAGGACGTCTGCAAAGAGACGTTGGAGATGGTCCATGTGATGACAAAATAGCCGTTCAAACGGCTAGAAAATTAAAAAAAAACAATTTTCGTTAGAATTAATAAATTTACCTATAAATATACCAAAATGATCCCACTTTTTTAAACACTTTAACCAATTCTCTCTCTCAACTTTATACAATTTTTCTACTTTTTATACAATTATTCTACTTTTGCTATGGATCCATACAACCCAAACGTGAACCCAAACCCGAACCCAAACCAAAACATTTTATCGGTACCCGGCTACTATCCTACGATGGAACGAGTTGGTCATACTCGCAATTTTCTTACAACACTTTCCCGGGTTTTCAACAAACCCCCAACGCCTTTTCTCAAATGAGCCAACTCCAATCAATGCAACAAATGCAATCGTTACAACAAATGATGATGCGAAACCAGTTCAACTCGTAATTTCAATATCAACCACAAATTCCCCAACACCGGAGTCTCCCCTAACCACAACCCAAAGAAGATGACGTTGAAGAATGTGTTCCGGAGACGCAACCGCAATCCTAGAAACGGAAAAAAGGGAAGCAACTGATGGGTGACAAAGATCAACCTTCGAAAGGCAAGGCAAAACTAAGGACAAAGATAGAGGAGGAGGCGTTAGCGAAAGCGTGAGTTAAGCACATCAAAAAGCCTCATTATCGGTATGTAAAAATATATAAATTTTATACTAAAAATATTTTTTGCTACATTCTAAAAATATGGGTAACAACCAAACCAGAGAAGGGTTTGGAAAGAAATATTATAAAGTTTCTTGCGATTCTGGAACAAGGTCATTATCGCAATATCGATTCCATCTCTTCGAAGTGGCAAAAGATGCATGTGGTCGTGAACCGATTTTCGGCGATATATAATAAGTTATATACTAGTGGTAATCGTCGTAGTGGGATGAGTGACAAAGATGTTTTTAAAGAGGCGATGCGTAAATACGAAGATACGCATCGTGCCGTTTCCCCACACGTACGGGCTTGGGAAGTTTTGCGAACCAGTAACAAGTGGGCGCCGGTTCCAAATGAGGTTGCAATGGCTAAACGAACAAAAAGCTCGAAGACCGGTAGTTATAGTGCGGGGGGCTCAGACGCACGATGCCAAATAAATATAAACGACGAGCCCGAATTTGACAAAGAAGAGTATGGGTTCGAAAGGAGGAACATCCCCCGGGCAGGGACAAATCCAAAAAGGTGGCAGCTGCAAAAAAAAGCTGCAACGGGGGCGGTTCCAAAATGGACGAGTTTATGGTACAGTTCAAAGCATACACCAAGGTCACAGCCCAAAAGGCAAGAGGGAAGGAACGTGAGGTGGAAGAACGGGATCGATTGAAGAATGAGAATAACGAATATAAAGAGTGGGAGATAAGGACGACCGACATAAACTTGTATCCGGAAGAAGATCAACTGATTTTACGAAAAGTGAAAGAAAAAGATCACGAAAAAGTGGAGTTCTTAGGAATGTTTTAGGTTATGTTTTTTTTTTTTTTTTTAGGTTTTGTTTTTTTTAGGTTATGTAATGTGTGGTTTTTAATATTAATGATTTTATTTATATTAGTAAATGTTAAAAAACTAGTTGAATTGAAAAAAAAAATAAAATAAATTAACTAGGTGGGGTAGGGTCGTCACCCATTTCCTTGGTTCCATCCTTGGAGGTGCATCCTCCAAGGACTCTGACGTGCGCTGACGTGAGGCCATCTCAAAGAGGGCCATCACCCGCACCGAATAGCCTAGTGCTTTTTTACTGACTAGGCATCCACATGTCAAGATCATGTCTAATGAAAGGGCTTGAAATTCAACCACCACTATACATGTTAGAATTAACTTTTCACTTGCATTTAGCAATTTGAGCTTTACAAAATTCAATAATTGAGGTCTTTAGAATGTCCACATTCTTTCAAGCAGTTTGAGCTTTACAAAATTCAATAATTGATTTGAGGGTATACTAAATTATAAAACTCATTTACACTATCTTAGGGTCGTTTACTTGTTTTACCACACAAGGGCATTTTGGTCAACTTAAGCCCTTCTTTACACGAAGGACTTTCAATATCATGTTTTTGACCAAATATGAACATTTAACCATAATCTATTTTAGAACATTATGTTCCTAAGAACAATAATGTCTACAATTTAGATCATTTGATTTATCTTACCTTAGGTAATCAAATGTCCCTCATGACTTGTTTAACTCTCAACGGACCGTAAGTCCTCTTTGAGAGTTTGACCCATTACACGTACCTGGCTCGGCTCATAGCATTGATTCGTTTTAATATCTTGCTCTATTAGTTGCTATATAATAGCAATGCAAATCATACTCTATTTTCCTATGACACAAAAATCAACAAACGACCATTAGTCATCATTGTCAAATGGTGATAATATCACCATTTGACCCATTCGGCCTAAATGACTATTTATCATTATGAGATGACACTTATTTGCCATCTCACCCATTTAGCCCATTTCGTTTTAAGTTGTGTGATCATATTACCTAATAATCGTTTCTTAATCCGCTTGACCCATTATGACTTACGCCATCTTTTTCAAAACTCTATATTTATCCATTAACTCGTGACCGGATTACTGGTTTACCCCTTATTACCCTTATGGTTTACACCATAAGGTAATGTCTCAAAACTCTTTATTATTCGTCATCCCATGACTAATTTTTTGTTTTACCCTTTTTACCATAAATCATGGTTTCATACCATTTTCACTTGTTCCGACTTGAATCACTTCGCATCGGAATATCATATTTCAATACTAATCTATCTTTTTCTAACCAATACTACAAGTATGTGTTCTACTTAAAATATGTAAGCTTTACTTACCTTGAAATCCGATTATGCTTTTCCGCGTACTTGATCCGTTTGATCCGCGTACTTGTCAAGCGTCAAACTATCATTTATCATTCGCAAGATGGTTAGGTTAGTCGTCATTTAACACGACTATTCCAATATATCAAATTTATCATTCGATCTTATTATAGGTCAGTTTGACTTTTTAAAAGTCAACTGCCTATTAACATATGAATTGCAAATTTAAGTCCAACAAACTTATTTAGGCATTTCATCTATTATTCGGTAGGCGTTATTTCTAGGCTACCATTATAGCTAAGTTCCCCAACCAAGTTCGCGCAATTGCTAATATCAAATTAACATAGTTTCTACCATCATATGCTAATCTATCGATAATTATACAAAATCTTGGAATTGTTTCATTATCACAAAACAACTCATTTAATCATATGTATGAAATCTATCCGAGCATCAATTTTTGCCATAGACTTTAAACATTCTCATACACATGATGATTTCTAGCATCTAATCACATGAGAATTTCATCAACTTAATCATATCATAAAAACCCGCTTCATAATCTACTTGTTAATCACTTACAAGTAACATTTTATCACATTTCTTAATTTCCTTATGTTTAACGAAATTTAGCATAATCTATGTCTAATTTCATCTTTGGATCATCATCCAACAATATAATTGCAAGTAATCTACTTGTCTCAAAGCAACTTTCATCAATCTAGGTTTTAAGACGTACCTTATGATCCCCTTGTCTAGGTGATCGTTAAAATGTGTTCATGCTGATTTGGGTCTCAATTTATCTTCAATTTGGTGGATTAAGCTTGAACAAGGGTTTTGCCCTTGTTTTTCTCCTGAGGATCGACACATACACACACTAAGTGTGTGTTATGTGTAAAATTTTATGTTTTAATAAAATAAGTTTTCTTTTTGGCAACTTTGGTCCCTCAAGTTTAGTTTTTGATTATAAATGAGACAACTCATTGTCTTGTTACTTTTATACATGTAGGTTAATTTGTTCATAGTTATTTTGTTTACGGGTTCACTCTTACCACTAACGGTATTTTACCCGCTCTTTAATATTAACGCGATTTGAGTACCAACCCGTTTTTGGGTGTTACACACATTTGATTCGCATTGTTCACTCTTTCATCCATTGTTACTTGCGGATTTCGTGAACAACGTGCGGTATATAATTTTGACATATCGCTTTTTCTTCGTCTTCTAATATCATATTATGCATGATCAGACAATCATACATATCATCTCTCATTTTTTCTTTGGTCCATGCAATATAAGTATTTCTCAAATAATGCCAACGATGTTGAAAAACCCCAAAGCATTTCTCAATGTCCTTTACGCAGACTCTTGCACTTTCTTAAAATGTGCTCTTTTTTCATCGTACGAGTTCTTAAATGTCTTCACGATAATCGAATACTTCGGATATATTCCATCACTCAAATAATACCCGTGTGGGTAGTAGTTTCCGTTAGCATAAAAAGATGCCTTTGGTGCTCAAACATAAATGAAATCCTCTACCACTGGCGACTGTTCGAAAACGTTTATGTGATTGCATAACCCCGCGACACCAAAGTAAGTCGACCAAACCCAAAGGTCGTGTGAGGAACTGTTTGAAGAATTACCAGTGGTCCTTTTTTGTCGCCTTGTGTGTTTTGACCTCGCGATACGGTTATACACAATTATACCATTGCCAATGACGACAATCTAAGTTCCCAATCATGCCTGGTAAACCATGTTCATTAGAATACACCTCGTAAATTTGTTGTAGGTTGTACCAAGTGGGCTTTCTCAAATAACGCGCGCTATACAAATTTATTATTCTTTAAAAAAACAAATATATATACTATTAAACTAACTAAAAAATATGAATGAATGTACTTTTTGAATAACGGTAAATCTAAGCGTCTCTCTTCCAGTTTGTGCTTAAAGTAATCAAACTTGCTTTCCAAGTCTTCGGCAAGGCGTAGAAATAAACGTTTATTCGTCCGAAAACGACGGCTAAAAACGTTTGGGTTTTGGTAAGTCAGTGCTTCGTCAAAGTAATCTTTCATCAAACGAGCGTTTGCTTCCAATCGGTCTCATTCCGTATATTCTCTTGGAAAAATTTGGCGTGGAGGCCAACTAATGTGTTTCATATACCTCGCCACGAGTTGACAGGCACTTGTAACAGCCTCTTACTAGACCTCTTCGTCGGTCGACTCACCCTTATCGACTAAAAACTTTTTGTAATAATAATTGGCAACGGATGAGGAAGACGTGGAGAATTTATCTTTGGAGAAGGTGGTGCGATGTGTATAGCCGTTACCAACCGTTGTCCAGTGGTCCCATTGGTCCAACCTTTCTTGATCCGGTGTTTTAAAGGCAACGCCCAAGCCCATTTTTGAAAACAAATATAGCCACAAATATAGCCGTTACCAACCGTTGTCCAGTGCTCCCATTAGTCCAACCTTTCTTGATCCGGTGTTTTAAAGGCAACGCCCAAACCCATTTTTGAAAACAAACGCCCACAGGATGGTGATTCGTGAATTTTGACCCCACTCTACACCCCCAAACAACCACTACGGGTGGTCTAACACAACGTGTTATATAATACAACATGAGTTGTAACATTAATTGATGGAATTTATGCTACCCAAAAACCTTTCTCATCATAAATAATTGGGAGAACAAATCTTGAAAGTTAAACATCTTATAATTGTCTATCGGTTCTTGGAATACATGAGATGTTCATCAATGTTGTGATACACACACCCTACTATAACATCAAGTAATACTCATTCTACCAATTTTTTCACATATAATTATCTTTGTATTGAAGTTTAATCTCAGAACCAGACCCCAAAGAAAATAACAAATAAGTGGGAACCCCCTTCATAGAAATCCATTAATACCAGATGTTATATAACTTAATAAATGTTTTTGTATACACAAGTTATAGATCCAATTCTTTACAACTATACCAATCAATCAATAAATCATCCTTCTCAAAAAAGAAAAAAAAAACAAAACAATACTTCTTCTGATCCTCAAAACCTTTCATCCATCCGGATATGATGATAAATCCTTAATGAAACACCAAAGATTCAAAGCAGTTAATCCCATCAAACTCCGGTGCCCACAGTGGCGGATACCCGCCTGTGCTCCGGGGTCGGGTAGCATTACCGTTGGCCTCAGGCTTCACCTTCTTCTCTTCAACCAAATTGGTAGCAGCAGGTTGCTTGTTGTTGAAGTAATTGACAGATTGCCCCAAGAATTCAGCAGACAAAGCATCGAACGAACTGAAGATGGAATTCATGTTTAATGATAGAATTTGATTAATAGTTAATGTTTGCAGAGAATTATTTGAATGGGTGGAAAGGTTTATATATAGCAGGAAAATGTGTTTGAGTCGGTGCTGATTTTCAACGCGTTAAGGATAAGTTTAAAACTGATAATATAATAATAATAATAATAATAATAATAATAATAATAATAATAATAATAATAATCATATATCAGTTTGCCGAGTCTGTGTTGAATTTCAACCAACACCGCGGGACAAGTGCCGTCAAAAGTGGCAGCTATGCCACGTTTTTCCAATATCAATAGGATAACGTAGGGAGTGGTTTACAATGCCGGTTAATATGTCATGTCACTTACTGTCATAACTCATAATCCTTAAAAATGATCTTATAAATAATGTTTGATTTGTGGAATGTTTTGAAATTATAATTATAATACGCATAAAATTAGATTCTGAAATGAAATTTAATAGATTATTTTGAAAATCTATAATGTGTTTGGTTATACATTGAATCTAAAATGAAATTTGATAATTATTTTGAAAATCCAAAAAGTGTTTGTTAATGGAACTGGAATACAAAATACCTATAAAAAGACAAAATTACCCTTTAAAATCAACTATAATCCACAATAACCGATTTTGTTTCAAAATATAAAACCGTATCTTGTTGAAATCAAAATCTAACAATGACCACCAATGGCAATCAAAATTGATGTTGGAAAAAAAGGGGATTGTAGTGGTTCAGATATAGATGGGAAAACATATTTAAATGTTGTCGGTATAATGTTGGTGCTGGGGTCGGTGTTTCTAGACGGGTTTGACAAAACGAAGGGATAGCAATGATGTTTAGGTAATGTTATAGCCGAAAAAATGTTATTCATGCCTCGTTGGAATACATTGGTGGTTAAGGTGGGAGAAAATATTGGTGATGGTGAAGACGAGGTGAACAATGAGTAGATCAAGACTAGAAAGAGTAGGGTAATTTAGTCTGTTACAAAGACACGTGAGAATATTTAGGGGGTGTTTGAGAATTCTTTTCAAACCTCCTTATTGATTTTGTAAAAAGTTAAAAAAGTTTGTAAAAGTCACATTCCTCTGACTTCTCAAAAACTCTTTTTTAACACCTTAAGCAAATGTCACTTTGTTAACTTATAAAAGTTATTAAGTAAATAAAAAGTTTTAATAACCAACCCCAAAGATGCATTTAAACTTCCGCTAGTGAGCAATATTGATTCCATAGATGCGTTAACTTTGTTGTAATGTAGGAATATAAACACTATTTCTGTGTTTGTCTCATGAAGATCTACATTGGAATCCCAAAAGCTCTAAAACTAATTTTTTTTTCCTTTTGATGCATCATTCTGGGCATTAAACGAAAGCCTAAAAGATATTAATTAAATAAATTTGTGATATCATGAATAATTTAAGTAATTATTAAAATTCAAAGCAAATTAAGAATTAAAAATAGATTTACATTGTGTAAAAATAGAATATAGGGTACCTGATTTTTACAAAACTCGATCATATCGAAACCGATTTCATTCATGAAATTGTGAGGTACCTGATTTTTACACCTCTAAAGATGGCCATATTATATATTGTTTTTAACCAGTAACCTACCATCTCTATTAGACACTAAACATGTCAAGAAACTCACTTCTGGTTATTTATTTTTTTCTTTCAATAAAACGGCTCTCGTTTTGTAATTCACTTTGAGTCTTAAAAAAACCTTGAGCCTGGCCCTATAAATATCACAACAAACTATTTTACTCCTAAATATTTCACCTTAAAAATTTTGAATCCTTCATCTTGTAAAAGTAAAAAGACACATTACCACCACACCATTCTCCTAAGAAACATCTTCGTAAATAGTTGAAAGTGTAAGTCTTCAAAATCGTATATCTTAACAGACTTGACCACTACAATTATATTTGGTTAGATATATTGTACCAACCATACCCAACAAATAACAAGAAGTTTCATAACATATAATTATAATTATATATACCCAAGCAATGTAATCGAACAATCTTTTTTATAAACAAGTTACAGATCCAATTCTTCTACAAGTATATCAATCAATAAATCAACAAATCGTGGATTACAAAATAAAGAAAGCAAAACTTCTTCCTATCCTCAAGAATACATCCATCTAGATGTGATGATAAACTCTTAATGAAACACCAAAGATTCAAAGCAGTGAAGCCCATCAAATATCGGCGCCCACCCAGTGACGGACCTAGAAAAAAAATTCAGAGGTATCCCATATTTTATAGTCTACGGCCGCCCCTGAGAATTCAAAGGCTTTTAGGGGTTTTGTGCGGCTAGAAAAAACGGGCCTCCAAAATTTTCTTCTACCTAACGTTATCCCTGAGAATTCGAGAGTCATTTGGTGTACGCCTGGTATGTATATTGCTAGTCACAGACTCGTGTCATATGTGGGTTGAATAAATTTTTAGACATTTAATAATAAAATATAGAAATTACAATTAAAATTACATAAACAAAATTGTTAATCAACCTTTTCTAATCCATACTTTTCACTATAATGTTACTCTCTAATAAAATTAATAAAGTGAAGAATGAAATTAACTAATTATACGATTACAAAATAATTACATTCTAAAGTATATATTAATTATTAATTTTTAATATTTAGTTGATTAAATGAATTTTGACCGGTTGTTACTTTTTACTTTATGCAGAGACTTTGTTTCTTTTTTTCGTTTATGTTCTGTTCTCACATTTCTATTTTTTTTTTATTTTCACGCACTTAGTTGTATATGGATTGTATAAGTTATACGGCCCATATACAAGTATGTTGAACAGAAAAAGAAGCAGGGGAATGTTTTTTTTTTTGTTTTACATGTATACAGACCTTATAACGTTATATGACTAGTATACAATTGTATACGAGCAACTTAATGTTATATGGCCTAATGTTTATTTTTTGTGAGGTTTTTTCAGATTTTGGGTGTTTTACTTCTGTATACGGGTCGTATAAGGTTATACAGCTCGTATATATTTTTTTTTCTAGTTTTAGTAATTGTTTAGATAGCGTTTACCGTATTATTTGGATATATCGAATTATGTTACGAATTTGTAATTAAATGTACTACTAGCGTCGATTAATTTTCCATTTATTATGTGAAAGCCTTTTTCAAGTTCCATTAAAACAATTTGCCGGTATTGGTCAACTCTTTTTTTGTTTGAGACCTAACGAACCACTTTCTTTTGAAAGTTCCCATACCCCCTGCCACCTCGGTAGTTATCCGGTCCCCTGCCACCTTGGTATTTGTTACCATATCCATTCCCCTTGGTGTTTCTATACCGATCTCCGCATTGATACCTTTCGTAACCATAGTTTCTGTAGCCCCCGTTTCCGTAGCCTCCGTTTTCGTATCCACCGTTTCCGTAGCCACAACCCCTATCCCAGCCACGGCCTCTTACTGCGCTGCATTCCTTTCACATAGTCGGTATGCGTTCAGAGCGAATATGTCCATACATGCATTTAATTCACTCACATCATTACAAATTGTTAGAGCATGAAATAAGATCAAGCTTAACATGAGTGTACCGGGTGGGGAATGATGATTGGGGTATACGTACAAGGACTAATGATGAGGAATGTAAGGAGAAGCGTTGGGATTCAATGGTTTAGACGCCATGGTTTGAGTAGTAATGAGGGTTTTTAGAGAATTCTTTCTTTTTAAATTAAGTTATAGTAGTATAATATATTTATAGAAGAAAAAGGTAAATACAGAGAGAAAAGAAATGTCGTGCCTTAGGTTAATACTCAACACAATTAGACTACTTACACTTAGTCATGTAGCATGATTTAATAAACTAGACGCCTACGTAAAAAAAGTGTATAATTAGGTGACAATAGTTGAATTATGTTTATTAACTGATCGTTTGTTTGTGTCCTAACGAACTACTTTATCTTGTGTCCATACATGCATTTAGTTCTCTCACATCATTACAAATTGTCAAAACATGAAACAAACGAACAGTTAATAAACATAAAGCAAAAGCAAAGTAAACATGAACAAAGTATTCATCATCAAACCCTTACGCTCGTTAGGACCCAAACAAACGACCAGTTAATAAACATTAAACAAAAGCAAAATAAGCTTGATCTTATTTCATGTTCTGACAATTTGTAATGATATGAGAGAATTAAATGCATGTGTAGACATATTCGCTCTTAACACAGACCGACTGCGTTTTCGTCAATTCCACATACGGTAAACAAGAGAAAGTAATTCGTATGGACTCAAAGAAACGACTAATTTATAAACATAAAGCAAAAGCAAGATAGCTTGGGCCTTAGGTTTGTAATTTGTGAAACAATGGGTGGAGTGACAGAGGTTGATATTGTGTTGATTACCTTGAAATAGATATCTACCGGTGTTGGAAACGATTACATTTATTCGCTAACATCATTACAACTTTGATTGACATCTATCATTACCTTTTCACCCAATCGACATTACCTGTAGTTTACTAGTCACGTTAACTCAAACTTTTCATCATTACAAATTGTCAAGACATGAAATAAGATCAAGCTTATTTTGCTTTTGCTTTATGTTTATCAACTGGTCGTTTGTTTGAGTCCTAACGAACTACTTTCTCTTGTTTACCGGTATGTGGAATTGATGAAAACACAGTCGGTATGTGTTAAGAGCGAATATGTAAATATATGCATTTAATTCCCTCATATCATTACAAATTGTCAGAATATGAAATAAGATCAAGCTTATTTTGATTTTTATTAATGTTTATTAACTGGTCGTTTGTTTGAGTCCTAACGAAATAACATTTCAAATTCATAGACAACCTAAATCCACAAATTCCCTTGTCTTGTATTCATCAACGATCTTTTGATAATGAGTTATATGTTCCTTGTAAAAGTTTTTATAGTAGTGTGCTAGGGTATGTAGTGTTGGTTGTCGTAATATCCTGACGGTATAGGCATTGGATATTCCTCATGTAACTTGACGTGAATAAACCAAAACCCTGATGTATGAATATTAATTCCAAAAAAAACAATAGGAAATCCGATGTATACAGGCCGTATAACTCTATCGTATACATTGTATACGACCAAGTTAAAGCTTATTATCACATTGTGTATACGGGCCATATAATGTTATATGACCGGTATAGAATAAGTCGAATTGACAAAGGCTGTGATGTTTCTATTTCTGTCGGCCAAAAAATTTCATTTCATCTTATCTTTAACTATACTAAGAGGTATCCTAATATATGCTTAGAGATATCTCTGATAAATAAAACGGAGATAAAAAAATTGCTCTTCACCAAGAAAATTGCGGGGTATCCTGGGCAATCTCTGGAACCCACCTAGATCCGCCCCTGCGCGCACCGTGTCGGATATCCGCCTGCGCTACGGGTCGGGTGGCGTTACTGTGGGTCTCAAGTTTCTCCTTCTTCTGTTCAATTAGATTTTTAGCAGGACTACTAGCAGATTGCTTGTTGTTTAAGTAATGGACCGATTGGCCCAA
Source organism: Scalesia atractyloides (assembly GCA_947069175.1). Taxonomy (NCBI): domain Eukaryota; kingdom Viridiplantae; phylum Streptophyta; class Magnoliopsida; order Asterales; family Asteraceae; genus Scalesia; species Scalesia atractyloides. The sequence goes on from CAMTDV010000008.1 coordinate 86,167,756, forward strand.
GAATTCAGCACACAAAGCATCGAAGGAACTGAAGATGGAATTCATGTTTGATGATGATTTCAATTGTTAATGTAATAATGTTTGCTGAGGATTGGAAAAGGTTTGGTGAATATTGAATGGATGAAAAGGTTTATACAGCAAAGGAAAAGAGGTTGAAGAGTTGCTAATTTTTAACGCGTTGAAGATACTTAAAAATAATATTTATTGATATTAGTTTTGGTTTTATAATTAGAGCAAACCCAATGCAATGCATTTGTGATATGGATAATGAGTTGGAGGAGAGAGAGAGTAGAGAGAAGATAGAAACATTCTTGGATAGCTACATGCATTCGTAGAGAGAGAATGGAGTTTGTGAGAAAGAGAAAAGAAAATAGAAAATGATGTGGCAATATTTTTTTTCAATAATCTTGATCTTGCATTGGAGATCTGCTAACCTACGCCGTAGTACGATGGAGTCAAACACGCCGGCTTTGCCACGATTCTCCTTAGTCAATACGACATCGTTGGGCATATTCGAATGAATTTAATTTATGTGAGTTCTTGGATTATATAGAAAAGGTCAAACAGTAATCTTCTAATCTTTGGACTTTGTAGTCCAATAATATTAAAGTGTGTTGCGTTGATCCTTTTCTTTATGTGGAGCCAGTGAGAAGTCTTTTATCATAAAGTTCTATTAAAATATCAGATAATTTAGAATATATTTACGATATTATAAATCTATACACCAAAGAGCATTTATCCCTGATGGTTACTTTATGTGTGAAAATGATGTTTCCTACTCTAGAGATCAAGGGTTTTAGTTTCTTTGTGGAATACTGAATATAATTAGAAGTAGATTAGATACATGCGTGAGTTCACTACAAGAAAAGTGGAGCATTAATCAACATAAATACTTTGTTGAAATAAATAGTCGGTAAGTTTCCGATGGTCACCGGCGGATATCTTCAAAACTCACTTTAATTAAAAGAAAACATTTATGTCCACCACTTGTGGTCTAATGGTAGGGAGACTTGGATTATCTAATGGAGACACCAAGTTCAATCCCTACTTCTGTCACTTTGGAGATAAGGCAAAGATAGATAGAGTCTAGCTTCCTTGCAGAGGTGTCAGGCTTTATCCTGAGCCCACCCAGGTTTTCGTCCGACCGTGTGTTATGGCAGAGAGTTCTGCTCTGTGGTGGCACAACGACTGTCAAGTGGCAGCCGGCGGTATGGTTTCCCGGGAGGAACGCCCAAGCCAAACTCTGAAACCATCGTGGGCCCGGTTAATACAACATAGTCTGGCCAGAGTGAGGCAACGGGCTCTCCAATTAGGAGAGTGTGGTAGCCTAATACAAGAAAGTTGTCATTCAAAAAAAAAATAAAAGAAAACATTTAACACACCCTTCGGCTATTCGACGGGTGACCTGTCGATCGAAAAAGACAATAATTGCCCCGATCAGCTTTATTCAAATTTGATCCACGGATAATTGTCCGGTATTGGTTAGCTACGGAAATTTGTTAAAAATCCATATGAAATTGGCCACTCTGTCAAAAATGCAGTCTTCCATAAACATTAACTTGGCAGAACAGGCTTCCAGTTTCTGTCGTTAACATTTTTGACGGATTTTTATTGGTTATTCTGTCTCTAGCTACATCAATAAATGACAAGCTCGGCTTCTTATTAAAAATAGCAATCTTGTAACACCGGTCAGAAATCTCAAACTTGTCAATGACAAGCTTTTGTCGTTTTAATATTTGGAAGTATGTTGTTTGTGCACGGTATATACATCATTGATCGGGTATACGTAAGCAAGTTAATATTAATACCATTGCTAGCGGGTTAGTTGGAATTGGTGCTCTCAAAATTTTGATTACCTTTTCATGTCTCCTTAATAGTGTATGTTGTTTTATGTTTAATAGGCGAGGCTAACGCATAAGCCCAAAAAATGCAAGATGAGAGGGCGGGTACATGAGTGTTCACTGCAACACCGCACTGCCACGTCACCTCCCCAGATACCTCTCCCGCAACCGCAACACATGACCTGTGTTGGTTAAGGTCAATCATTATCTTCTCAACATCAGTGGCGGATCTAGAAAATCTTCATAGGGGTAATGTTTTATAAAAAAAGAGTAATGAAATCAAAAGAACATCAAAAAAGGTCAAATTTTTCCAAAATTCACACTACCGCCGGAGCGCCAAGGGGTAACGAAGGCTACCCCTTCCCTAAGGTAGGTCCGCCCCTGCTCAACATACCATGTCAACATATAAAAATTGAAATATATCTTAATCTCAAAACCATGTGAACATATAAAAATTAAAATATATCCCCAAGGTTCAAAATTGCTTCTAAATAACCATCTTTCTGATTAATCTCAAAACCAAACTCAAGAATCAAGAAAAAAATATATGAAATAAAGTGAAAAACAAATCCCCTTAACAAAATTCCAAATCTGGTAAGACCATGATGTTATATAATCCAACAAATTCTTTTTCATAGATTCGATTCTTTACAAGTATATCAATCAATTAATTAATCGTCTTTTTAAAAAAATCAAAACAAAACTTCCTCATATCCTCTTCAAGAATATGTCCATCTGGATGTGATGATAAAATCTTAATGAAACACCAAAGATTCAAAGCAGTTAAGCCCATCAAACTCCGGTGCCCACCGTGCCGTGCTCCGGGGTTTGGTGGCGTTACCGTGGGCCTCAGGCTTAACCTTCTTCTGCTCAACCAAATTGTTAGCAGGACTACTAGCAGATTGCTTGTTGTTGAAGTAACTGACAGATTGGCCCAAGAATTCAGCAGATAAAGCATCAAACGAACTGAAGATGGAATTCATGTTTAATGATTAATTGTTTGGTTGTGTTTGCAGAGGATATTAACTTTGAAGAGGTTTTGTGAAGATTGAATGGATTGCAACGTTTATATATAGCAGGAAAAAGTGGTTGAATCGTTGCAGTTTCCTTTTATGAACGCGTCGAAGATATTTCTAAAATTAATATTAATTAGTTAAATTCAATGTATTGCCTTTCAAGAAAAGAAAATTAGAGTCAATGAATGATGAGTTGTCAACTGTCTTCATCCTTGAACGGTTGTACACACGAAATTGCCGGACATGTGCCGTCAAACTCACACGCGGGCTTTCTCCTTGATCAATACGAGTCTTAGTGTACAGATGAATGAATTTAGTTAAAGTTTAATTGAGACTGAACAAATAATAATTTTGATGCATTATACTATTAAGCCTCTTACGTCGTCGTGATTGGGTATAAAATCATCTCAAGTAACATTAATTTCATACCACAGTTACCGATCACTAATACCGAAAAAAGTAGTATAAAAAAAGAAATAAAAAAACAAAAAAAACCAACAAAAACTTAAAAGTAGAGGTAAAAACATTATTTAGGTTTTTATAATGTTATTCTACGTGATCATTAGTTGTTACACGTAAACCACAAATGAAGAAGAATTACAAATTAACCTAACAACACTTAAGATATTTAAATTCATCAATATTTAAAACAGGTTTAAAAACACATGTTAGGTTTGGACTTCTAAATAGGAAGGCCAACCATATAGAACTTATATTTAAACTTAATGAACTAACACTTATACTTCTAATAAAAAATAGAGTCTAGACGTTTTCTGGCCCCTTATATTCCCCCCCTTGAGGGAAAGAATCCATATATGGAGTCCTTTATGAAAATATTTATTATAACATCATACGTAATGGTTAACGTTTCTTAATGGACATTTTTCGTCACATCATTATCATAATACCCAATAGTGAAAATTGAGATTTTCGACCGGGGGTGGAAGTCACCGGACCTAAAAATTTTTATAAAACTAGGGGGTCGAAAACGTATATACCCAAAATTTTCTATTTGAAAACTACATACTCTCCACTGCTGAGCAAGAAGTGTCACACCCTGATTTCCCGGTATGCCCGGACTTAGGGTTTACGCGTAACGATTGATATAGATATTCACATATAGCACAGCGGAAGTCTTGGTATTATAAAATAAAGTTACAAAGTACAAGTGTCTGAAATGTTCAATATAAATATACAGACGGAAAGTGTACTAAAAGATCCACGGGCGGATCGAAAAAAATGAATATTTAGACTACGAGGCTTGCGTGGAGTCGCAAATTCCAATATGCATATACCGAGCAGCTCCAGCCTATTTTGTATTTGCTAACATGCGCTTAGTCTTTTGAAAATACGTCACTTTTCACTGGTAAATAGAATTAACCGACACATTTTGAAAATCTTTCAAAATCATTTTATACCATTTAGTATATAATTTTATAACTAACTTGGCACAAAGTAATATCTCTTGTTACTAGTATTACAAGCTTGTCGACGCATATGGGCCCAGAATTAATCTTTGATACATGATTAACCAACACGCCACATATTAAATAAAATATAATATACCATAATAGTGTCTGTCGGGTGTATGCTTACTCTCCGCGCTTAAGTCGTGGCCACTTGCAATTAAGTGAACCGAGGATATCCAGGACACGGTCGCATTACACCATGTTCAATTTATCAAGAAAAACGGATTAAAACGGGTTATTTAAATCTAAAGCATCATTGGCCCCTAATTTAATACCCGACCAAGCGGCTAATGCCGTATCTCAAGGCCGTATAGGGAAAATAGGCTAAGAGTATTTACATGTACTTTTCCTTACAAATCAAGGATGCTAAAGCACAACCGTATTTAAAACAACCTAAACACAAGCGTAATCTATTGGAGGCTCCTAGTCTGGAATGAACGGAATTATAATCCTTTAGAATATTAACAAGTCTCGTTCAAGTCATATGACTTGGACCGGTTAACTTATAATAAATAGATACGGTTCGCTAGATTAAGCGGGGACCAAATAAAATGTGATTTATACCCTCACGAGTATAAGAACTCGTATAATATGGGTCACATAACCAAACATTATGATTAGAACCGATTTGGAAACCGATTCGGCTAACTTATATATTTTATACTACATAAGTCAACCGTACACGCATATTCGGTATCGGGTGATCTGTCTATGGTAAGTCTAATATGCCATAACATGTTTATTATATTCCCATATCATTTTATAACTCATATTACAAGTTTACTATATTTTAAAATCATTCTTTGTATTAAAGGGCATTTTGGGTATTATTAGGCATATTATAAGGACTTGGCATAAAACCCGACAAACAATATGATCAAATGGTATAAACCTTAGAGGGTTATTCCATACACTAATACGATCATATTACAACTTCAAATTAGTAGCTAAACTATATTAAACGGGACAAAATCGAAAGTCAAAGCTAAAGTCAACTGTTTGACTTTCGGTTGTGAACCGACCTCTAAGCAAGAAATGACGGGTTGGAAATGATCCAACATGTCCTAATATGTTATATAAACTGATATAATGTCAGAAAATAAGGTTTCGATACTTAGAAGTTCATTTAACGTTAATTACGAAAATTTGTGTTTTTTTACTTTTATTTAATAGAACTTTGACCCGTCATTTGACCAACTTAACATGATCTTCAGAAGGTGCCCTCATAGGAGATTAACACTTACCTTATTACGATCACGTAGCCATATTCAATTCGAACATTGGCTTGAACGAAATGGTCATAACCGAATGTCAAAGCAAAAGTCAATTTGCTTGACTTTCGGCTAATAACTAGCCTATAAATGAAACAAGACTGAGTTAGAACACTTACAAGTGTTCAAGGGAGTGTTAAAACTCCAAAGAGGAGGCCTCTGTAGATCAGAAGTTGTTATAAGAAGATTAGAGAAGAAATTTGTGAATGTGCAAGTTTGCAAGGCTAAAGATCATGGCTATTTATAGTTGCACAATGATCATGAGAGGATGCCACTTGTCCCTAGAGCTTTGAGATGTTTAAGAGTGTCCTAACAGGTATCAAATGGTGACCCAAGGTGGCACAATTGCGAGAGAAATGGTAGGAACAGCAAGCTGCTGCTGCCAACACATGGTTCTGTCAGCGCCACCCCTTACAGACCGTAAGGGGTTGGTTACGGTCTGTAAGGGACCTTGCACGCGCACAGTTTGTTTAAATTCCTTATGGTCCGTAAGGCATCGCTTGTGGTCCGTAAGGGACCTTCAGAAGCCAAAAGTTTGGCATTTTATCATGTTTGATCCCTTTATTTCCAATTTTCACATATTCATGTGTTTGATCCCTCTCGTTTAACTTACCGGGATTATTTGAGAGTTATATGGACACGTGTTGTATTATTTGTCGGGACTTTTCTGAGGTGTTACAAAAGTTCGGGGGGCCGGCTGCCCCATCCCGCTCTACTTAAGTTGCGCCCATGATAACGTTTCATGTAATGGTTAAGACCCCTTTCATTCATTATTGGGCATTATTATAGAAATACCCCCCTCCCCTTCTTTTTGTACCCCTGTAATACCCATTAAGGATGATGTAAGGGTGTTATCAAACCACTTCATACCCTTATAATGTTTATTACAGATGGCCTAACATATATATTATTGAAAATATTGTTGCCAAATAATCTTATAAAATTATTGCCCATTCAGTGTGTTTTTTTACCTTCAGTTTTGGTCTAAACCATAAACAAAACTATGATATAATTAAGGACATTTTGAAGCCAGTTACCCAAAAACTTGCAAAAAATAACACCGGAATCATGACACACCTGATCGCGTCTCCTATTTACTAGGTCAACAGTCAACACACTTAACCAAGAATAAATCTTTTATGAAGGTTTTTTCATCAGACAGGAACAGAATATTCATAAATAATTCGAGGTTAAGTCTTTAAATTGTCCATACATATATATTTGAAATAGAAAATTGGGCATAATTACTAAGCTATAGTTATTTTTTATTTGGTGAAAATATAAACGTTTTATTTATCAAAAATATATATAAGTTTTTTAATTAATCTAATGAGGAATGAAGTAATTTTTTTTCACAAAACCAATGAGGTCAATCGCTAAACCATGTCTAGTGGTTAATATGACTGGGCGTAAAGTGGCAAAAATCACGCTCCATAATACCCCGTACATCGCCCCCTAGGTGTGATCAGAAAATTGGTGTTGGCATGATTGTGAAAATACCAGTGAAGAAAATTGAGAGGCTTGATTTTGAAGAAGTGTTGTGATGTCACATGTCACAAACCCCACATAGACAGAGCATTATCATAATGTCTCACTACACATGGTTTTAAAGTCATTCGGGAATCACGTTTAGCATAAAACACAAAAAAAAAAAAAAAACTCTTTCAAGTGACCTGACACCTTCTATGTAACTCGGCTAATAAATAGTGTGGTTTCAATGTTCCATACATTATACCACTAATATTCATTGTACCAATTTCTTCCACAAATAATTATATCATTCTATTGAAGTTTAATATCAAGACCAAACCCAAGAAAGCAAAAGAAACATACAAAAACCTTTCACAAAAATTCAAATCCAGTAAGACCATAATTATATATATATATATATATATATATATATAATATATATATATATATATAACACCCAACAAATAAATCTCTATACACATAATCAATAGATTCGATTCTTTACAAGAATATCAATCAATTAATCATAACAAAACTTCTTTATATCCTCAAAATCTTTTCCATCCGGATATGATTATAAAACCTTAATGAAACACCAAAGATTCAAAGCAGTTAATCCCATCAAACTCCGGTGCCCACCGTGCCGGATACCCGCCCGTGCTCCAGGGTCGGGTAGCGTTACGGTTGGCCTCAGGCTTCACCTTCTTCTCTTCAACCAAATTGGTAGCAGCAGGTTGCTTGTTGTTGAAGTAATTGATAGATTGCCCCAAGAATTCAGCAGACAAAACATCAAACGAACTGAAGATGGAATTCATGTTTAATGATTGATTATTTGATTACAATTGTTTTTGTTTGTAGAGAATTTAAAGTTTGAAGAGGTTTTGTGAAGAATGAATGGATGGAAAGGTTTATATAACAGAAAAAGATTTTGAATGGTTGCTGACTTTCAACGCGTTTAATAATAATGTGTCGGCGTTGATAATTAGTTTAATATTATATTATTTTGATTTTGATTCTATAGAGTTTTTATTCATAAAGTCATTGTCAATGGAATTTACACTAAATTTAGAGTCAATGTATGATGAGTTGTCGTCTTTGAATAGTTTTTTACACGAGTTGTCGGCTTTAGCATCATGGGCTTTAAGTTTATAATAAGAGCATCTTGAACGTAAGGATCACGAATGACCTCCCACATCAATATTACGTATTTAATCGCCCCTTTTGTTTCTCCTCCCTCATGGACATGTTTGTGGCCAAAGACGGCCCCTACCATCTCTCCCAGCCACGTGTACAACCTCTCTTTCTTCCACGTCTCCAAATAGATGCCAACAAACGTTCGAGTTATATTCATGTTCTAAAGGCTGGTAAGAAATCTATAATATATATATATATAACACACGTTCTTGTAAATGCAAAGATTTTGAAAGGAAAATATTATATTTTATGTCTTTTTTAAGGGCACACCGAGTCATGTTTTAAGATACGTGTTCATTTTTTAATGTAATAAAATATTAATGGTCTTTGAAAAACGATTTCATATGGTTGATGACAATCAAATTCCAATTTTATATTTACAGTGTGACAAAAACTGCAAACATATCCTCAGCTTGGGCTGATTTACAAACACGTAGGCCCGTGTAAAAGCGGTCTAGCTTTAACCCGGATCGGCCCGGTCATGTAATAATAAAACAAGCATTTATGCGGTATTTACAGTATATGTTCATCGGCCATATTACCAAGTTTTCCAGCTTAATACTTACCATGAGTTTCATTGTATTTTTTTTCAGAAATAGGCCAGGTATACCCGAACCCCGACGGGTATGGGATTAAAAAAATTGAGTATGGGTACGGGTATTGGATTGAGTGATACCCTCCCGATACCCGGCCCGTTTACCCGAATAATACCCAAAAAGTATTTTATTTTAAATTTTCCATTTATATAAACTTAGTGCATACACTTATTATCTCTACTTCTCTAGTACTACTTCCCTCATCACTAACAAGTCATCTCTACAATTATATTTACATGAAAAGATTTGAACTTATTAATGCTACTATTTTTCATATCTGGTGTTCGATCAAAGACACAATACATAACTGACATTAGCAATACCTTAATTAGTTAATTATGTAAATATATATTTCAAATGTGCATTTGCATATGATATGTATTTATGTTATTGGTCATATTTTCCTTTGTTGTGGTTATTAAAGAAGAAAATTATATAAGCATTTTAGAGTAAGAATTGCACATAGGAGTCTCAACGGGTGTTTTTTTTAATAAAGTAACGGGTATGTCTGATAGCCGATGGGTAATTACCCGAAAAATACCCGACGTATAATGGGCCAAGTATGTAACAAAGAATTATAACGGTATTAGCTTATTATCAATACCCAATCCAAACCTAACCTATTGCCATTCCTACTAATAACCGCCTCTTGACAGTTTTAATTTTTAATTTCAAAATTGGTTCATAAAAGGAGCCAAAGTTCTATCTAAATTTAATATGGTTAAATATTCTCATGTCTCTTGAACTCTTCATAAGTTGTGCCCCTTGGACCTGCTACATGAAAAATAAACTTTTTTACATGATTTAATCTTGTAGCTTTGATTACATGAAAAATAAACTTTTTTATATGTACTTTGATGATATTACTTGAACTTGTATGCTATTAAATACAACATTGTCTTTTGATATTCCAAACATTTTATACTAATAATGATGTGTATGTAATTTTTTATATTTTAATTTATCATATTTTAATTTGTTTTAGTTGTTAAAACATAAAGTTAGATAAAAATTAGAATAAAAGAAAAAAAATATAGTTCAAAATCCAAACGAGTATTTTAAAACAACTAATGAGTATACTTAACACTCGACGGACAATTACCCAACAAATATTCAACGAGTATTAGGTTGAGTATAGGACATGATTTTATAGTCAAGTATTAGATCGGTATTACCAATATCCATCTCATGCATGAGCAGTTACCATTACCACCCCTATTTCCTACTCCAAATCTCTAATATGGTCATCATGATAAGATAAATCCTACCTAATCACATGAAAACTCAAATACTTCAATTATTGAATCAAACGGGCCTATAGTATATTGTATCTTTTATTCTTGTGTCAGCTAGTTTTAATTTTTACTTATATAACTATAAAATCTTTCTAAATTTAATAACTAGAAGTGCCAGTAGCTTGACCCTTCCCATTGTTGGTTGTTCCTACTTGGGGGTGTAAAAAAAATCGAATTAACCGACTCATAACCGAATTAATGGATAAAACCAAATCGAAAAACCAAACCAAATCAAAACTGGTTGGACAATTAATTGTTTTACTAAAAACCGAAAGTAGTGGATCGGTTATGGTTATCAATATTTCCATACCTGACATAACCGAACCGAATCGACATATAATAAAATCTTTGTCGGATTTGAACTTTTCGTCAATTTTTTAATATTGATGTTTTTGGTTGAAAGTTTGTTTGAATTTATGAATTAAATCATATCATTTTGTTTGAATATTCGATAATAACCGGTATTAATATAATAGATTATGTGTATTGATTTTTATTCTATGGTCATAAATTTCAAAGCCAAAAATTTCAGACCCAAATTACGCACATTTATATATTGATTTGAGTAACCGACTCACTATAACCATCAAACCAAATAATCAAAACCACCATAACCGATTGGTTATGGTTGTTATTATTATCCATAAACCGACATCTCGGTTATGGTTATGGTTTTTGACAAAACCGACCCATGCACATCCCTAGTTCCTACCTCTAGTGCCATGAAGCTCCAAAATGGTTGACACACACCTCTCTCTCTCCTAAATGTTGATTTTTAAGGTTTTTCCTAAGACTGCACGGTGTGGTGCGTGAAGTTAGGAAGGGAATTACAATAAAATAAATAAATAAAAGACAAAAGACGCCCCCTGCATCTTGCCCATCACCTTATGGTTTTGGGGTTTGAATGACAAAGTACCCTCCATCTACGTGGTAGAAAACGCTTCCTTTATCTTCAAAATCACACCAAGTTGCCTAAGCTTTTAAAGGTTATGTATAAATGTATCTTGGCATCATTTTGGGAGTTATGTTTTTGCAATCCCAAGGCATCTTTGGTACAATGAAAATGTTAATAATATGCTAGAACCTTGCACCAAATAAACTTGTTCTTTCTTAGTACTCATTTAGCGGTTCCAATTGGTTTCCACATTTGTTGTTCACATTCTATGGTAATACTTGTGATCACAACAGAATTATTAGGCAGAGGAATTAGGTTAATTGATTAAGAAACGACAAAGATATCATAAATCTAATGATAGATAACTTCCTACTTCCAGTTGTCATTGAAAAACATAATCTTTGGCATGTGAAGATTGTCTGGTGACGGATTATTAATGTGAATACAGATCGGATTTTAAACATTTCCTCTTGTATTATCCCCCCCCACCCCACCCCACCCCACCCCACCCCACCCCACACACCTTTAGTTTCAAACTTTGTCGTTTCAAAGAAAAGTGCTTTTGCTATTTACATATATCCATATTATTTTACACCTTTTAATTAGTCAAATTATAAAGTGTCTTTATTCCTCGTTTCAATATTAGCAATCCCTTTTAACTCCCTCTGGTTTCACTTTTTCCCTGAAAACCTTTACTAGTAAATGATGACCATGACTAACATATTCACATTAGGATAATTTTATTAATACTTAGACTAGCGTTGTCGTCTTGCGCCCCTATCAAATCACCCTCAATAGCTCTCCTCTTCTCATTTTCTGGGTGTCAAAGGGGGGCGTCATAGATGATGTCGCCGTTGGTTTGGAGAGCGTTAAGGGCTACATATGTCTCAAGAGCCAATCACATTTTTTTCTTCTTATTTTCTTTATTAATAGGTAAAGAGCTTTATCCCATTGCATGATAATTAGCTATAAAGGTTCTGTCTACATGGATACGTGATGCTGATGTGACGTGATAAATCCCCTAGGGGTTTTATACCACACCACCAAACCTTATAAAACTTATCAAACTTCTTATATATGCACACTTTGGTGTCCATGGGTATGTTTGACAAAAGTAGCTGGTGGCTGGTAGTTGGTAGCTGTAGCTGGTAGTTGTAGCTTTTTAAATATATTTAGGTGTTTAGCAGAGTAGCTGAAGCTTTTAATAAAATGTATAAATGACCAAAATGGATATAACTAAAAAAAACATAATAGTCATTTACATGTTAAAATATTTATTTTTCCCTAAAAGCTTGTACCTCCTTTTAAACGCTACTAGTAGGAGCGTTCAACAAAAAGCTTCAAACTCCTAACCTAAAAGCTTCAAGCTCTTTCAACAAAAGAAGCCTTTTTTTATTGAGTATTTGCTTTTTTTTTTTTTATATAAACTTAAAACTAGAAACTGCTAAAATCTACATGCAAAACATACCGTATATAAGAAAATTTTTACAAGCTTGTCATATCGTATATATGATATATCCAATCCAATTTCCAAGTATCATGCACATCCGCTTATATAAATCATAATACCACTATTTTACCCTTAGGCTTCTTAAAACTTTTAACGTCATTTGTCTATTTTTAACTCATCTTGCAAATCCAAAAAATTATCATTGAAAATGACTGTCTTGGTCGGATGTTCTATCACATAGTCTGGTAATATTGTGTTCTTATCATTCTTTATTATTATATTATGCAATATGATAAACACGTATATCATAGTCTTTAATTTTAATTGCTTAATTGCACATGCATGTCGATTAAATATACCCCATTTACTTTTCAAAACATTGAATGCTCGCTCAACTTTCTCGCCGATTACTTCAACTTCTTGAATATTTTTTCTTTGTCGTTGGTTGGGTATAAAAACGCTTTCACAAAGATAGACCAAATCGGACATCAATGCATTCCGTTATTGAATAATCAGGATTGATGTAGAAAATTGATGTTGTTGTTTGAACTAGGAACACCAAAGTATCCATGCCAAATTTATAAATCATTCGACGCCAACGCTTCGAGCATGATCATTGATTATTTGTGGTCACCTCTCATAAACTGATTTCGCAAACTCGTCAGACACATTCTCCAAACAATATGTGTAGAGTCGATGCTACCGAGCATCCCTAGAAGGTGCCATCTAGCTATATGTACGGTATACAAACGTGTAATGTCATGGCTATTCGATCTTCATAGAAACTCTGTGCTGAATAACTTAATAATTGCATTGCAAAAATATTCTAAACATTCACTTGATTTTCTTCGAGACATATCTAAATATTCATCGTATTCTTCGGGAGGATTACCAGTTGCAAGTTGACAAATCGTGAATGTACATTTTTGTAGTGGCGTGAAACTTCTTTTGTACCTTCCGTCGTAACCTACTTGAAACCATATCTCCCACAATTTTTAAAAGTAACTCTTTTGATAAATGAAATCTCGCTTTAACAACATTGTACTCTGGGATTTCGACAAAGTAATCATTTATTAGAATTTCACGAGTCCTTCTTGATCACGACACACACTATTTTTCTTAGATCGCCTCATATCATCAAGTTCTTCTGCTGTTTCAGCAATCTTGGCAAGAAATTCAGTGGTATAATCAAAAGAGTCGGAAGAAGTTGGTGGGTCGGTGGAAACGAAGGGCTTGGACCCTCCATTTGATTTTATTTTTATGGTAGAGAATTTTGAGGTGTATCTAAATAAATGTATGAAAAATTTCAAAGGATTTTAAGTTTATATTGGGTTGTATGAAAAGAAATATATGCAAATTTTTAAAGGATTTTAAGTTTATAAAGTTGGAAAGGGGTTTTTTTTTTTATTGATGAAAGTTAAATGACTATTGCTCATCGTTCGTTCAAATGATCACCTCACAATCATGACCACCATCGCTAAAATTCATCACGAACCATGACCATATCATTTGCGGCGGTCTTTCACGGCGATTACAACTTTCATGAGGCTCCATCGCAAAGTGCCCAGGCTAGCCTAAGGGTATATATGAAATTAAGTCCGATAACCATTTAAAGATTTACGAAATAAATAAAAATGTTAAATTACCAAAACATATAGAAAGTAAACATGGAAATCAAGCCCAAACATATCCTAGAGAATCTTGCACTAGTTGTAAACCAAACACACTTGTCGTCATACACACACTCCATTTTTACACCCAAAATTAAATTAAAAAAACAAAAAACAAAAAACAATAAACATCCATCCAACAATCAAACACTTCCACTTCTACTCTCACTGAATTATCATCGTCTTCATCTTCATCTCTGCCGACAACATCCTCAATGGAAGATCCACATTTCACCACAAAACATCTTCTTTTCATTACATGTAATCCAACATTATATTCATGTTTTATACATTTTTCTTCATCGATCATGTTCCTTAATCTTTTCTTTTTTCTACCAGGGTTTGTTTTTCCAGCCTTGGTGGCATCAGTAGGGATCAACTATGGACAAATCGCCAACAATCTACCGCCACCGGAACACGTAGTTCCGTTGGTTAAATCCATCGGAGCGACACGAGTTAAGCTCTATGATGCAGATCCTAAGGTTCTAAAAGCTTTTGCAAACACGGGAGTTGAGTTTATTGTAGGTCTTGGTAATGAGTATCTATCGAAGATGACTGATCCGGATAACGCTCAAGCGTGGGTTAAAGTGAACGTTCAAGCGTATTTGCCCGCCACTAAAATCACCTCCATTGCTGTTGGCAATGAAGTCTTGACCTTTAACGATACTTCGCTTTCGGGATGTTTGCTTCCCGCGATGCAAAGTGTTCATACCGCCCTTGTCAACTTGAAATTAGACGCTCAGGTATTGTTATAGACAATTTCATATAAATAACATGTTTAAATAACATTGTAATTTATGCATTAAAAACTTATGTTTTGAGAAAATATGTAAGTTTGCAGGTGTGTGTATATATATATATATATATATATTATATATGAAATTTTGATAGATAACAAGGGTTAACTAATATATTCTATCTAATATCAGGTCAGGGTGACCACTGCACACTCTGTTGCAGTACTCCAGAACTCGTATCCCCCCTCCTCGGGGGCTTTCCGGCCAGATCTAAAGGGATGCATCTCTCCAATCCTGGATTTCCTTTCGAAAACATGTTCCCCGTTTCTAATCAACGCCTACCCATTCTTCGCATACAAGGCGAATCCGAAGCAAGTTTCGCTCGATTTCGTTCTCTTTCAGCCCAATGCGGGTATCACTGATCCGGCTAACAACTTACACTATGACAACATGTTGTTCGCTCAAATCGACGCAGTCTACGCCGCTCTCAACCGCTTAGGTTACAATAAAATGCCGGTCCAAATATCCGAAACCGGTTGGCCGTCAAAAGGAGACGATGACGAGCTCGGAGCATCGCCCGAAAACTCTAAGAAATATAATGGAAACCTTTTGAAAATAATTAGTCAGAAGAAAGGAACCCCCGTGAGACCCAACACCGATTTGAACATCTTCGTGTTCGCTATGTTTAATGAGAATTTGAAGCCCGGCCCGACATCAGAAAGGAATTATGGTTTGTTTAAACCGGATGGAACTCCGGCCTATGGGTTGGGTTTTTCGGGAATCGGTGTCTCTAGCGGTAATTCGGCAAGTACGGGTGGTAACAGCCCGGGTACGAACGGGCCGGGGGTATATTTGTCGCCCCCGGCGAACTCATCCGACGGGTATATGGACATATCTTCATCTCCTGTAAGTTTTGTTTTTTGGTTGTTATTATTAGTGTGTGATTTGCTAAATTGCTTAAGTTATGGGTTGTGATTTGTGAATGAATATTAATATTAATTTTTGGACATGTAGATAGTGACATGTTACGGGTCAGTTAATGGGTCACGAGGTGCATCATTTGATGTAATGCACGTCGGATGATAGTGTTTGTCACTGGTCCAAAAGGGATAAACTACGTCGTTTTATTCACTTCACATGTTAAGTGTTTTAAAATTTTAGAACATCATTATTGTTTCTTAAGTTGTTTCAATGAATCTTAATAATTGAAAGCTTGACTTATTGTCCAAATAATTTATATTGAAAATGTGAGTAATGATATTTCTATCTTTAATTTTTTACTTTTGTTGTCAACAGAAATCATATTCGCATAATTGTCATATATTTACATTTGATTTTCACTAGATTTTTCTTATATTGATGACTATGAGTGAAATTGGGAAACACAAAATTCTTGTGAACTAAATCGAGTGTAAATCTTTGACGTCACAGGTTAAATTAAGTATGTATTATTATCAGCTGATATATTGTTTCTTGTATTACTAAAATCAATTACATGTTTTAATTAATATAAGTATGGAAAACAGTATTATTCTATAAAATTAATTTTTTCGTTATATCTATTATTAGTATTATATAATAAAAAAGGTCTCAAAATTCGAGTTGAATGAGTGAATCTGATACCATTGTTTTACTTACTTTCAGGAAAAACTTAATCGGAGCGGTTGGAGAAGATTGGGCATGGGTTTGATGTTAATCTTGATGGCAATGTCCTTTGATATTTGATGTGTTAGATTATGGTTTGAATGTGATTAGAAAATTAGAGGAAGAGACAACATACCACATTCTGTTTTAGGAAAACTGAGTTGGTTTCTTCCTTTATTCTTGTAATTTGGAAAATCTTAATAAATCTTGTGTCATATATAATATATGTGCATTATCATATTCAATGTGTCATATATAATATATGTGCATTATCATATTCCATGTGTTTGATTTGCATGAAATTGATGGTGATACCAGGGCAGCAGAGATCTTGATGGCTTTAATTGAGAGTTTCAATACAATTACAAACTTTCACCCAAAGATAAAAGAAAATGATACCTTGCACATGACTTCAAAAATATACTACTGCCTAAAGGGCTTTTTACATTAGTTTATTATTAACCTCTCTTTTCTCAAAGTAAGTAATCAAGTTGTTGGTTAGTGTTTAGAGGTCATGTTCATGGTTAACACGTTGAATCCGGTACAAATTTAAACATAAAAACTTAAAGAATCATATCAAATGAACCCAAACACGGCTCATGCGTCTTAATATATTGATATGGACACAACTTGTTTGACTTGTTTTTGTTTTCTAATGTTAATGTCTTCAAATAATTAATATACACTTAATATATAAATGTATATAAAACAACTGAGCTCAAACTACAATATCCGACACTTATTTGAGTTTTTATATAAAACATCTAGCCATTATAAGTTTTAACATTAAATATCGTTAAACTCTTTTACAAAATAAACGAATGAATCCGTCAGGTTGACACGAAACCTATTTACACCTTTAAGACATCAAAACTAAACTCAAATTTACAAATTTCAATTGTGTTTCTCTTATTGCCAAATAAAATACTAAATTCTTGATTAGGCCCAAATCATTGATCTTTGATATATTCAATAGGCCTGAATGTCATATACTGAAGACAATTCACCTGTGGACATTATTTGAGTGATGATGAGCTGTCTATTATCTATGTGGCAATCACAAGTGGATTCTTCTGTAGCAGGCCCATTTACTCCTATTCAATTATGAAAAAGACCTTCCATGTTAGTGGAGCAACCACTCAAATCTCAATTCAATTCTCATATCTTTTTGTCCATCCTAAATAAATAGGCATTTACAGCATATATGGTGTCTACGGGTTTCCAGCAGTTCAAAACACGGATGGGAACGGGTATACCCGAAATTAGGTCGCGTAAACCCGAAGCCCGACAAGTATAAGACATAGTATGGGATTGAATACGAAATATTTCATGGATATTGAAGGGATATGTTCTCAGCTGTTGCGGGACCTTGCCACCGTGCGTACATTACCACACCTACACTCAGTCTTAAAAACACTCGGTTAGTCCCAACACTTCACCACGGGCTACTCCTGTTGTGCGCAGCAATGCCATTACAGAGGAGACACATAGTACAAGGTGAAAGGGACCTTCAGTCAATCAACGTTCGCCAGCTACTGTACGTGAAGACCCTTACGATGCTCAATCGTGCAAAGGACAAATAGTATAGGCGACAACGACATGTGGCCAATCAGCGTGTGCCATTTCACCCTCCTCAATCTCCACTAACGATGAGAGCAGACGAGATAACAAGTACATCTGGAAAGCGACGTGTAGCCACTCACGTCACGCGATCGTACTCCCACCTCTGTGCGCATTACCTGCCGAGAAAGAGGGGGGGGCCAAATGGATATTTCTTGACAACGATGTTTGGCCCAATCAACCCATCTCCTTTTCCAAATCTTCGGCCTTCACCAAAAGTTTAAGGATCCGATTTCCTGCTCTCTCTCACTCTTAACACACTTGTTTCCTTTCTCAATAGAAAGAACATATACTTATTATCATATCAGAAGGTGGTTACGAGAACCCCCCCCCCCCCCAACCTTTCTCGTTCTCTTAACAAGCTCACGGTGTTGTTTGAGTTTTGAAAATCACACTTAGGAGATTCCAGCTTACATTGATCAAGAGAAGAGATATTAAGAGATAACCCCCCCCCCTTCCGGTCGTGGCATTACTAGCTTATTCCCCATGGATTAGACTCAGTGTTTTTTCAGATATGGGAATGTGATGCCCGACCTCTTTTACCTAAAAATATCCTAAAAAAATTAATTGTTAGTTTGTTTTTTCTTTAACCCTTCCTCTTTGCTTGAAAATAACTTTGTTTAGGGTGAAATTGGGAACCAATCTAGAACATTTATCTTGTTACCATTTTTTCTTATTCAAAAGGTCATTATAAGGCTGAATGTTGTTGGGGTCATGGTTGGGATATTATTCGCCAGGTAGGAACATGAATGGAAGACTACACCACGCCCATGCTTGATCCACCATAGTTCGCATGGATTAAACCATAGCAACCATGGTCCTCTTCTCCATTTTTCAAAATGTTCTTTCCTTTTTCTTTAGACAAAAATAAATTAAAATAAATAAGGGGTGGTGGTTTGGGTCATGAACACACTCTTAGGGTAGTGGTTTTTTATGGTGAATTAGAGGTGTGTGACATGACGTTGACGTAGAGGTTTATGGTGATCATGAGGGTCATGACCACACCCTATAGCCTAAGAATATAAAAAAATCATTCCTTAATTAACGTTGACTTTTAAATCAACTACCTCACAATTTTTAAATGAGCATAACCTTTTGATACGTTAATAAAATAACATTATAAAAATGAGCATTTTATTCTTATTTAGTTTAAGTATGATATAACTATAGTTTATTTATTATTTAAAAAGAATGAATAATTTATGTAATTATTAGTGTTTGTAAATATTATATTATATTATTTATATTTCTATTTATATATTTATATATTAAAGAACATCATGTAGTTATAGTACACTAAATAACCTTAATATAACATTTAATTATAAATATGACATCTGAAGAAACATCGGTTGAACTTAAAGATATCCGGTGATATATTACTTACAACTGAGGAATTTCTGCATAAAAGGTTGCCTCCTCGCTCGTTCTTCAGGGTAATCTCACTCAGACTGAACTGCAAAACTAGAAGAGTCGTTAGCCTCGTCACGGGGAAAATGGTGGATTTTCTCCGTGACCACACTCCGGTGTTAGAATAAGTATTTGGTGATTGCAAGTAATAAGCAAGTGAGCTCAAAGTAACATGCAAAAAGTGAGTTCATATATTTCTGAATGCATTACCTTGTGGTCAGGCCAAAAGTAAGTGGGCTTAGGAGATGGGCTGATGGGCCTTGGACCCGGCCCAGACGACTAAAGATATCTGTTTTATCCCTCTGCGTCGAACACTAATTGTTCCCTGCAGGAGAATTAATGTTCTTTGTCAAGAGGTATGCTTTGTCGGATGCTGAATGGTGCCACGCGTTAAGGCAGCTGTCTCTCGCGTCAGACCTGCTATCAGTCGAAAGTGTAGAATGTGTGACAGTCACTAGCATCAGTATGGTTGGTGCACAGTCTGGCATCCGGACTACTGTTCATGCGATGCTGTCAGACGCAACCTGCCGAGCAACCATTGATCACAGCTCTGCCACTCCATACCCTTGTATATAGTTAACACCTCTTTACGCTTATCCCTTCTGCGAGGCTATCAGTGCTTTCCGGCCAGCGCAGAGTGGCAGGGATAAATCCTTTTGTCCGCAAGACTATGAGGTGCTCTCATGTTTGTCTTGGCCTTGCAAGGTTTTAGGATTCGCTGCTAGAGGGCTGCTTGTTCCGCGCAGAGTCAAGTAGCCTGTGCGTCTAAGTCTAACTTTGTCATTGTCCCAAGTACACAAGGTTCGTTGTGTGACTTATATTGTTTGGTCTAACTTGCCGTTGCGCTGAGTGCGCAAGGTTCGTTGTATGACCTATTGGTTCCAAGGAAGGCGCACCATTGCACATTGCACGCACGGTTATCCTTGTAGTATGTTGTTGAGGGTATGGTTCCTTGCGCATGCGCAGGGTTTTTGGGACCATACCCCTCCAATTCCCTCCAGTCCAGCGCTGCTCCTATGCGCATGCTGGTAAGTAGGAGGAATGCTGGACTAAAACAATTATTGTATGCGTGCATATTTCAATGACAAAAATTCCAGAAAGGTTGGAGGAATCGTTTGCGTAAGGAAACTCTTCGTAATGATGATTTTGAAATTTGAATCTCTGCCACACTGACATTGCAGGTGGGTTGGTGAGAAAAAGAGGTCCTGGAGAGGACATTTATCAGCTGTTGCGTGCTGCCAGCTATACCGCCTCACATTCATTAATGAATTGGCTGAGATAGTGGCGACCACGCGCGCACGCTAATGTCAGTGGCAACTTGCCTGCCACGTGTCTTGTGCTGATTGGCTGTTATTTCCTCGCGTGCGTCATGGTTCCCAAACGCATTAAATACGATTAGTATAAATAGGGGTAACCGTCTGGGTTTCCTTCATTTCTTTGAATTGTCTCTTGCACTTATTTGTGTTCTTCTTGAGTTTCCTTGTTCTTCCAAACTTTTCATCTTCAAAGTCCTTTCTTTTTCTTTGATTTTAATGGCTGCCAGTGTTCCGGAGACTACGTCTTCCACAGAGGCTTCGACTTCTCTGGTGGAAATCAATTGGAGTTGCTCCACTTTTGACCGCATGGTCTACGACTTCCGGTTTGCCAAGAGATGGGATGCTCGGTTTTCGGCGGACGGTGAGACAACCGCCGATGCTCCGGCCGGCTACATCACCCTTTTTTCATGATTTTATCTCCATCGGTAACTTCTGGTTACCGGTTACAAATTTTTTTCTTGAAATTTTGCATTTTTACGGCTTCCACATCTCCCAGTTGAATCCGATAGAGATGGTTAGGATCAAACATTTCGAGCTTTTGAGCTGGTCGACGGGATCTGTCCCAACCGTCGACCAATTTCGCATTTTTTACCAACTCTATTGTTCAATGGGGTTTTATTCTTTTCAGCACCGTGTGCAGGTACGAAAAATTTTGCTCTCCCCTCCCAAGTCCTTCCACGATTGGAAGACAAATTTTTTATGTGAAAGTTGGTGTCATTCCCCTCCAGATGCACTTCCGGGACGGAAGAGATTCCGGCAGAGACCCTTCCTATACTAGTGGCGGATCCCTGGTATATGGATTTGAAAAAAATCCTGGCAATCCAATTGCCGGAGAGGATATTGGTGGCAGCCGGGATGAGTTTGGTGTGGAAGCCCGACTGTCGGGAAAAGCCGGTTTACATGGAGGGGGATAGGAGTAAGTATTCTTACTTTGCTGTTGTA
Source organism: Scalesia atractyloides (assembly GCA_947069175.1). Taxonomy (NCBI): domain Eukaryota; kingdom Viridiplantae; phylum Streptophyta; class Magnoliopsida; order Asterales; family Asteraceae; genus Scalesia; species Scalesia atractyloides. Next base: position 86,189,592 of record CAMTDV010000008.1, read on the forward strand.
TTTCTTGATTTTGCCTTGTGTGTGGGCTGACATGCATTTCTCTTTTGCAGGGGCGCCGCTATTCTTGGTCGCCTTCCAAATGAAGAAAAGGCGTATTGAGAAAGTCGCCCTGGACCCAGATGAGCCCACCTAGTATGCACAGGTCCTGGAGAATTTTGCACTCCCTAGGAATGCGGATCTGTTGGCCCCCGCGCCTCCGACTGGTAGGTCTTCATATTGTTGAGTGTTGGCATCTTTGTAGATTACTCATTTGTTGTTGCGCCATTGTGTAGATGCTTTGAAAAACTTGGGTATTGGCCCAGATCATAAGAAGAAACGATGCGCGGGGCCGGGCGCGGCGGTTGAGAAGTAGTTGACTCAACCTAGGGTGGGCCCTCCCAAAGGTAAACGCATTGTGGTCTGACCGTTGGAAAGCTTATGTAGCGGTATCTGACTTGTGGGAGGGTCTTGATCCTGTAGGTGTGAAGAAGCCGCGCCGAAGCTGGTGGTTATCCCGATCCGCCAAACATGCTGACCCGGTGGAGGTCGAGTCCAGCCCGTAGGTGCCTCTCAAGCGGAAGAGGCGTCCGAAAGAGGACTTCTCCGCGCAACCCCCTAAAAGGTTGCACGGAAAGCTATATGGGAGAGGGGAGTCTGGAGACGCTCACCGCCAAGATTTCCCTAGGTAACTTTATAACTTGTAATACTCGCACCATGTTTTTGTAAAATATTTAACTGACTGTTTGTTATCCTGTAGGGGGGATAAGCCGGTTTTTGTGGAATCCAGCACACCGGCCGCACCCAATATACTCCAATGCCCCCGCTTGTGAGTGAAAGCGCGCAAGCGTCCAGTGCACAGGGTGGGGAGCCTGCTGCTGGGGCGGCAGAACATGAGGTGGTAGTGGAAGAGCCTCACGTGGTGGTGGAAGAACACGTGGAGGAAATTAACGCGGGTTCCGTGGTAGTGGAAGAACCCGTGCAGGCGATTAATGTGGAACCTGTTGTGGTGGAAGAACCTCGGGTTGTTGGTGATGCGGGTGTTGTTGAGAAGACGGAGCCAGTGGTGATGGCTGCCGTTGAGGGTGCGCAAACTGATGCTCCACAAGGGGTGCATGTAGAGGAGCCTGCGCCAGAGGGTGAAGCCGGGGGATCTGGTAGAAGCCCTTCCACAGAAGGATCTCCAATCCGCCCGGACGAAACCCCAGGTGATTGTTAATACAGGTCATACTCCGCGGCTCAAGCTGAAGAGATTAAAGAAAGGAGAAGATTTCTCTCACTGGACGGCGTGCCGTGAGTGGTTTAGAGGAGCCTTCCACCAGTGGAGGTGCGTTCACTTACTGAACATGAACATGAACAAGAAACCATGTATCACACATATCTCCAGGTAGCTGCAAGCTCCACCTCGGTTACACACAAGATTGTTCGTGAATGACGGGGCCTGCTGAAAGAAACGAAAGATTTCGAAGCTGCCCGAGCGGACCTGAATAAGGAGCGAGCCCAAATGGCTGCGCGAAAAGTTGAGGTGGAGGCTAAGGAAATTGCCTACGCCGACCGCCAGCCAGTTGAAGAATGGGCTGCGTTAGGGTGGAAGAGGAGGGCCGAAGCCTCCGATGCTACACTTGCGAAGGAGCGCAAGTTGTGGAAAGAGGCTTGTGAAAGGGACAATAACGAGAAAAATCTTTAAGGGATGAATTGGCCCGGTTGCACGCAGAGGTAGGGCACGAGAAGAAGGAGAAGGAGGTAGCAGTTGCTGCGGCCGCGGAGGCCAGGGTGGACCGCGAGCGTAGTGAGCAGAGAGAGGTAAAAACTTCCCTCACTATTTTTCTTCATTTGTATGACTTACAGGATGTCATACTAATCTTATGTCTATGACAAGATTGCTGCTTGCGACGCTGTGGAGAGTGCGAAGAAAGATCTCCAGTTGGCGTTGGTGGAAAAAGGCTGAAATTCAGCGTAGGCACCTGGCAGATAAGGAGCGGCTGCGATTGGCAGAGGCCAAGGTGGACGCGGGAGAGAAGAAACTAGAGAATTCTGAAGACGCCCGCGCCATCTCCGAGTCGTTGGTGGAGTCTTTGACCAGTAACATGCTGTGGATGCAACAACATGGGGTTTTCAATGTAAGTACTCCATTTGTTGTTTGGTCATTTTGAGTTAACTATAACCCTGCTCTTGAAATTACAGATCGCAAACTCTATTCTGAACACCGCGGAGCTGGACGGCGCAGTGGCCAAGTTGGTGGTCACTGCGCGCCACGACGGGTACGCACAGGGCTATGCTGAGTGTGCGCAACACGTCACTCATGCAATGGATGTTCCATGGGATAACAGTCGCGCTGCCACTCATGGTGTTTGATATACGTTAAAATATAAATAATTTAGTTCCCTATTTTGCCCCCGTTTTGTGCATTTTTAGATAAAATATCATCGTATAGGTACTTAATCGGTCCATTTTATATTTTCAGGTCCTAAACGACGTACCGCAGAAAAAGTTGGAGAAAAAGTGGGATTAACGAGCATTCCGGACAAATTCTGCAGTTTCTGCTGAAGTTACAGATGCCGCAAGGCCGTGCAACCTATTGGCACGGCCGTGCAAGACTGCGATCTCAGAAGCACTGACCGTGCGAGAGGCAGTGCGACTGATTTCTCGGCACGCACGACCGTGCGGCCCATTGGCACAGCCGTGCGCGACTTGATTGCTGATCACATGTGACCTGAAGCTTTGGAACAGCCGTGCAAATCATTGGCACGGCTGTGCACATCTGAAGATTTTGCCGCTCAAACAGCCACTTGTCTGCCCATGCCTGCAGTGACGTAATACTGATGCGCACGGCCGTACATATATGAAAATTGTCTATAAAACAGAGCATTCGCGACTGATCAAAATATTGGGTATTTTTCCAAGTTTCTGGGCGATTTCTGAGGTACGGGAGCTCTCTGATCAGGACGTTTTCAAGCCTCAAGGTTGCAAGAAGCTTATCATTCATCCAATCCATCAAATCATTGCTTGTTTATGGTTTGATTTCTTGTTCTTAATGTAAATTCTGATCACATTTGCAAGCATTGAGATGATGTTAATGTAATATTGTTATGAATACTGTGAAAAACACTTGTTTTATGATCAATATTTAGTTTGTTATCAAGTTACACGGAAGGGCTCTAACGGGTTAGATGGTGTTATTACGGGTTCTTAATATATTTCATAATCTTTGTTGAGTATTTGTGGCCAAAATAACCAACTTGGTAGATTTATATTTAAGACTTGCAAAATGAATGAGTTTGTGATATGATCTACGTTATGGTTGTCTCGGTGGTTAGATTGTGTTTATCGGTATTGCTTTCCTTGATAAAGTGAGGTTAGAAAACTCTTAACGGATGACTAACTTATTTTTAAAGATTCACATGAAAATATATCAATAGCTCGCTAAAGAATAATTTTAGGTGGTTAAAGTGTGTTTATCGCGTTAACTTTCCGAAGAATTATCATATTAGGAGCCCCGAAAGGGATACTAGTTGTCTTTATAATTGGAAAATTGATCAAGTGCCTTTGTGACATTTTTTATAACATGCTTATTTTGCTTATAAAACAAGACAAAAGAAAAAGAAATTGTATTTTTGTATTTAAAGTCTTTTACCCATATCCTTTTTACCGGTAAATAAATGACGACGGTTTAGTACACAAGCACCTGCCCACGTCCATGGATCGACATCTGGTTCTTACCCATAATTTACTACATATACGACAGGGTATACATGTCCTTTTGTGTGTGTTTTAATTTAAGGTAGAAATCATTTTTATAAATATTAAAACCAAGTTCGTGTGTAAAATTCATTGTAAAAATGTGTATATATACGCACACGTCAAGTTTTGGCGCCGTTGCCAGGGATGCGGCTAACCTTTGGAACGATCCGAGTCACTTGTTTATCGGTGTACATGCTTGTGAATACTTTTTTATAATTAATTATTTACTTAGTTGTTTATAATTATTTACTTGTTTATTTGTTTAGAATTATTTATTTGTTTATTTGTTTGTATATATATATGTATATAGTTGCAAGATTGATAATATTGCACACCCGAATTCAAAAATAAACTAGTTGGTAAAAAAATTATTATTTTATTAATAAAATATTGTATAATATAATATTATAATTTATTTAATCGTTTCGGGATGTGCTTATCCCTTCCTTACAGGTTGATGTCCTCAACCCCCGCGCCGCTGCTGTTGAGCCATCTGACGAACAGAAACGTGACCTACGGAGGAGTAGGAGACTTCGAGAAAGGTCCCGGGTTGTTGCACAACTTATCTCAGCTGAAGTAGACGAGCCGTAGATGCCTGCTGAGAGTGAAAACTCAGAGGTCGAAGGGGGGAGCACCATGGCCGACGACGACCGGCCATTGAATGAGACCGGCCGTCCGGGAGGCGAAGGCCTGCAGCCTAGTATCGCCCGACCGACTGTGGTGGCGCCGAATTTCGAGATTAAATCCAGCATCATAAACATGTTACAAAATTCGGTGCAGTTTGATGGAAAGGATCACGAAGACCCAGGTCGGCATATTGCTGCATTTCTTGAGGTATGCTCTACTTTCAAGATACGAGATGTTTCCGACGATGCAATCCGATTGTGGCTCTTTCCGTTCTCTTTGCGAGACAAAGCTTGAGCTTGGCTTCTATCACTTCCCGCAGGATCCATTACTACATGGAATGAAATGGCAGAGCTGTTTATGCAAAAGTACTTCCCTCCAGAGAAAACAGCTAAGTTGAAGAACCACATCATGACGTTTCAGCAGGATGATGGAGAGTCCTTACACGCTGCGTGGGAGAGGTTTAGAGATCTTCTTATTGACGTCCCACATCATGGTTTGTCCAAAAGGCAGCTCGTATTAACCTTCTACCAAGGACTAAGATATGATTAGCAGGAGCGTTTGGACATGTATGCAGGAGGAGATCTAGGACGAAGACGCCAAATGAAGCTTATGCAATCATCGAGAAAGCTGCTTTGAAGTCTAGTTCTCGTCAAGCCGGAGAGAGAGCTAGGACATCATCTCGTTCTGGAGTTCATGCTGTTGATACTTACACGACTCTTACTGCTCAAATTGGAGCCCTTGCTGCAAAAATCGATCAAGCTCATAATATTTCGCGGGTTCAATCTTCATGCGAGCAGTGTGGGATTTCACATGAGTTGGGTGCATGCGAACATGGAGTTATGTTTTCAGGCCACGAAGAGGTGGATTATCTGGATAATCAAACTAGACCATAAAATAACCCCTACAACAACACATATAATCCGGGATGGAAGAATCACCCAAACTTTGGGTGGAAGGGTGGTTCAGGTAACCAAAACCCACTCGGGTATGCTCAGCGCGCTCCCGCTCCACAACAATCCTACGGTCAATATTTTCAGCCTCAAAGTCGCCCCTACCAGCAGCATCCAATATGTACCATAATCAGGGTGCCGGGAGCAGTTCCCAACAACAAGCCCCTCAGAATAATTCCAAGCTGGAGGAAATGATGGCGCAACTTTTGAGCAATTCGAATAGTGAGAACCAGTTGGCTGAGAAGCTTTATCAGTAGCACGAAGAGCGTTTCATGGCCCAAGAAGGGGAGATGCAGAGTCAAAAGGCCTCCATTCAAGCCATCGAGAATCAAGTGGACCAGTTAGCTAAGATGATGTCAGAGCGACCTCAGGGCGGTCTTCCGGGCAATACAGAGCCCAACCCAAGAGGGCACGTTAATGCGGTAATGACGAGGAGTGGAAAAGCCACGGGACCTGACATATCGGACTCACCACCGATCACTGAGGCGGTCTATACTGACGCTTCGAACGAGGTGCAAACTAGGCGAGTCCCAGCAAGTACAGCACAGCTCCAGAAGCCAGTAACAGATTATACTCCTCCAGTTCCGTACCCGGGTAGACTGAAGAAGCAAAGGAATGAAGAAAAATATGGTAAGTTTCTTGAGATGTTCAAACAATTGCATATAAACATACCATTTGTTGAAGCGTTGGCTCAAATGCCCAAATACGCTAAGTTCCTGAAGGACATCCTCACGAATAAGCAAAAGCTCGAGGACATGTCGTGTGTTTTAATGAATGAAAATTGCTCGGCTATTCTTCAAAATCGTTTACCCGAAAAGATGGGAGACCCGGGCAGTTTCACCCTTCCTTGCCTTATAGGTAGCATGTCTGTCAGCCACGCATTGGCTGATTTGGGAGCAAGCATAAACCTTATGCCGTATAAGGTTTTTGCTAAGCTAGATCTAGGTGAGTCGTCACCAATGAGGATGAGTATTCGACTTGCTGATCGATCGATCAAGTATCTGCGCGGGTTTGTTGAAAACATGCTGGTTAAAATCGACAAATTCGTGTTTCTTGTAGATTTTGCCATTCTGGACATGGACGAAGGCTCTAAGGTGCCTTTGATACTCGGACGCCCATTCCTCAATACCGTGAGGATGATTGTAGATGTGGCCCCATGCCAAATCATGCTCTGAGTTAATGATGAGCATCTGACCTTCGACAATAAGCGATCGATGCAGCACCCACAAAGCCAAGATGATACGCTTTATTATGTCGACATTGTCAATACCTTTGTGAACTCTCATTTTCAAGGCACCATTGAGGAGATCGATTCGGATATGCACGGACTTGAGCAACCGGTTTGTCAAGTCAGTGATTATGGTTCCCATAGTCCAGACAGATTCGTGGAGATTGATTGTGAAGCGGAAGGAAAGTCGAAGCCTTTAGTTGAGGATCCGCCGTCATTGGAGTTGAAATAACTCCCACCACATCTCGAGTATGCATTTCTAGACAAGGAATATCGTCTTCCGGTCATTATTTCATCATCCTTAGAGGAAGAGGAGAAGAGAAAACTTCTCGAGGTACTGAAACTTCATAAGAAAGCCATGGCGTGGAAGATTATGGACATCAAAGGCATCAATCCTTCCTTCTATACTCATAAGATTCTGATGGAGGATGATTACAAGCCGTGTGCGCAACCTCAGAGGCGGTTAAACCCGAACATGCAAGACGTCGTAAAGAAAGAGGTGATCAAGTTACTTGATGTAGGGTTAATATACCCTATCTCTGATTCAGTATGGGTGAGCCCTGTGCAAGTACTGCCCAAGAAAGGAGGCGTAACTGTAGTCTCAAATTACAAGAATGAATTCATTCCGACCCGTACCGTCACCGGATGGCGAGTTTGCATCGACTACCGCAAACTCAATGACGCCACCCGCAAGGACCACTTCCCGCTTCCATTCATCGATCAGATGTTGGAACATCTGTTGGGGAAGTCATTCTATTGTTTTCTGGATGGGTTTTCGGGTTATTTTCAAATTCCGATCACTCCTGAGGATCAGGAGAAGACTACATTTACCTGCCCTTTCGGCACATTCGCTTACCGGCGTGTGCCTTTTGGGTTGTGCAATGCGCCGGCTACATTTCAGTGCTGCATGGTTGCCATTTTTCACGACATGATTGAGGACTCCATGGAGGTGTGCATGGATGATTTTTCTGTTTTTGGGAGTTCTTTCGATCATTGTCTGAAAATTTGAAAAAAATGCTGATGAGGTGCGAAGAGACAAATCTTGTGCTCAACTGGGAGAAGTGTCACTTCATGGTGAAGGAAGGGATAGTTCTCGGGCACAGAATCTCGCAAGCGGGGGTAGAGGTCGATCCAGCCAAAGTAGATGTTATTTCTAAACTTCCACCACCTACCTCAGTCAGAGCAGTTAGGAGTTTCCTTGGTCATGCTGGGTTCTACAGGCGATTCATCAAAGATATTTCAAAATTCGCAAGACCCATGACCCGTTTGTTGGAGAAGGATGCTCCGTTTGTGTTTTCGGAAGAATGCCTGACGGCATTCAATTTGTTGAAGCAAAGGCTTGTTGAAGCCCCTATTTTAGTTGCACCAGATTGGGCGTTGCCGTTTGTGATAATGTGCGACGCCAACGATTTTGCTATAGGGACAGTCTTGGGATAGCGAAAGGAGAGGCACTTTCATCCTATATACTACGCCAGTAAGACCTTACATGATGCGTAAGAGAATTACACTACTACGGAGAAGGAGCTTTTGGCGGTAGTTTTCGCGTTTGATAAGTTTAGATCGTACCTTGTGTTGTCCAAGACTATTGTATACACGGATCACGCTGCTATCCGATATCTTTTCAGCAAACAAGACGCAAAACCACGTCTGATTAGATGGATTCTGTTGCTACAAGAATTCGATATCGAAATTCAAGATAAGAAGGGTGCGCTGAACGTTGCGGCCGATCATCTCTTGAGACTCGAGCGTGGAGATTCCAAGGAGACGTGGAGGGAGCCAATAAACAACAATTTCCCCCACGAGTTCCTGATTAGCATAGAGGTGAGAGATGAGCCGCCCTGGTTTGCTGACTTCGCCTGTGGAATCCTCGTCAAAGGATTAACACATCAGCAGAAGAGGAAGTTCTTTTCAGACCTCAAGTATTATATTTGGGATGACCCATTCTTATTTCGAGTCGGAGTGGATCACGTGATTCGTAGATGTGTGTTTGGAGAGGAGGCAGCCGACATTCTGCGTGGATGTCATGAAGGGCCTACCAGAGGTCACCACGGAGCCAACTACACCGCAAAGAAGCTGTTATATGCCGGTTTTTATTGGCCTACTATCTTTTATGATGCACAGAAGTTGGTGCGAGCGTGCGATGCATGCCAGAGGGCATCAAATATTTCCGCGCACAACGAAATGCCTCCAAATTCGATCTAGGTCTGTGAAGTATTTGATATTTGGGGAATCGACTTCATGGGACTATTCCCATCCTTACGTGGTAATAAGTATATCCTGGTAGCTGTGGACTACGTGTCAAAATGGGCCGAGGCGTAAGCCTTACCCACAAATGATGCCAGAGTAGTTGTGAGGTTCTTGAAAAGCTTGTTTGCCCGGTTTGGTGCCCCGAAGGCACTAATCAGTGACCGTGGAACTAATTTTTGTAATGGGTAATTACAAAAGGCCTTGTCTCGATATGGTGTTCACCACAGACTAGCTACACCATACCACCCCTAGACGAGCGGGCAAGTAGAGGTCACAAACCGGTGACTGAAGAGGATCCTTGAGCGGTCGGTGGGTCAGAACCGCAAGGATTGGTCAGACAAGCTAGATGATGCGCTATGCACTTTCCGAACAGCATACAAAACACCTATAGGGACTACTCCTTATAGGTTGGTTTACGAAAAAGCGTACCATCTCCCAGTCGAGTCGGAGCACAAAGCGTGGTGGCCATTAAAGACTCCAAATTTGGATATGAAGAGCGGCTGTGAGGCTCGTTTCTTGCAGATCCATGAGCCCGAAGAATTAAGGAACCATGCCTACGAGAACTCTTGCTTATATAAAGAGCGCACAAAAAGACTACATGATAAGCGCTTAAGAGATCATAAAGAGTTCAAAGTAGGAGATCTTGTGCTATTGTTCAACTCGAGGCTCAGGTTATTCCCCGGAAAGTTGAAGTCCCCATGGACGGGGCCGTACACAGTCAAGGAAGTATTCCCCTACGGCACTATAGTCATCGAGGACTCAAATGGGGTAACGTTCAAAGTCAACGGTCATCGACTAAAGCTTTATGTTAACGGACCGGTTGACTCGGCAGTGGAGGTCATCGAACTCCACGCCCCGCAAGTGTAATAAGTGTGGGGAGGAGAGTCCAGCTATCAACTCGCGAAGAAAAATTTTAGCGGGCGTAATTTGCACGCCAAGGGTAAATATGTAATTATGTTAATTTTTGTGTTTATTTCGCGATTTCTTAGTCTTTCTTTAAGTTATAGGTTTTCCATGTTTTGATTCATGCCTTAGAGAGTTCTGTGGTTGAAACGAGGTTCAAATGGCTAAAACACTTGAAAAGTTGGTGATTTCGGGGAAAAACAGAGCTGGGTGCATTTTCTGCAAAAATCTGCAGACTACCAGATACCGCACAGCCGTGCAACAGATCCGCACGGCCGTGCACTTTAGAGTTGCATCTGCAGGAACGACCGCGCGGACTGATTTCCCCGACACGCACAACCGTGCGACCCATCCGCACGCCTGTGCGGCCCGAGATCAGTAACTAGGGTTCTAAGATTTCAAATCCGCACGACCGTGCACATCTGTGCACGGCCGTGCACGTACTTTTCTACAGTTGGTTCAGTAACTTTAAATACGCGTATTTCTGAAAAAACCAACTCTCATTCGAAATCCTAGCCGCACTGCCATTTCCACAGTCGCACCCTCTCAAAAATCACTACTTTTTGCAAGAATTTTCCGTAATCTTCAGTCAAGGTGTGAATCTGCTTTATGTTTTGCATCTTTTGTTCTGTTCTAGGGTAGATTAGGGTTCTTGTTCAAGAATTTTTTGGGGTTTTCTTCAAAAAAGACAATCAAACCCTATTCTTGGCAAAATTGGGCGAATAAAGGCCCCATTCAGGAACCCTCAGTCCATTCACTGAGAAAGCATCTTGATTTATGGTAAAACAGCCGAATTCAGTGAATGGACCAGATTTTTAGGAACTGCAGACAATGCACGACCGTGCGCCTCATCCGCACGACCGTGCGGGCCTAAATCGCTGCAGTGAACCTTCGGCATAAAACAGTGTTGGTTTGGATCCGCACGGGCACGTGGCCGCAACTCAGTCGCACGCCGTGCGACTTCTGGTGACAGCAAACAGAATGCTTCAAAGTCACTGTTCTAGTGCCGGAATCAAAAGTTTTTAGGTCTGGCCTGATTTTTGTTGATTATCTCCTTACAGATGGATCACCCGTTCTTACAATTTGACGTCGGCAAGCAAAAAGAGCGTCCTTGTGTTAATCGGCTGCAAACCCTATGGAACCGACAAGGCCAAATTGGTGAGCTAAGACGGCTGAGTTGGGAAGCATTGCAAGCCTTGAATCAATCGGAAAGGCTGGCAAGAAATGATCTCAATCCCAATGGCAAGGTTGCTAAACATAGAGCGACCTATCTACCTTGAGCTGACATTAGAATTTTTCGCTTCTTACGGATACCATAAGCCAAGGAGCAAAAACCCGGACTTCAAAAACGCTAAAATCATTCAGTCTAGGCTTGGGGGACGATGGCATAAATGGTCAGTGGCAAAGCTTGGAAAGAAGTTGGTATTTACGGGGATGGCGATATAAATTCTGATTATCTACAAGTTTAGCAGTGACGAAGAGAGGGCTGATTTTTGGGCTCACATAGCTATTGGGCCGCCTTATGATGCCCGGAGAGCAAAAGCGTCGAAGCTGAAGGACCCGCTTCTAAGGGTACTTCACCAAGTCATGAGCCACACCATTTGCGGTCGCATGGACAGTTCGGGGAACTGTCCCACACTGGATCTGCTATACTTATACTCCATCGTGAATGGAGTACACGTCAACCTCGCCGCCCGTATGGCGGAATTTTTTATTAACAGCGCGGGGAGGTCAGTGAGCAGTGAAATTCACAGTGGCGATATGTGACCCAACTTGCTTATTCTATCGGATTATGACAGAAAATATGGTCGATCAATTGACACTGGTCTACTCAGGGGGAGAGGTGGACATTCGTTCCCTACGGGCGATGGGCCTGATTGTTGATACTGGAAATGGCCCAAGGTTAAGGGGCTGATAACCCTACCATCTGACGAAGAGCCGGACGTCGAAATGGAGCCTGCCCACGAGGCACATGGTCACGGGGATGCTTATCGGACCACCACCAGAGCAGGAGCAGCAGCATCAGTACCAGTACCAGCGCCAGCAAGAATACCAGGCACATCAGGATTGCCCCCTGGTATTCCCTCATATCCAGATTCTACCAGCAGTTCCAGCAAATGCAGGTGAACCAGAATACCATGAGGGATGAGATGCACGCCGGGTTTTCTTACATTTTCGAAGGGCTTCACAACGCCTTCCCGAACTACTTTGGCGATCCTCCACAGTTCCCATTCGGGAACCCCAGGCATGTCGACGTGGGCCCATCTGGAGCCCACCAATGTAACATTCATCGAAAAACGGGTTTTTCAAAACCCGCTTCGTTTATCGATCAAATATCCAGTTATAAATTTCGTTGCGTATTTATGGTTGATATTAATTTTAAACGATACATAATTAATAAATATATTAGAATTTAAAAACCATAATTTATAATTACTAATAAATAATGAATAAAAAAATAAATGGGACGCCGGTTTCGAACCCGGGTCACCCACAAACCCAAACACACAACACACCGCTCCGCCACACACTGTCTTTGTGATAAACACTAAAACAAATAACACATACAATAAAACTGAAAATCAAAACCGGACATCCGCGCGCTCAGAACGCGGAACCGCCGGAGTAAGACAAAAACTCCGCAAATGTGGCCTTTCCTTTTGACTAAAACGCGATAACCGACTACGGCATCAATTATAACCGATGTTTAACCGTCAAATTCGGCCATAACCGCCGGAAAATCTTCAATCGTGAATCAAGACTCAAAAGCGGACACAATTCATCCAGTTCTTCACTATAAATACCCACTCAATCTTCTGGAAATCCTTTCGCTCAGAACCGTGCCCTTTTTCGAAGCTTTAGCTCGTCGCCGGAGAATTTCAATTTCGCCGGAACTTCGCCGGAATCGATCGTCAGAAAACCGTATTCATTCATCAGTCGGTATAACTGTCTAAACTTCTCTGCTATCTCTTAATTTATACTTTAATCGTTCAAATCAATAATCAAAACTGTTAAAACAGTTCATACCGCCGGAAAGTCCGTTCACCGTCGGAAGTTCGATCGGAGATAGGAATCTTTCTTCAAATCGGTAAAACTACCTTAAATCTTTCTTTGCCATGCTGTTACTATGTTAATATTCTAACACAGTTAACCAAAATGGCATAACTTGGTTAGCAGTTGGGGATCGGGTTTTGGGTAATTTATGCGAAGAAGATGAAGTTATTGTCAGTATTAGTATAATTAAAATCAGATATTCAAACGGGTTAGACACACAGTCCAGCGGTGGACTGTGTGCACAAACAATACACACGTCCCGAGTTCGAATAGCACACGTACCGACTTTCAGAAATAAAACCAACATTTTTAAAACTTAATCAGATTAAGTGACAGAATGTTTATAAGAGTAATATAATCCATAAATTAAACAGATTTGACACACAGCCCAACTGGTTGGGCTGTGCGCACTCGAACCGAAGGACCCGAGTTCGACTCGGGTCCCTGCAACCGGTTCGGCCATATAAATCATTTTTAATAAAAAAATCAAATAAGTTTAAAATTAATTAGTATATAAATATAATTAAAACAGAGAATATTTCGGGTTAGACACGTAGCTCAATTGGTAGAGCTGCGTGCACGTATACGAGAGGTCCCGAGTTCGAACCTCACTCAGCGCATATAAAAACACAGTCCGACCGGTCAACGGTCACGTAAAAAAGTCAATTTTTTTATTTCTTTTTATTTATTTATTTAATTAGAAAATTATTTAAAAATACTTAAAAATAAGATTTTTAAAGTTAGGAAATTTCCTTAAACTCACAAAAATAAATATAAAAATCCTATTAAGATTATGAATTAAAAGTATTAATCTCAAATAAAATCCATTTATTTACCGAATCATTTCGTTATTATTTTAGGTTAGTTTTTCCCTCGTTGATCAAATCCTAAAATTCGTGCGCATCCAACGTCATCAAAGAACGCACCCATTGTGAGTGAATCTCTATCAATTCCCCGTTTTAATCATGTTTTGGGGTGTATCATGTGTCGTTTAATTCTTTATTATATTTAAACACTTGTGCATACATCATATCCGTGATCAAATGTGTATCAAATATGTATCAATTGTTGTGTGGATTATATGTAGTTTGGGTTTATCATTTTCAGTGCACGCATTTAATTAGGCCCATCAGTTCCCCGTGGGAGACGGGTTGAGCATCAGGTGCCTCATAAGATCGGCTCCTTTGATTGAGCCTTGATCTCACATTCATCATCGTCTATATCATATACTCATTCAAAGTGGTTTGTGTTTGTTTACTTATATATGTTTGCTCACATGTGATTATTGCACAAATTTTCCATATTAAATAAAACAAGAAATTAATAACAATATTTTATCAAGGTTCACTCGCCAACTTTTGTTGACCCAAAATATCCCCCGTTTTACACATGATACAGGTGATCCAGCTGAGGCAAGAAACACATAGGAAGGCCTAGAAGAATAAACCAGTTTAAGCTTTGGATTATTTACATAGTTTCATTTCCTTGTAATTGTATGAATTTTGATTTGGATATTTAAGTTGTAATTTGAATTTAATAAATATGAAACATTTTAGTAAACATCATGAGCTTTGGTGATAACACAATTATGCCCCGACTCTTATTCCGCTGCGGGTCGGGGTGTGACAACCAAGACGATGAGGAGGACTAGTAGGAGGGAAAGATTTAGCTGACTAAAGCGCTGATGCCATTTAGTATTTATTTATCGTTGTTTATTATTGTCTCTTTTCGGGGTTTTTCTTTTTTACTGCTTTTCTTTAAAGAACCCCGCGGATATGTATTTCGGTTTGTTTTGAAACAATTTATTAGTACTTTTGTTATTTCAATTTCTAGCTTTTGGGATGAATCTTTATGCACCTAATATATTTTGATCAAATGCGTTGCCTGTGTTGTGGATAGTTTGATAAGTTTTGCAGGTACATGGAAATGCACACAGAGCTGGAAAGAAAAGAAGAGTGGTCACGCCAAATATCTCCAAGTATTCTTCCGCTTGAGGGGAGTATTATTCACCTTTTTCACACTTCAGTTTCGCTAATTAAAAACTACGTAACTAATTTTCGGTTCACATTGAGGACAATGTGAAATTCAAGTGTGGGGAGGGGTTTAACTTGTTAACTTTATTTGTCCTAAAAAATAAAAAAATAAAAAAATAAAAATAAAAATAATATATGTATATATTTATATTTTGTAATAAATGGTCAATTGTATTTCATTAAAAAAGCAGCTGATACAATAAAAACCGGCAAGCCAAAATGATTTTTAAAAGGAGATAACAACTAAAAGCGTGACAAACAAAAGAAAAACTTGCATGCATATCTTTACGTTTATACCCATTCCTTCAATTACGTGAGCATACTTGAGCCTTTCATTTCTTATCATGCTTGTTTTTGTTCGGAATATGAATAAGAAACCATGTACCGCACATACCTCCAGGTAGCTGCAAGCTCCGCCTCGGTTACACACAAGATTGTTCGTGAATGACGGGCCTGCTGAAAGAAACGAAAGATTTCGAAGCTGCACGAGCGGACCTGGATAAGGAGCGAGCCCAAATGGTTGCGCGAAAAGTTGAAGTGGAGGCTAAGGAAATTGCCTACGCCGACCGCCAGCGAGTTGAAGAATGGGCTGCGTTAGGGTGGAAGAGGAGGGCCGAAGCCTCCGATGCACACTTGCGAAGGAGCGCAAGTTGTGGAAAGGGGCTTGTGAAAGAGACAATTACGAGAAAAAATCATTAAGGGATGAATTGGCCCGGTTGCACGCAGAGGTAGGGCATGAGAAGAAGGAGAAGGAGGTAGCAGTTGCTACGGCCGCGGAGGCCAGGGTGGACCGCGAGCGTAGTGAGCAGAGAGTGGTAAAAACTTCCCTCACTATTTTTCTTCATTTGTATGACTTACAGGATGTCATACTAATCTTATGTTTATGACCAGATTGCTGCTTGCGCCGCTGTGGAGAGTGCAAAGAAATATCTCCCGTTGGCGTTGGTGGAAAAAGGCTGAAACTCAGCGCAGGCACCTAGCAGATAAGGAGCAACTGCGGTTGGCAGAGTCCAAGGTGGATACGGGCGAGAAGAAACAAGAGAATTATGAAGACGCCCGCACCATCTCGGAGTCGTTGGTGGAGTCTTTGACCAGTAACATGTTGTGGATGCAACAACATGGGGTTATCAATGTAAGTACTCCATTTGTTGTTTGGTCATTTTGAGTTGACTATAACCCTGCTCTTGAAATTGCATATCGCAAACTCCATTCTAAACTCCGCGGAGCTGGATGGCGCAGTGGCCAAGTTGGTGGTCACTGCGTGCCATGACGGTACGCGCAGGGCTATGCTGAGTGTGCGCAACACGTCACTCATGCAATGGATGTTCCATGGGCCAACAGCCGCGCTGCCACTCATGGTGTTTGATATACGTTAAAATATATATAATTTAGCTCCCCATTTTGCCAATGTTTTGTGCATTTTTAGCTAAAATATCGTCGTATAGGTACTTAATCGGTCCATTTTATATTTTCGGGTCCTAAACGACGTACCGCAGACAAAGTTGGAGAAAAAGTGGGATTAACGAGCATTCCGGACAAATTCTACAGATTCTGCTGAAGTTACAGATGCCGCACGGCCGTGCAACCAGTTGGCACGGTCGTGCGAGACTGCGATCTCGGAAGCACTGACCGTGCGAGAGGCAGTGCGACTCATTTCTCGGCACGCACGGCTGTGCGGCCCATTGGCACAGCCGTGCGCGACTTGATTGCTGATCACATGTGACCTGAAGCTTTGGCACGGCCGTGCAAATCATTGGCACAGCCATGCACATATGAAGATTTTGCCGCTCAAACAGCCACTTGTCTGCCCATGCCCTGCAGTGACGTAATGCTGATGCGCACGGCCGTGCGGATATGAAAATTGTCTATAAAACAGAGCATTCGCGACTGATCAAAATATTGGATATTTTTCCAAGTTTCTGGGCGATTTCTGAGGTACGGGAGCTCTCTGATCAGGACGATTTCAAATCTCAAGGTTTCAAGAAGCTTATCATTCATCCAATCCATCAAATCCTTGCTTGTTTATGGTTTGATTTCTTGTTCTTAATGTAAATTCTGATCACATTTGCAAGCATTGAGATGATGTTTATGTAATATTGTTATGAATACTATGAAAAACACTTGTTTTATGATCAATATTTAGTTTGTTATCAAGTTAAAATGAAGCTCAGTCAACTGCTCATGTTTGAATCTTGATGATCATATGGCAATCTTGTTTCATTAATGTTGGATTCTTGATTATGATTGTTTATCTTGGATGATTAGTAAATGGTTAGTTAGGATAAGTTGAATAAACCCCATAATTAATCATTTATTAGTGAACTGTTAACTTGATTAATATGTTTACACCATGAAACTAGAAATGGGTATTGGTTTAATAAAAGATAATATGATTTTGATCAAGAATGCTTTCCTACACGGAATGGCTCTAACGGGTTAGATGGTGTTATTGAGGGTTCTTAATATATTTCATAATCTTTGTTGAGTATTTGTGGCCAAAATAACCAATTTGGTAGATTTATATTTAAGACTTGCAAAATGAATGAGTTTGTGATATGATCTACGTTATGCTTGTCTCGGTGGTTATATTGTGTTTATCGGTATTGCTTTCCTTGATAAAGTGAGGTTAGAAAACTCTTAACGGATGACTAACTTATTTTAAAAGATTCACATGAAAATATATCAATAGATCGCTAAAGAATAATTTTAGGTGGTTAAAGTGTGTTTATCGCGTTAACTTTCCGAAGAATTATCATATTAGGAGTCCCGAAAGGGATACTATTTGTCTTTATAATTGGAAAATTGATCAAGTGCCTTTGTGACATTTTTTATAACATGCTTATTTTGCTTATAAAACTAGACAAAAGAAAAAGAATTGTATTTTTGTATTTAAAGTCTTTTCTGTCTTAAAATATATTTTTAGATAATTTTAAGAAAAACTATTTAACATATCCTTTTTACCGGTAAATAAATGACGACGATTTAGTACACAAGCACCTGCCCGCGTCCAAGGATGGACATCTGGTTCTTACCCATAATTTACTACATATACGACAGGGTATACTTGTCCTTTTGTGTGTGTTTTAATTTAAGGTAGAAATCATTTTTATAAATATTAAAACTGAGTTCGTGTGTAAAATTCATTGTAAAATGTGTATATATACGCACACGTCAGTGTTGATACTGGAGCCGCTTTTTCCCGGGCTTAGAAGGAGTATAACCGTCTTAACATCCCAGCTATGGAATTGGTGAGCGAGGCGCTCACACACGACGACTTCATGGATCGCTTAAAAGACCTATTTCCGGAAGAAGCCGAGGCCGCTGCAGATGAAGGCTAGTGTAGGATCCTCATTGTACTATCTTGTAGGATCTTTGAATGCACTGCGCACTACGCGAGTTTGTACGTACTTTGTAAATATGTTTATCTTCAATGAAATGTTTCTTTCCAGTTACAATATTTGCGTGAAAAAGGACCAACTTTGTGTAGGTATAGCAAATAAAACTGGTAATGGACTATTGTATGAGCATCCACTCTCATGCGCATGCAGTAGGTAGTGAATTTTAGTTCAAGATTCATTGTGTACTGAGGTGTTTTCGCGTAGGCCCAAAGTGGCTTCGCGCATTTGTAACGAAACATTAAGAAAAAATAATCTATGTAACCCTTGTCTTTATTAATCAACGAGGCGTAGGATCCATACACAGGGTAGACAATAAGATAATGAACTTATTAATTTACATGTAGCACCGTCTTAGCTGCTGCGCATTCCATGTCCTACGAATGTTTGTACCGTCTAAGCATTTAAGGATGTAAGCGCCCTTTCCTAGGACTTCATGGATAATGTAAGGACCTTCCCACTTAGGTGCGAGTTTTCCAGGACGTTCAGCGTTAGACATTTCATGTCGCGTAGAACAAAGTCATCAGGTAAGAAGGTACACGTTGTAGTATTTCTCGAGCTTGGACTTATATTTTGCTTCGTTGATAGTGGCGTTTTCACGCCGTTCGTCTAATAAGTCCAAGTCAAGTCTGCGCTCGTCTTCATTGTTTTGGCTTTGCGCAAGTAGCATGCGTGGAGATGGGATGCCTATCTCTGCAGGAATCACTGCCTCCGTCCCAAACACAAGGCTGAAAGGAGTTTTGCCTGTGCTGGTCTTTGGCATGGTTCGATGAGCCCAAAGGATACTTGGCAACTCATCTACCCAACCTCTTCGTGCCGTACCCAACCTCGTCTTGATCCCTTCGAAGATGCTCTTGTTTAATCTCTTCACTTGGCCGTTTCCTTCTGGATGCACGACCGAAGTGAAGACATGCTTGATATGCATTTCCTTCATCTATTGCTGTAGTTCTTCGGTTACAAAATTGGGGCCATTGTCACTAACTATGCGTAGGTGCAACCCAAAACGGCATATTATGTGCTCCAAAATGAATTTCCGAACTACAGTTGTTGTGGTGGATGCAAGGGGTTTGGCTTCGACCCACTTGGTGAAGTAATCGACTACAACGATTATGAACTTCACCGCACCTGTGGCACCTGGGGAAGGTCCCACCATATCGATTGACCATTGCTGGAAGGGCCATGCTGTTGTCACAGGGATCAAAGGATTCTTGAGGCGCAATGTCTTCAGAGCATGGAGCTGGCATGATGAGCACTTTCACAGCATTTCGACCGCATCTAGGTGCATGCCAGGCCAATAGTAACCGGCGTTCATGATCTTTGCTACGACCATGCGCCGACCGGCGTGAATTCCGCATAACCCTTCATGTATTTGGCGGATCAAGTACTGCGCGTCTTGCGAATCAACACAGCGGAGGAGTGGTCCAAAGTATGACTTCCGGTATAAGATATCGTCCGCCAGTTTGTAGTTAAGTTCCTTGTTCTGTACTTTCCTTGCTTCCGCTTTGTTTTCGGGGAGGATCCTGTGTTGCAAGAACATGATCATGGGAGACATCCCGGAAGGATGCCCCACTTCAATGATGTTGACTTGACGCAAAGGAACAGAAGGGTTCTTGAGTACCTCAATGCGCACCTCACGCGTGAAGTTCTTGAAGCTTGTAGCGGCTAATTTTCT
Organism: Scalesia atractyloides; assembly: GCA_947069175.1. Taxonomy (NCBI): domain Eukaryota; kingdom Viridiplantae; phylum Streptophyta; class Magnoliopsida; order Asterales; family Asteraceae; genus Scalesia; species Scalesia atractyloides. The sequence continues at coordinate 86,209,418 of CAMTDV010000008.1, forward strand.
GAGTGCGTCGGCATGTTTATTCTTGCTTCGGTTGACATGAGTTATTTTGAAGTGTTGGAATTTGGTTATTAAGGCTTGCGCCTGTTCCAGATACAAAGCCATCGTTTCGCCTTTTGTGTCGTATAGGCCGTTGACCTGTCCTGCAACTAAAAGGGAGTCGACATTTGCTTCCAAATTCTGTGCGCCCATTTTGATAGCTAACCGAAGGCCTACAAGGAATGCTTCATACTTAGCTTCATTATTGGTACTTTTGAAATCCAACCTGATGGCGTAGGTGAACTCTTGATTATCGGGGCTTATTAGGTGAAGACCCGCCCCTGCACTGTCATTGTTGGATGCGCCATTTGTGTGAAGCGCGGTCATTTGTAACTGGCGTTGGGTTTTGTATATCTGCACATTCTTGCGCTTTATTATGTGATACTTCCGTAATGAAATCGGCTAATATCTGGCCTTTTATTGCTTGGCGTGGTTTGTACACGGAGTTGTGTCCACCAAGCTCGATCGCCCATTTTGCTAGCCGACCAGATATGTCCGGTTTCGAAAATTTTTTGCCTATGTGATAGTTCGAGAGAACTGTTATCACATGGCCGGAAAAATACAACGGAACCGACGGGATGCGTGGACTAAAGATAGAGCAAGCTTTTCCATCATAGGGCATCGTGTCTCTAGGTCAGTCAGCATCTTGCTGACATAGTAGATCGGAGTTTGAACTCCTGCGCGCTCTACTAGCAGGATTGCTCCCAGAGCGATATCTGATGCGGAAAGGTCAAGTATTAGTGGCTCGTTCTTTTGCGGTGCGTGAGCGTTGGCAGTTGAATTAAGCACTCTTCATTTTAGTGAAGGCTTTCTCCACATCCGGGGTCCACTGAAACTTATTTTGCTTTACATAGTTCCTCAAAGTGCTGATGAATGGGAAGGACTTCATCGCGTGGTTGGCCAGGAACCTGTTCAGCGCAGCCAATCACCCCGCCAACTGTTGCATTTCTTTGATAGTTGAGGGGGAAGGCATACGCTGAATCGCCTCCACTTTATCGGGATTAACTTTGAAACCATCGCGCTGACGATGAATCCCAGAAATTTGCCTTCTTCCATTCCAAACGAGCACTTGCTGGGGTTCAGCTTCAGGTTTGCCCTGCGCAAGGATGCAAACGTCCTTTGAACATTTGCCAGCATCTTCTCCTCATTCGAGCTCATGATGACGAGGTCATCAATGTACACCTCTACGGTTTCGCCAATGTCGTCCCCGCAGACATGGTCCATTAATCGTTGGTAGGTGGCTCCTGCGTTGCACAATCCGAAAGCCATCTTTGTTTAACAAAAAATGCCCTTGTCAGTTCGGAAAGCGGTCTTGTCTTCGTCTTCCTTCTTCATTTGGATTTGGTGGTAGCCTTTGTAGCAATCAAGGAAACGTTTCCACCTAAATGAAACGAGGGAGTCGACCATTTTATCGATTTCATGTAAGGCGTAGCAGTACTTGGGACATACCTTGTTAAGGTCCTTGAAATCGACACACATGCGCCAACTGCCGTTGGACTTTTGGACCATGACTGGGTTGGCTACCCATGTCTGATAGCGTACCTCTCGGATGATTCCTGGTTGGATAAGCTCTAAAACTTGCTCGTTCAGTGCGGGGTTTTCTCAGGACCGAAGCTGCGCTTCTTCTGAACGATGGGCTGAACTGAAGGGAATGTGTGCAATGCATGCTCAACGATTTCCCTCGGTACTCCAGTCTTATCCGCTGGTGACTAGGCGAAGATATCTATATTTATGGAATAACAGTTGTTTTAACCGCGCCTTGATTGCGGGAATCATGGCGGGTCTTAACAACACTGTTTACTCCGGGTACTTGTAGTTTAGTACCCACTTTTCTGGTTCACCGTTGAATAATGACTTTGGTTGCTTTGTCGGTGGTTCCTCTTCAACGGACATGATTTCCTTCCTGGCAAACATAATGGCCACCCAGGTTTCTTTGGGAAAACCGCAGGCGGCGTGAGGAGTGGAAGTGATCATGCTGAATTCTCGTTGAGCGCGCCGGCCCAGTAATACGTCATGGCGCGAACTCGCGGGCATGACCATGAAATTGACCGAGACCGTGCGAGAGTGTCGCCTGTCAGAAAGAGTCACCGGAAAAGAAATTTGGCCCAAAGGGAAGACGACCTCGTTACAGAAACCAGTGAGTGGGAAATCCACCGGCTCTAGGCGCGCTTTGTCCACTGGGTCAAGCTGCTGGACGCACTATTCATAGATGATGTCCATAGAGCTCCCAGGATCTATGAACATATAAGCGATGCGGTAATGGCTGAATATGCCAATTATCACGATCGGTCGGTCTTCTGGTGGACCCCTGGGAACTACGGGGAAGATGACCTGCTGCTCGCGCTAGTGAGGCATGCCACTTTTCTGGTAGCTGCGTTTGCGCGACGGGCAACCCTGGATCATATGAACGGACTTTATTTTTTTTATTACTTAGGATTTGGCGCACCTCCTTGCACACATTTTGCAGTAAGTGGGTGAGCTTCCCACTTTTTAGTGCTTTCTCGATCTCCATGCGCAAGGTGATGCAGTTATTAGTTGTATGCCCCATATCCTTGTGATAATCGCATAAAAAGGTTGGGGTTGTCACACCCTGACCCGCAGCGGATAAGGTAATCAGGGCATGATTGGGTTTTCATCAAAGCTCATGACATTTACTATTGTAAAATTTTAATACTTAATATTTCAAATTTAATTAAAAGATATCCCAATAACACAAAATCCAAGCAACACAATATCATTCCAAACAAATTTGCAAATAACGTTTTTATTCTTCTAAGGCCCAAATCCTGTGTGATCCATGCTTCAAACCTGCTCACCTGTCTCATGTGTAAAAGTAAACTTTTGGGTCAACATAAGTTGGCGATGAATCCCTTTTTATCATTAAGAAAACTGATATATTTAACATTTTATTTAGGAAATGTGCATTAACCAAGATACAGGATACTCGTGTATGTCAATTAATCTATACTCACAAACAAACTCGTTTAACAATGACATAACAATTTACATGTGTGCACGGTAACGCGATGTGCTGCAAGATCCAAGCTCAGCCAAACGGAGCTGATCTCGTATATTAGGCTACGACGAGTTTCACCCGTAGCTAACGGGGAACATATGGCCTAATGTGAGGAAATGACTGCGATATACGTAAGGACGCTAAATGGCAACAAACAATGTCACATAACACGTTAGTTCACATAATGGTAACTGCACGAAAATAATTAACAAGTTAACAATATAAGGCGAATCATTAACAATATAAAGCGACTCATGATACACCCCAAAAATGTATAAATAGATTAAAAATGGGGAGTTTTAGATTCACTCATAGTGGGTGCGAATAAGATTTGTTAGAGATAGCGCACGAGTGTGAAGTTGAGATACCGAATGATCGAACATTTTATCCTAAATATACACATAACGATTTAGCTAAAAAATATTCCCTCGATTGAATTTAATCTTTTTAATCATCTTATTATTTATGTAATTTATTAGATTATTTAAAATAGTATTTATTATTTTTATTATTATATTTTTATTTGTTTTAACTTATATTTATAGATAAGATTAATTGGTCATATTTTAAAAATAACATATTTTGGAGGGATAATTAAAGGTTTAATTAAAAAAATTCTGAACTAATCAGAATAATTCCCTCAAAACCGCCCCATACGTGACTCAAACTTGTGACCTTTCGTTCGTGTGCACGCAGCCCGACCAACTAGGTTGCGTGTCTAACCCGTAGGATAGTCAGTTTTAATTACCTTTATACGCTTACTAACATTTTTCAGAATTTTGCTTTTATAAAAAGGGTATGTTATTGCATTGAATCGGATCAACAGACAAGGCTCGAACCGGAGACCATTCACTTCGTATGCACACAGCCCGACCAACTAGGCTGTGTGACTAACCCATTCAATATCCGATTTTAATTTATCTTATAGACTATTTCGAAAACCACCGTTTGTAACTTAAAATAAAAGGTTGTAAAACGTGGTGAAGCCAACTCGGGTTTGTTAAGTATGTGTGCACACAATCCATCCAAGGGTTGTGTGTCCAACCCGATATCAATACAAACTTTTAATTCTTTTGAACGAAATCTTAGGTCATCTTCTTCACTACAATACACAGAAAACAATGTTAAACCCGATTGCATTGATTTAATCAGCAACTCTCTTATTGATTTTTAGATGTCTACGCATGGTGTTAATGAAATTAAAAGGATTAAATGAAGGATATACCGAAACAGCGGTGGTGCGACTTCCGGTTAGTTTTCCAGTGAGTTCCCGATTCCGGCAAGGTTAAACACTTCTGCTCTCGGCTTGGTGGTTCCGTGTGATGGTTACTATGGAGTAGGTGTATTCTTGTAACACTTGATGCACCCGATTCGCAGAAGATGTAACCGAGATGGATGGCGGGATTCTCGATCGGGATTTGATTTTCGAGTGTGATTTTGATGAATGAATGAGAATGAAATGAGAGCCAGGTTCATGCTAACATACAAGGAAAGGTGCAATCACGCGTTTCCTATATTTGGAAACCATGGCTGTCAATTCGCTGGAGATTTAGGTGGCAACAGTTTGAAATGAATGATTCGGAGTTTGCGTATAAAACAATTGTGTTGTGGTTTCCTTTAAGAACTGGTAGTGTTGCTGGAGCGGTTTGTTGGCATTTTGTTTATATGTGAGACCCGGGTTCGAGTCCCGCGGTGTACACATATTTTTATTTTTATTCATCAAATCCATTTATCACTATTATTTATTATTACCATTATTTTTTATTACATGTCATTATATATATATATATATATATATATATATATATATATATATATAAATTTTATAAAAAGAATAATAGGTAAATAAATTTTCCAATGGCAATTATTTGCCAAAAGCTTGTTTACAATAGTTTGGGGTTTTAGAACCCGCTTTCGTTGACGGATGTTACAGTATCCCATACTTTTGGAAATTTCGTCCTGAAATTTAAACGGTAGTAGGATTATCTTGGAAGAGATGTGGGTACTTTTCACGCATCGAGTCTTCACGTTCCCAAGTAAATTCGGGTCCACGTTTTGACTCCCAACGAACCCTGACTATAGGAATTCGACTTCGTCTTTAGCGTTTTTCACCGAAGTCCATGACTTCGACTGGTCGCTCTACAAAGTGCATCGTCTCATCGATCTGAATATCCTCTAACGGTATATGAAGATTCTTGTTGGCAAGGCACTTTTTCATATTAGAGACATAAAAAGTTGGGTGAATCCTGCTGAGTACTTCAGGTAGGTCAAGCTTGTTGGCTACAGGACCAATTCTCTCGAGTATTTTAAAAGGACCACATAGCGGGGTGCTAGCTTGCCTTATTGTCTGAATCGAATAACTCCCTTCCATGGTGACGCTTCCAAAGTACTTGATCACCAAACTAGATTTGAGTGGTTTTCGTCGTTTGTCTGCGTAGCTCTTTTGACGACTCTCAAATGCTAGGAGATTATTGCGGATTTAGAGGATCTTGTCGGTTGTCTCTTGGACTAATTCTGGTCCGGTGATCTGAGTTTCACCAATTTCATGCCAACATACTGGTGATCGGCACTTACGACCGTATAGGGCTTCAAAAGGACCATACCGATGCTAGAGTGATAGTTGTTATTGTAAGAGAATTCGATTAACGGTAGATGAGCGTCCCAATTGCCCTTGAAGTCAATAACGCATGGTGCGCTCGGATTGACCATCAGTTTGTGGATAAAAGCGGTGCTGAGGTCTAGTCGAGTGCCTAACGCTGACTGTACGGCTTGCCACGTGCGTGAAGTAAAGCGTCCATCCCGATCCAAGACAATGCTCAAAGGTACACCGTGTCGAGTTACAATTTCGTTGATGTAGATACGAGACAACTTCTCCTTTGTAGTCTTCGCGGATTGGAATGAAGTGAGCGGATTTAGTGAGCCTATCGACAATAACCCAAATCATATCATGCCCACTGGAAGTGCGAGGTAACCCAGTAATGAAGTCTATGGTTATATTTTCCCACTTCCAGATGGGTATTTCGGGTTACACGAGTAGGCCTAAGGGCCTTTGATGCTCTACTTTAACCTTCGAACATGTGAGGCATTTAGAGACAAATACGACAATGTCCTTTTTCATTCCAGGCCACCAGTAAGAGTATCGTAGATCCTGGTACATCTTATCAGCCCCTGGGTGAATGGAATATCGTGTTTTGTGGGCCTCGTTCATGAGAAATGTGAAAAGATTATCACGATCAGGTACCCAAATATGATTTAGGTAGTGAAGGATGCCATCTGATTTTGATTCTAACTTGGTTTCAGCTCCACAGGATAATTCATCTCGCAAATTGTTTTCTGTAACCGAGGTATGCTGTGCTTCACGAATGCGTCTTTGCAGGTCGGTTACAATTTGAGAACACAGAAGATGAATGGAATTAGCATATTCTCTTCGACTAAGAGCATCTACTACAACATTAGCTTTGCTTGGATGATAACGAATTTCACAGTCATAATCATTCAGAAGTTCGACCCATCATCGTTGCCTCATGTTTAACTCTTTATTGTTGAAAATATGCTGGAGTCTCTTATGGTCAGTGTAGATCTCACACTTGGTGCCATAGAGATAATGTCTCGATATCTTCAGAGCGAACACGACTGCCCCGAGTTCAAAGTCGTGAGTGGTGTAATTTCGTTCGTGAACATTGAGTTGTCTTGAGGCGTAGGCTATCACTTTACCCCGTTGCATTAAGACACACCCTAACCCCTGCCCTGATGCGTCACAAAAGACCACAAATTCATCACAACCGTCAGGGAGGGTAAGAATAGGTGCATCACAAAGTCTTTGTTTCAAAGTTTGGAAAGCCTCCTCCTGCTTAGGCCCCCAATCGAAGGGTTTACCCTTATGAGTCAAGGCTGTGAGTGGTAAGGTAACGTGGGAAAAATTGGCGATGAAGCATCGATAATAACCCGCTAAGCCGAGGAATGATCTGACTTCAGTAGGAGTGCGTGGAGCCTGCCATTCTTGCACTGCTTTGATTTTTGCTGGGTCAATCATGAATTCCCTTGTTGTTGACAACGTGACCAAGGAATTGGACTTCCTTTAACCAGAATTCACATTTAGAAAACTTAGCGTAGAGCTTTTCGGTGTTCAATAGCGTTAGAATCAGTCGAAGATGTCGTTCATGATCTGACTTAATCTTGGAATAGATAAGGATGTCATCTATGAATACAATGAAAAATCGGTCGAGATAGGGTTTGCACACCCTATTCATTAAATTCATGAAAACGGCTAGAGCATTAGTCAAACCAAATGGCATGACCATGAATTCATAGTGGTCATAGAGCGTTCGAAATGCGGTCTTTAGGATGTCTTCTTCACGTACTCTAAGCTGATGGTAACCGGAACGAAGATCAATTTTTGAGAAACAAGTTGCACCCTGAAGTTGGTCTAGGAGGTCATCGATGCGAGGTAAAGGATAGCGGTTCTTGATGGTTAGCTTGTTGAGTTCCCGATAGTCTATGCACATTCGGAAGGTTCCATCCTTCTTCTTGACGAAAAGAACCGGCGCACCCCAAGGTAATGAACTGGGGCGTATGAACCCTTTGTCAGTCAGCTCTTGCAATTGACTAGCTAGTTCTTGCATTTCGGATGGAGCTAGTCGATATGGGGACTTTGCAACTGGGTGGCACCAGGTACAAGATCGATTCGAAATTCGACTTCTCGCAAAGGAGGGAGTCCCGAGACGTCGTCTTGGAAGACTTGGGGAAAATATCTAACGATCGGGATATCTTCAAGCTTCTTCTCCTTGCCTTCTTTCTTGACAATATGGGCTAAAAACGCCATGTAGTCTTTGCGAAGACACTTTCGGGCATGTAGGCATGACATCAACTTAAGTCCCTTGGATGGGGTTTCACCAAATATACGAAGGGTTTGGCCGTCGACTAGTGGAATTCGGGTGTATTTTTCATAACATACAACCTCAGCATGATCTGACTGAGCAAGTCTATGCCGAAGATGATGTCGAAGCTTCCCAATTTCATGGAATGAGATCGATTGGAAAGTCATGTTCGTCAAGAGTAAGAGTGCAGTCACGAATGATAGAATCCAATGTAATAGGTTCTCCGTCAGCTACTTCTACGGTGAATGATTCGGATAAACCAACACGAGGTAGACCAAGAATAGACTCGAACTCTAGGGACACAAAACTCTTATCCTCGCTCGTGTCAAATAGAATGGATGCGTAACTACCATTAATAAGAAACGTACCGTTAACCACATGGTTATCAGCTCTGGCTTGGTTGCCATTGATATTGAATGCCCTTCCTCTGGCTGACGGATTGGCTTGGTTTGCTTGGTTCACAGGGTTAGCTTGAGCCTTTGCGTTGATGATGTTCACTAATCGTGGCAGGTGTTGCGGAAATGAGTTGGATCACCACAATTATAGCAAGCCCTCATCGGTGGCATCATGGGGTAGTTGGGTTGGTAAAAGGGTTGGGCTAAGGCCTGAGCAGGTGGTAACATTAGTGGCAGTGGCTGGTAAGGAACTTGGCCCACCATTAGGTTGTTGGGTTGGGCTTGATGTTGGTTTTGGGCTTGTCTTTAAAGGGGACGACATGTTTGAATTGTATGTCCTACTCGACCACACCCTGTGCAATGGGGACATGGGTTCTCAAGGGGGTGATGGTATTGGCATCGGTTGCACTTCGGGTGGGGTCCTGTATATTGTCTCTTAAATGGTGCAGTAGAAGGAGCAACTTGGGTGATTGGGGCTGCTGGGATGGGTTGGTTGTATGGATTTGGCTGACTGGTTTGGGTGACGACAAAATTTTTCCCGTTCCGCTTTCTCTTGGCAGTGAATCAAGATGAGGATCTGGTTTGAGTTGGTTTGGGGGTTTCAGTCGAGGTTTTGCTACTCACGCTCTTCTTCTTGTCATCCTCGAAATCTCCATTCCGAATGTGGTTTTCAGTGAGCTCAGTGGCTAGCTCCATTGCTGCTTCTAGGGTTGCATGTACGGTACTCATCACAGAATCTTGAATCTTCGAAGGAAGACCCGAATATAATGCTCAATAAGATGATAGTGAGGGGTGAACAGATTTGGGACCATTTGATTTCGCTTCTGGGGCAGAAATGTCTTGTCATGAGTTCTCTAAGTGGTTCCCATGTTAGTGCTACGCCGGCTTCAGCACCTCTCTTGCCTTTCTCAGCATTCCACAAACTTAAAGCTACCCCGAAAAGATGACCAGTAGCATAGCGAACCTTACGGTCGTTAGGGCAGTCACAGTTGAGAAAAGTGCTCTCCATTTCTTCAAACCATCAAAGGAGGGCAGTGACTCCTTCGATTCCCTCGTATTTTGGAGGGTCGCAGGAGTTGAAGTGTTTGTAAGTGCACTTGGTGGCGCTCGTAAGAGGGTTGGCAGGATTGGGTTCATCTTGGTTAACCGGATTAACGGGGTTAGCAGCAAGAGCTTGTTGGACTTGAATCACAATATCTAGAATTACGACAGCCATTTGCTTCGCTATTTGAGTAGCCATGCGTTCGCCGGACTTTCCAGATCTCTTCCCTCCACGAAGGTGCCTAGAAGACATCTATAGGAAATAATGCAACAAGGTTGTGAGTTTGGCGTGTAGGTGTCATGGGTGTCGGATAATATTTAAAAATAAAAAAAAATTGATTAAACATCCACAAAAAATGAGTAATAGAAATCCATTGCATCCATAGGATACCTTGGGCTTTGCTCCTGTTTGGGCCCCATATGTCCCCCATACTTGGCCTAGGTAGTCATGTGGGCCCTCATGACTACTAGGCTTTATAGGGTTCACATTGGTTTTGGTCTGTTAACATACGCACAACCCGAATGAAAATCGTAAAACATGGCTACGAAGTGTAAGGTCGGAGGGTATCCTGGTGTGGACACGGTGACAACTCAAAGTGGGGTTAGTTCACACGACGTTTGCTGTGGCATGCTTTAGCCTAATAGGTACATCGTACTCTCATCGTTAGTCCCCAGGTAGGCAAAGTGGTCCGTTACTTTGGATTTATACGAATGCCAATCCTAGACAGGACGTTCTGACTACCGGTACTTCAACCTTCCAGTTACTACATGCCAGTCATAAGAACTCACTTTGATGAGATTTGGAATTAAAACATCACAAATTTCAAAAAGAAAGAAAAGAAGAAAATGTTTGAGTACGTGAAAACCGAGACGTGCCTTATAAAGGTAGTAATATATATATATGTTATGTTGACAAAGTTTATAACACGTTGTATGTTTCATATAGTCAAGTAGCAATTAAAGTGCTCGAATGAAATCGTGTGTGAGAGGAATTTAAAATGTAACATAAACGAATGTCATAAGCTTTAATGTAACCAATTTAACATGTAAGCAAATAAATTCTAATTGACTATAGTATAGGCTCTAAGGGTCTAATAACCTATCCTATATCCCCATAGTCATTAGCTCTGATACCAATCTGTCACACCCTGACCCGCAGCGGATAAGGTAATCGGGGCATGATTGGGTTTTCATCAAAGCTCATAACATTTGCTATTATAAAATTTTAATATTTAATATTTCAAATTTAATTAAAAGATATCCAAATAACAAAAAATCCAAGCAACACAATATCGTTCCAAATAAATTTGCAAATAACATTTTTCTTCTTCTAAGGCCCAAATCCTATGTGATCCATGTTTCAAACCTGCTCACCTGTATCATGTGTAAAAGTAAAGTTTTGGGTCAACATAAGTTGGCGAGTGAATCCCTTTTTATCATTAAGAAAAATGATATATTTAACATTTTATTTAGGAAATTGTGCATTAAACAAGATATGGGAACATCGTGTATGTCAATTAATCTATACTCACAAACAAACTCGTTTAACAATGTACATGTGTGCACGGTAATGCGATGTGCTGCAAGATCGAAGCTCAACCAAACGGAGCTGATCTCGTATATTAGACTACGACGAGTTTCACCCGTAGCTAATGGGGAACATATGGCCTAATGTGAGGAAATGATTGCGATATACGTAAGGACGCTAAATGGCAACAAACAATGTCACATAACATGTTAGTTCACATAATGGTAACTGCACGAAAATAATTAACAAGTTTACAATATAAATTGACACACGATACACCCCAAAATGTATAAATAGATTAAAAATAGGGAGTTTTAGATTCACTTACAGTGGGTGCGAACAAGATTTGTTAGAGATAGCGCACGAGTGTGAAGTTGAGATACCGAACAATCAAACGTTTTATCCTAAATATACACATAATGATTTAGCTAAAAAAAATATTCCCTCGATTGAATTTAATCTTTTTAATCGTCCTATTATTTACGTAATTTATTAGATTATTTAAAATAGTATTTATTATTTTTATTATTATATTTTTATTTGTTTTAACTTATATTTATAGGTAAGATTAATTGGTCATATTTTAAAAATAACATATTTTTGGAGGGATAATTAAATGTTTAATAAAAAAATGTCTTCTGAATTAATCAGAATAATTCCCTCAAAACCGCCCCATACGTGACTCGAACCTGTGACCTTCCGTTCGTGTGCACGCAGCCCGACCAACTAGGTTGCGTGTCTAACCCGTAGGATACTCAGTTTTAATTACCTTTATACGCTTACTAACATGTTTCAGAATTTTGCTTTTATAAAAGGGTATGTTATTGCAGTGAATCGGATCAACAGACAAGGCTCGAACCAGTGACCATTCGCTTCGTATGCACACAGCCTGACCAACTGGGCTGTGTGACTAACCCATTCAATATCCGATTTTTATTTCTCTTATAGACTATTTCGAAAACCTCCTTTTGTAGCTTAAAATAAAAGGTTGTAAAACGCGGTGAAGCCGAGTTTCGAACTCAGGTTGTTAAGTATGTGTGCACACAACCCATTCAACTAGGTTGTGTGTCTAACCCGGTATCAAACAAACTTTTAATTCTTTTGAACGAAATCTCGGGTCATCTTCTTCATTACAACAAACAGAAAACAGTGTTAAACCTGATTGCACTAATTTAATCGGCAACTCTCTTAATGATTTTTAGGTGTCTATGCATGGTGTTAATGAAAATAAAAGGATTAAATGAAGGATATACCGAAATAGTGGTGGTACGACTTCCGATGAGTTCCCAATTCCGGTAAGGTGAAATACTTCCGCTCTCGGCTTGGTGGTTTCGTGTGATAGTTAGTTTGGGGCTGGTGTATTCTTGTAACACTTGATGCACCCACTTCGCATAAGATCTAACCGTGATGGATGGGCGGGATTCTCGATTAGGATTTGATTTTCGGGTGTGATTTTGATGAATGAATGAGAATGAAATGAGAGCCAGGTTCACGCTAACATACAAGGAAAGGTGCAATCATGCGTTTCCTATGTTTGGAAACCATGGCTTTCAATTCGCTAGAGATTTTGGCGGCAACAGTTTGAAATGAATGATTCGGAGTTTGCTTATAAAACAATTGTGTCGCAGTTTCCTTTCAGAATTGGTAGTGTTGGTGGAGCGGTTTGTTAGCATTTTGTTTGTATGTGAGACCCGGGTTCGAGTCCCGTGGTCTGTACATATTTTTATTTATTTTCATCAAATCCATTTATCACTATTATTTTTATTATTACCATTATTTTTTATTACATATCATTATATATATATATATTATATATATATATATATATACAAAATTGTTATATAAAGAATAATAGATAAATAAATTTTCCAATCGCAATTATTTGCCAAAAGCTTGTTTACAATAGTTTGGGGTTTTAGAATCCGCTTTCGTTGACGGATGTTACAGGGGTCTTGACCTTTCTTATTGTGCATCGGCGGCGGTTGCTTAAACTGATGGTCTTCAGTTCTGAGGACCTCCGCCGGTGTTTTCGTCAGTGGGGTCCACTGACGATCGCGATTATCTTGCTTTATTGCTCGCGGGGGTAGCGAGTTTATTAATGGTTGTACGTGCGTCGACCGGTGAGTAGGGAGGGTTTTGGCTGTGCTCCCTCCAACTCTTATTCTTCTTCCCAAAACTTTTGCTCATGTCTTGGGGACGGTGGTGAGGTAGGGGAGGTCTACTGTTATTGAGGTTGCACTCCGTCTGTGCATAGACCTTTGCTGCTGCCATAAGCTTCTCCCAGCTTTTTGGGAGACCTATAGTTCCTGACAAGACTTTGATCATCTCGTCACAACGTACTTGAACTGTTCACGAATCAGGTCTTCGAGCACATACCCTATTTCCAGCACCTCTTTATTATAGCGGGTGTTGAAGTCTTCAAGACTTTCGTCATCACGCCGCCAGATGTTCATTACGTCAGAAGAGTCTCCGACGTAACGTCGTTGTTGGCTGAAGTGCGTCAGGAACTTATTTTTCAAATCGTTCCATGACGTGAGCTTGTCTGTGGGCAAGTTGTCAAACCATAGAAGCGCAACGCCTCTGAGAGTTTGGACAAACATGTGACACCACATAGGTAGCGTCCAGCCTCCGATCAATCCTGCGCCGGTGAAGAGGCGCAGGTGGTCATCTGGGTCTGTCAACCCATTGTACTTCCCAACGTTGGAGGGAAGTTTTACGCGCTCCAGTGGTGCGAGCACGTTCTCCTTGATGAATTTTGAGTGTTCAGCTGCTTCAGCCGGCCTGTAGATCAAATTATAGTTGTACTCCGCATCCGGGTTGTAACCAGCCTGTGGCGCAGATCTGTAAGCAACATGATCTTTCGGCAGCTGGTGAAACACACTGGCGCTATCACCCTCGCCATAAGTCTGATCCTCCTCACGTTGGGTGTACCGCTCCCCAAGGGGACGCAGGCCCACCCGCGAGTGGACGGACTCTCGCGCCTATGAGTATGAGATTCAGGTTTAGGCGGAGATTGAGTGTACTCCGTCTCTTGGGTATGGAGTGCAGATGGTACGCTCGCCCCGGCTGGCGAGTCGTAGCTGAGTATTCTTGGTGCAGGTGAAGCATGCACCTGAGTAGTGGGCTGCACTTGGGCAGCAAAAGTGTTTGTTTGTGAGCAGAGTTGCGCGGTAAACGGTGTTCAGAGCCGTCTAAGACTTGATGTACCAAGACATCAGGGTCTCACCCGGGGGTAAGACCGATGTGATTGGTACGAAAGGAGTCTCCATTTGAGCTCCGAGGGTAACCGGGACGTTTACACGACCAGAGTCGTGATGAGCTTCGCCATTCCCGGAAGAAGCTTCTTCGACTCGTCCGTCAAGCCAAGAAGCATGAACTGAGTTCTTGCCTTCAGCTCGGGAACTTCGTGGAGTGTTGGATGGAAAATCAACCATTTGGACGTGAGGCTTATGAAAAAACGAAACGAAGAAATGGATGTGAAAGAGAGTAAATAGCGGATGGCGCCAATGAAGAAACACCGGTTGAACTTAGGGATATATTAGTAACAACAGAGGAGTATCTACATAAAAGGTTGCCTCCTCGCTCGTTCTTCAGGGTGATCTCACTCAGACTGATCTGCAAAACTAGCAGCCGTTAGCCTCGTCACGAGAAAAAGGGTGGGTTTTCTCCGTGATGACACTCCGGCATGAGAATAAGTATTTGGTGATTGCAAGTAATAAGCAAGTGAGCTCAAAGTAACATGCAACAAGTGAGTTCGTATATTTCTGAATGCATTACCTAGTGGTTTGATACTTATTTTATAGCCGAAAGTAAGTGGGCTTAGGAGATTGGCTGATGGGCCTTGGGCCCGACCCAGACAACCAGAGATATCTGTTTTGTCCCTCAGCGGCGAACATTAATTGTTCCTTGCAGGAGAATTAATGTTTTCTGTCAGGAGGTGTGCTTTGTCGGATGCTGAATGGTGCCACGCTTAAAGGCAGTTGTCTCTTGCGTCAGACCTGCTATCAGCCGAAAGTGCAGAATGTGTGATAGTCACTTGCCTCAGTATGGGTTGGTGCACAGTCTGGCGTCTGGACTACTGTTCATGCGACGCTGTTAGATGCAACCTGCCGAGCAACCATTCATCACAGCTCTGCCACTCCGTACCCTTGTATATAGTCAACGCCTCTTTGCGCTTATCACTTCTGCGAGGCTGTCAGTGCTTTCCGGCCAGCGCAGAGTGGCAGGGATAAATCCTTTTGTCCGCAAGACTATGAGGTGCTCTCATGTTTGTCTTGGCCTTGCAAGGTTTTAGGATTCGCGGCTAGAGGGCTGCGTGTTCCGCGCAGGGTCAAGTAGCCTACGCATCTGAGTCTAACTTTGTCGTTGTTCCAAGTACACAAGGTTCTTTGTGTGACTTATATTGTTTGGTCTAACTTGTCGTTGCGCTGAGTGCGCAAGGTTCGTTGTGTGACCTACATATGTTGGTCTAATTTACCGTCGCGCTGAGTGCGAAAGGTTCATTGTATGACTTATTGGTTCCAAGGAAGGTGCACCATTGCACATTACACGCAATGTTATCCTTGTAGTATGCTGTTGAGGGTATTGTTTCTTGTGCAGGCGTAGGATTTTTAGGACCATACCTCTCCACCATCATATATAGTAACTGAATTTGTGTGTATTAGGAAGAGTAGAAAGCTCATAAAGAAATGTTATAAAGTCTTTCTTTTACATATTTTCTTATAGTGTGATATATATTGTTTTGTTTTTTTTACCTTTATAAACTTATTTACATGAGGAAATTTTTCTGGATTTTCCAAATTTAAATGTGATATAACTAGTCATCAAGTATATTTTCAAATTAAATTGATGGTATGTAATGATACACGTAAAATTAAAAAAAGAACATCATAGATAAATTATTAGTTTAGCATGACTTTTCAGGTTTTCACTTTCGGTAGCAACACCGTAACACTATAGTTACTTCGGTGGGTTTTTTTTCTATTTTTTTGAAGTTTCAATTAATCTGTTACATTATAAAAATATACACCTCTAAACTAATAGTTTTATTTCCTTCTTAAAACTTTTGTTCTTTAGTTTTTTTTCTCACAAAAATAAAAAATAAATATGCAATATAACCTTTTTTTAAAAACAAACCGACCCAACATCCACCAAGAAAATATTTTTAAATAACTACGTATCTATTTAAATTTATAAAATCAGGCCACCCTCTATCGCTATAATAAATTATATTAAAGCACAACTTTTTGGTCAGCAAACTCTGCAGGCTACACCCGTGAGTGAGGCAGTGATGGTGGTTGCATGTTGGCAAGTCCGACGTGTTTGGTCGCAACACCACGTCACTGTTTTTTCTTCTATTTGTTACATTTTATTTCATTTTTGGTTTTTTATTATACATTTATATTTTACAGCTTCAGTTGGTCTTTACCATTTAGTTTGTACACGGATTCCCGTCGCAACATGCGATTGGGAAATCCTAGCATGTACATTAAAAAAATTGATTGTTTTGAACAGAATACATGGATGCACATTTGAAGAAGCTGATTGTTGTGAGCATTGTTTGATTATGTACGTACATGTTATGGAATGGTTTGATAATGGACAAATTATTTAACTGGAGTGAGCAAATATGAGAGATAATGTAATTAAATAATTACATGGAGAGAAATTTTTTAGAGTTTTCTATTATGTCCTTTTTATTTATTTTTAATTCCTTAATATCAAAAAATAATGAATGGTCCGCATTGGTTTTTATTTTTTAAATAATTTTTGGTTTTCTGATGATTCCTATCTTATATGAAATAATTAACCCTTATAGTCTTTTAGTGTATGTTTATATGTCAAAAAGGTTTTTTTTTTTCCTTTTCTTTTTTTAATATGGCTGCTGTAAAGCATCATGTAAAACGGTACAAATAGAAGTTACTCCTCAAAGTAACATATCTAATGATGTAAAAAAAAAAAAGCTAACAATGGTAAATTATTGACAATGTCATTATTTTATAATTTTCTTTGTGATGCTAATTTTCTATAACCTCCTCCATTAAATGTTTTTTTAGAGAAATGTGAAAACCTAGAAAAAAAGTATGCCTGATACTTCTTGAAACTCATATAAAAAGATATCCCACAGTATGTATTGGGTGAAATGCACATATATGTTGACTTTAATTTTATCATGTTCATATGTTATAAATTTTTGTAGACATTTATATGTGCTCTATTGTATGTATCTTTAAACAACCGTGTGGCATCAGGTACAATTCACTATTCAATGGAACAACAAATCATTCATAGAGTTCTGCTACAAGATGATTGTTATAGAGTTTTTTTGATAAAGTTATAAAGGATGCATCATTTTAACCAATACAATTAGACGAGTTCAAAATAATTGGGTAGGCAATAGGTACTTTTGTTTCCTAGTCAAAATCCTCTGTTAAATATGACTAAAAGGTTTGTTCCTTAATTAATACCTGATTAAATACAACTAAAACATGTGTTCATATTTGTTTTCATGTTTTCTTTCTCTAGAAATTAAACCCACCATCCAATCAAACACAAACACACAACTAAATTCGCTAAGAAAGCAATGGGAAAAAAATATACAAGTGACCAAAGGTTAAATAATACCCACTCTTAAAATTACAAAATTTGTTGTACATCTGGAAATAGTTTAAAGTCATAGTTATTGGGACAAAATGCTTGATTACAACTCTTTTGCCAAAGTATCTTTATATCGATGTGGCTAAAACAAATTCTTTTTACTCTTATTTGTGACTCTATAATAGTGGCCACACTAACAAGAAATTCAGGTGGTCACTGCTACACTTTAGCCACACTTAAGAATTAAATTCTTGATTCCAGTAAGAAATATTGATGCTTTTTGGCCACACTTTTAAGTAGCTACGACCACTAAACGTCAATGTTATCGTCTGATACGTACGATGATTCAACCTTCGGCTACATTTGATCTGGAAAATATTTGAGTGAGAGAAGACATATGATCACACTTTATTTGTGTGGTCGTAGGCCCTTTTTGGCATGGTGCTATTTAAGGTAATTTAAATATGAGAATGAGTATCAATAAAATTTACTTATTTAAACACATAAACATCGTAAAGTGTGGTAGGCTTGTTAATGAGATCCAACCATGGAAAACTCGAAACCAATATGTGGCCATTAGTATTTATACTTATAATACTTATTGCGTTAAATTTAGACATATCTACATATCTATAAACCAATATTTCATTATCTAATAATTAAAATATACAAAGAGAAATCTACGAAAAAGAAAAACAATATTTCATCATCTAATAATAAAAATATACAAAGAGAAACCTACGAAGAATTAATATTTTAATTGATAATTGTGATTGTTAGAGCTCTTTAAAATAACAACATGAATAGTTGGTTTTTGGAGAGCTGGCAAAATCAGTCAGGCGAGTGGTGTTGTGCAAGACTTTCAATATATCAAAAGGTTATAACATGGCATATATCACTTCATAGTCATAGGTTTTAAATCGAGTTATAGTTGTACCTCAAAGGCCTCTTATTGCCTTTCCAGTTGCATTGAGCATTAAATTGATTAATAGGTCATTCCAGCCAACATTCAACCTGGTTTGTACATTTTCAAGATTCCATGTTGTTAATGGTGTTCGTACGTACGTTCTCGTTTTTTGCAGAGATGTTTGTACCTATAAATCATGTCAAGTGATCTTTAAGGCTTGTCAGTTTTCATATTCTTCTACATCATATCATGTTTATGTATTTAATGCTCATACTTCAACATTGTATCACTGTTATGTTTTGTGGTTCTTAGGGGGAGGAGTGTCCCTAACTTCTCTAACCCTTTTTTCTTTTCCACATCAACGTCACATAAGCTTTTTCTTTCTCTTCCTTAACGCATTATAATGTCCCCAATTTTCCCTAATCATTTTTAATAAATGGTAAGATAAATCCAGTTAAAAATAAAGTTTTTTTAATTTGAAAAGAAAAAGCATTTCATTAATAATAAAAATTACAAACCTAAAGAAAACTATACGATAATAAAGTACTAACTTTAAAAAAAGCTACAAAATATCCGTCAAGTCCGCCGGTATATGGACTCTTGAAATGTTTCATGAGAACATAATTCACCAGCGGTATCTGTATCTTTTTGTATCTTTTCAATCTTTTACTTTTATCGGTGTCTAGAAACAAAAAGGTTTCAATAAAACAAACCTCATTAGGGTATATCCTATCGGCATGTTATTATCATGTCCTTCAACAATATCACGATTATCATTCGACATTACTTTATCTTCACCTTATTGAGTAATGACTATATATATATATATATATATATATATATATATATATTGAAAATACAACATCTAATACTTGTTAGTAGCTAGTTTTAACTAAATAGTGCAACTTGGTAGTATTGGGCTTGAAGGTATCGCATGTTTACCATATTTCACTGAAAGAAAGACGTATTGGTGGAATGAGAACCGAAGTGAACACTTTACGAGTTCTTTGTACCAGTCTATTTTATTTTGGAAGGTATAAACTTAAACTGAAGTGATTATTTTCGGTCTTCTTTCACAACATGTCTCATTATCGGGGGAAATGTATTACAGTACATCACTAATGTTGCCTAATTATTGTTAATATCGGTAGCTATATAATATTAATAAGATTAAATTAAAACATCGAACAAATGCAAGAGGGTAAAGACATTTATGCAGTAATAAAATTGGACTCATGCAAACCTTAAAGACAAATATTCAAATTATAAAAAAAAGATAATAATCTTTTTGATTGAGAAACAAATACATGCCCTACTATTTTGTGCTCTGTGATAAGAAAACTTTGGCACTAGTAGTGTTCCGGAGTCTGGACTAATAAAAAGTTGAATGCATGTGCACAAACATTGAGATTAGGCTGTGGGGTGTGCTCTCCTTTCTCCTATCCTTTACATCAGCTCGTTATCTTCTTCTCCATCCCCTTCCATAAACCAAAAGAGATAAGAAGAAACAAGAAAGAGACAGAGATGTGTTTGTTTGGGAAGATCAGGGAAAATCTCCCGAATTCACCTAAAATTAATTGGGGGTGGCGGCGGCTCGCCACCTCACCTTCCCTCTTCCTCTCCTTATCCACACCCTACAGCCTTATACAGCCTCCGATATGATTAAATTATCATCATCGATAAAATACTACATTTCGTATTCCATCTCTATTTGTTTTGTGTAGATGAGTTTATAACTCTGTATTTTTAAACCATGTAAAATCAGTATTGGTTAATCCCTTTATGTCAAATAAAAAAAATTAATCCCTTTAATGTAAACCATGTAAAATCAGTATTAATTAATCCCTTTATCTCAAATAAAAAATTATGCCCTTTAATGTAAACCATGTAAAATCAGTATTAATTAATCCCTTTGTGTCAAATTAAAAATTAATCCTTTTAAACCTTTAATTTAAACCATGTAAAATCAGTATTAACTAATCCCTTTATGCCAAATAAAAAATTAATCCCTTTAAATAGACTTTATGTCAGATAATACTAACACGTGTCGACGCAACATCAAACCTCCAAGGGACACCAATTTTAATCTTCTTGATTGGTAGCAACAAGCCAAACAAAAACATGGTCCTATATGTATCCGGAAAAGCCAAGGATTTCACCAAGTTTCCAATGATATCTATAGTTGAAATAGTACACCGTAATGATTTTAAAATCAATCATTATACCATGACTTCGGTACCTACTCATGCGAGAGGTGCGAATGACTCAAGCCACTTCTAAGGTGTTCAAAATTGGTTTGGTAAAATTTCAAATAGCATCAGGATATCAAATGAGTCTTAACGTGAGCTTAAAATAAGTGAGCATGAATCCTAGCTTCACTTGTTGTGTTTGAGTAGGCGAGCAAGCATAAACGCAACTTTGATTTATATAGTTTTTATTTAATTTACCAAGTATGTAATTATATAAGGGTTATTAAATTTTAATAATCCAAATTTTCATTAAGTTGCCGATATTAATTCCAACGTAAAAGATTCACTCTAACAATCTTAACTTTTAAGAATTTGACCTTCATAAACCCTTTTCTAACTGGGTTATAACCCAGTTAGTTCTTTTACTGGGATTGTCAAGAGAGAATTTTTAAAATTGGGATTAATTCCGGCCAATAGATAGGAGTTATTAAAATCCAATAACCCATTATATAATAATAATCATAATATCTAAATTATGATATAAATAACTAAAATAATGTATATTATGTTATATATAATGTATATAAAAACTGTAACTATAAAAGTATACAAAAATATTTCTAAATACATATAAATTAATTATAAATTTATATAAATTAATTAATAAATGACACACAAGTCAAGCCCAAACTAGAAAATCCACTCACGAATCAAAATCGAGTTCAAGCTCATTAAACTAGTTGAGCTGGAGCTTGGTTTCATTCATTTACACCCCTAGTATCGTCCATACGAATTCGGCTTAATTAATGTCACTTCGAATTGCATAAGTAAACCGTGATATCATTGGTAGATAATATTCTTTATGGTTGGACTAGATCTTTGAGAAGGTGGCTCCACATTCACTAGCCATGGAATGCACCTCTAACCCCCTATCTACTTTTAAATAAGGGACCCAATTTCATCTCCTTTGTGTTAGATGAGTAGGTAGCTAGTAGTTTTCAAAACCCCGTGACCCAACAATCCGAAGTCTAGTGCATCATTATGAACCTTCAATTCCATTTTCATGTTTTCTTTTGCTAACTACGTTGAGATAAGGTGTATTTCATCCACATTGATTCATAGCTACGCATTTATCCTTTCATATAAATTATCATCTGGTCCTTCTTGCTTTTCTGTCGTTATTCTCTCTAACTCTTTCTTTCTTGCTTTTGATATGTCTAAGGAAGAACCGAGTTTATTGGTGAATGTAAATGGCCAATCTAAGGTGCCACCTGGGTTCCGGTTTCACCCTACCGAGGAAGAGCTTCTCCATTACTACTTACGAAAGAAAGTTGCGTATGAAAAGATTGATCTTGATGTTATTCGAGAAATCGATCTTAACAAGCTTGAACCATGGGATATCCAAGGTGATTTTTGTTTGTTTTGCATGATAAACTTTTGGATTAGTAGGTGGTTTGGGATTTCACTAACTACTTGTAGACGATTTATAAAATTTCTTGAATTCGCTACCTCTGTAAGCGAACTTTTTCTTAGAGTTTGAAGGTGTGGCAAGCAAACAACACAAGTTTGCTTGGGTGACAATTAGTGAACTCCATAAAGTTTTTCACTAAACTTAACCCATTGCTTACAGTTTTTCACCAAACTATACGAAGTTCGCTTGCAACCCAAGATTATTGTCTTGCAGGGGTAGCGAATCAATTTACAAGAATTTTTAAAAAACGTATAGAAATACTTAGCTTAATCCTAAACCATCGATCTACTAATCCAGATGACTCTATACATGAACCTTTACACATGTGTGGTTCTGTAGAGAAGTGCAGGATAGGATCAACCCCACAAAACGATTGGTACTTCTTTAGTCATAAAGATAAGAAATACCCTACTGGGACACGTACAAATCGTGCAACTGCTGCGGGCTTTTGGAAAGCCACGTGACGAGATAAGGTCATTCACAGTAGCTTGAGAAGAACTGGTATGAGGAAAACACTTGTTTTCTACAAAGGAAGAGCACCTCATGGACAAAAATCAGATTGGATAATGCATGAATACAGGCTAGATGATAATACAATTACAACCCAAGATTATAGTTATGTAAGTTTTTTTGGTATGGATTTAATTGTGTTTCATCTTGAAAACCCCTGTAAAGTATTGTGTACTATTAATCAACTATAAATAAGGATATAGTGAAGATTATAATTACAAAGGAAAACTAATCAAATTATATCCCATAAACCCTAGCTAATATATTGTCTCTAATAATATATATTGCTAACAAAAGCTACAACCTTTTTCTTGATTTAGGGTTCTAGCTTGTGTGACTCGACTCAAGAAGACGGGTGGGTCGTATGTCGAGTGTTTAAAAAGAAAAACTACCATAAAACACTTGAGAGCCCCCAAAGGTCATCATCAATAGCTGAAATGCAATGTTTAAAGAAAGATGGAAGTGTTCATGATCAATTTCTTGCATACATCAATGCTAGATCCTGCAAGCAAGAAACTGAGTCACTTATCAAGATCACCACCACCCATGAATCTAACCCAATGCAACATTTCATGAACCCCATCAACGACAGGTTCCTACACATGCCAAGGCTCGAAAGTACCTCGGGGCACTTGTTCGATCAAGTTTCAAGTTCTCAGGCCCATACCTCCATGACCCGCTGGCTGAAAGAAGTCGGAACACTCCAAAGACCATGAACATCATGAACATCTGGACAGTTGGGCTGATGTGGATCGACTCGTGGCCTCCCAGCTCAATGGCTACAATGAACCAAATGAAGAAGACATATGTTTCTCACTTGACCATGATCATCAAGATTCACCACAGCCATCATTTATGGCTAAACCAAATGAAGCAGCCTATCTGTGGAGCTTTGCACAATCTTCCTCACAGTCAATAACGACAGATCCCTTTTACCACTTGTCGATATAGACGTATAGTTCACATTATCCAATTTCAGTTTGCTTGATATACTTTTTTTTAACTCAAACTTTAATTTATGGAAAAAACAAATGAAATAAACCCTTATACATATTTTAAGGTATGTTTATATGTGACATAAAAGGGTTTTTTTAGCAATTCTTTCTTTGTTTAGAGGGTCTCTGCTGAGGCAGTCTCTCCTGTTACCCTAAGCTGTGTCACCGGTAGAATCTTACTGTGTATGTTTGTTTGGTATATATTGGACATATTTTATATGAGAAATTGGTTTGTATATGGTGTGTTTATCTAGATAATGGGTTGTTGATCAAGGTGTTAAATCAAAGGTTATCAATTATTATTGTATTGTGATTGATGTATACATATATATGGCAAAAACATCCCCCCACATTTTTCATGCCGATACAACAAAATATCCCAACATACTCTTTGCTTCATTGAATACTTTGTTTAAATGAACTTTTACTATTTTTTAAATGCTTAAGTTCTAATTAAATCATGAAGTATCATTGAATATACAGTTTTTAATATGTTGAGAAGATATACAAGATATGCCAATATTACTTTCTTGTATATGGGAGTCTCCAGACACTTCCTGTGTGTCGTTCAATTTGGTATGTTTTGTGGTGCTAACTATATATCATTGTTTGTAAAACACAAACATGTTTGTTTTCATCCTACTTCATGTCTACCTTGTATATATGTATGTCTATTATATATGTGGAATACTATCAGAATGGTGTCATCATGCACTTGGCTTATAAGTAAATTGTATATAATATAATTGCAAGACAATCATATGCATGTAGATATTTTTTTTAATAATCTATTCAATTGGTTGTGTTGGATCAGTCCCGTTTTGAAAAGTGATAGATGATGATTACCACGGTCCACCGACTAACCAACTAGATAATGCATGAATGTAACTGTCGAAAAGGTTGGTACGTTGAGAGATGGAAAGCTACAGCACCTTTTAGTATAGCAAAAAAATGCCAATAAAATCATAACTTTACAGTTAAGCATTGGTCTTCAAGGCTGACTAGAATACATAGATACATGAGTAGTAAACTTGACAAGACAGCATGTATATTGTTTCAAACTGATTGAATATTAGTATAGTTTACCAGGTGAGACTTCAAATCAGGATCCAAAGAAGGATTATTAAGGTCATTGAAGGTTTAGCACATGCAAATCTGTTGTGGTCTGGTCCTACAAGTTTGTAATGATGGAACTTTAACAAGCATAAATGTATATTGATTAAGAAAAAGTAGTAGTGTGTGTTTAATTAGTTGTCACTCGAGGGTGATTACATTGCTTTTACTGTGTGAAGAAGAAGCCCACCACAACTACCATCTATCTGCAATTTACAAGGGGGAATGAGTGTCTACCAATAAAATTGGATGATTATTCAAAGATATTAATTAGTTTTTATTGTGATAGCAAAACAACAATCTTCCATGGTTCTGCAAATTAGCAACAATTAGTTAAGATACTTATAATTCTCACACAAAAAAGGAATTAAATTCCACTTGATAATTAACTCTATTTCATTTTCAAAGTTTATAGTACAATTTCGAAGTTTATAGTACAATGGTCATGTGTATATTATATATAAAAAAACGACTTTCTTTATCAAGATGTAGTTGAAAAATGACTTTTCACAAACTTTGACATAAATGATTATTATTATATATGAGATATATAATTTATAATTCACACGTTTAAATCATGAACAGTAGTTGTATATTAATCATATATATAATAGAGTAATATAGGGGCTATATATACAATACCTTCTAAATATAATAATTATATAACTATTTTAATATTCTCCCGTAATCAAAATACATGGAATGATATGCAACTTGGAAAGAAAGTTGACTTTTTCTTGTTTGTTTTTTGTGTTTCTAGATTGTTCAATTAGGGTTTTAAAATAGGCTGGAGGCTGTGGACAGGGGCACAAAGGCGGCATACAATAACGAAGGATTATGGCCATTTTTATGAAATTCAATAATGATGAGTGGCGACACATGGGAAGCGATACTACGAAGATTTTATAGGGTTTCAATAATGTGTTGGATACGAACAAAATGTTAGTATGGTTGTAGGGAGAAACGACTTATGATAGGGGCTAGGGTTTGAGAAAGTAGGTTGTTATTGCTAGAGTTTTATAGATGTGTCATGTGGTGACGACTAGGATTTCAAAGTGTAGATTGTTTTTGCTAGTGTCTCAAAGAGCACTAAACCCCAAAATTATGCTTGGGTTTACAACGACTACAGTGAATGAATGTTGTGAGGGGTTTGTGGTGGCGACTAGAGTTGCCAACTACTATTGTGTGTGATTGTTGTAGCTTGTGAGATATCGTAGGTGGCGACTAGGGTTTAGAAGTGGAAGTCACGTCTCATTAGGTGAGACCATATATGTGGTAGCTAGAGTTTAGGAGGGACTGATACCAACTTGAGCTAAGAAAAGTATATGTGTATTTTTATGTTGGCTAATAATTACATTTGTATAATAAAATAAGTTGTGATTCGATAATTTTAATAGATATTGAAAAGAAACATTCATTAAGTATAAAAGTCTCCGACACGGGAACATTAATCAACCAATAAAGACAACGTAGTATAAATAAGCCAAGCTAACTCGTCTTAAAAGAATCAAAATGTAGGTGCTAGTACTGCTTGAGGATGACTCTTTGCTTGCTAAACATAAGGTACATATTCTTGTTTCTTTATATCGTAGTATATTCATGTATCGGTTATACGCTACTATAAAAAACAAGCATTTGCTACAAATTTGGTCTGTCAAGTCTCGTCAATAATTTATTTGCTACGAATTTTAACTACGAGAATATTATTTTCAAGGGTTTAGCTACAAAAGGAACATCAATATTTTAGTTACGGAGTTAGAACTATAGAATTTTGCCACAGATTATAAGCTACGATGTATGCTACAACTATCTAACTACAGACTTTACTACAAAGTTGTTGCTACGAATTATAGCTATGTATGCCTACGAAAATTTGCAACAATTTTTGCTACCAATTCTACTAGAGAATTTTTTGTTTGGTTTTGGCTACAAAGCTAGATTTTTATAAAGTTTTTCTACAAATTTAGCTACGAATTTTACAAGCACTTTCTTTTTTTATTGTTTCCTAATTTTTGTAATGTAAACACCTTTTTGTGATGTAAACACCATATTCAAATGTCAATAAATTAAATATATATATATATATATCAAAGATAAATATCCAAATTAAATAAAAAAAAATCTTGTTGTGAAACAACGGTCTATTAGCAACTAATATACATGTATAAACATGAGAGCTAGACTATGAAATCATGTAGAGAATAGAACATAGAGAATTCTTATTCATTGATCTAACATATAACAAATGCCATTATATATAGGCATTTACATTAGTATAATAGTAAATAAGAGAAAATGGTTATACATGCGAAAAGTCACTACATAATGGATGCATTCATAAATAGGGGTTATACATGTGGAAAGTCACTACATAATGGATGCATTCATAACACTCCTCCCTTGACTATCCACATGATGGAATACTATTCTTTAATACGATTAATGATGTTGCCTGATTAAAAACCTTCATAGGAAAACCCAATGGGACAAAACCTCAGCTAAGAGAAAAAGAGTGCAACGCGTATTGTCTCCCCCTGATACTTCCGGATCAGGTACGTTGTCTAAAAAAACCTTACTAAGAAAGTCCAATTGGATAAAACTTAGTGAAGGGTAAAGAGTGCAATTTATGTAAAACTCCCACTCAATATAATATGTATCATTTCAAGTAACAAGTGTCAATCTTCTATGAAAGTTGTTGAAAACTTTTGTAGTGAGTGATTTGTCGCTTGATGTGCAATCTATTAATGAACTTGATGTATGATCTTTGTGTAAAACTTTAATTACCTCCTCTTGTAAGTAGATACCATAAAATCCATGAATGTGTTTTGTTATAATCCATGCATTTACAAAACTAACCAAACTTGTTGATGGGTTAGTAAAATATGAACTCATACATTTCGTACCTTAAGGGTATAGAAAACAAATGTTTTACTCATTACACTATCTCCTCGTCGTACACGAGTTAACTCTTGCCAATTTAATGGTATATATTCGTGTATAGATAGCAAGATATATTAATACAACTTATATTGAATTATGGTACTTCATGACCAAGGATCATTGCTTCTTTGATAGAAGATGATAAAAGTCATTTTTATCTATATCAAATATTTGAACATCATTAAATGTACTTACACCAAAAGCTTTGTCCATATGAAAATGTCCAACATTTCTAGATATATTATGATGATGGATTATAATATAAACGTATGTTCTACGTATCGAGCCATAAATTTGCATATTGTATTTCATTTGCAAATTCTTGCTAAATATTTGAGTCTTTTTTTTCTCTTTGGGATCAACATATATTGCAATACTTGTAAACCTCATATGTTCTTTTAATGAAAACAAATAGACCAACTTCACCATATGTATTTCTCATTTCGAGCTCACTGGTGAGTCAATTATATCATATTGACTCGACTATTTTAGTTCACACATATTTTGTCAACTTATATAGTTGTTCTGAGGTTTTGACATCAATGCTTCTAGCATTATCAATCATGAGGGAATCGTTCCATCTTTCCATATATGCATGTGCTTTCACTCTTCAGGAGTTTTGCTATATAAATTGGTCCATTAAACATAGATATCTATATCATGTAAAAGTGTCATGAAACTTACTTTTATCTCAAAATCATACTGTACCATGCGTGTACATTATTTATTGAGATACCACAATCACTGGGTACAAGTTTTCATGTATGTTTATTGTGTCACACCCCGACCGCAGCGAAAAGTGATCGGGTGATTGGGTTTATCAAAGCTCATGACATTTATTATAACGTTTCATATTCATTATTACAAAAATGGAAATATACAATCATAATTACATCATTCTAAACATCATTCTAGACTTCATTGTTTTCTTCTAAGGATTTCCTATGTTTTTCCTTGCTTCATCCTGTTCACCTGTATATGTGTAAAAATGTTTTTGATCAACAAAAGTTGGCGAGTGAATCTAGAAAGCATTTGAACATGTTTATTGAATTGATTATAAATAAAGTGCACAACCACATATGATTAAATATAGATGTAAACATATTCATAAAACACTTAATATCAGATAATGCACACAATCATATAATAAATTGTTTTGAGGCACGCGTTGCTCAACCCGTCTCTCACGAGAACTGATGGCCTAATGAATGATTTGCATACAACTTGACAATATGAAATACATGACTACAACAATAAATACATTCTAAGTTTAGATCACAATATGGTATGGCACAAGTTTAAATAACGAGTTAATTTTAGTGACACATGACACACCCCAAAACGTGTAATTAAAAAGGGAGTTGTAAGATTCACTCACATTGGGTGCGTTCGGTTGATGATGTTGAATGCGCACGAATTGGTTTTAACCACGAGTGAACTAACCTAGATAATGGCATAATGGTTCGGTAAGTAAGCGGATTTTATTATCAATTTTAGTAGGATTGTTGGATATATTTTTGTGAGTTTAAGGCTATTTTCTAACCTTAAAAATGTTATTTTTAAGTATTTTTAATGTAAATAAATAAATAAAGTAATAAAAAAATATTGATTTTTGACTGTTGACCGTTGACTTGTTGACCGATTTTATTGTGTAATTGTGTGCGCTGAGTGAGGCTCGAACCGAGACTCTTGTATGCGTGCACGCAGCTCTACAACTGAGCTACGTGTCTAACCGAAATATTTCTGTTTTTGATTATATTTATATACTAATTGAATTAATCGAAAATCATTTATTTTAAAAACGATTTTAAATGTCTTCGCTCGGTGCTCTCCACAGGTCTCGAACCCGGGACTGTGGTTTAGGTTAACACACAGTCCACCGCTGGACTGTGTGTCTAACTTGGTAAATAATCGATTTTTATTATACTTATATACAAACTAAATAATTTCATTTCTGCCTTATATAAAAAGTTTGATAATTGCCAGAACCGGTGCGGTAGTCCGGACTCGAACTCGTGACTTTGTGATTAAACGTTCACACAGTTCACCACTGGACTGTGTGTCTATCTTGGTTATATTCCGGTTTTTATTAAAGTTAACATCTATATGCAATGAATCCGGTTCAGTTTAAAAGGAACATTTTTATTAAGGCGAGTGTGCTGGGACAAGAATCGAACTCGGACGTATGCGTGTTTATTTGCACACAGTTCACCGCTGGACTGTGTGTCTAACCGAGATATATCTTGATTTAAATTAAACTTATAGACAACTGAAAACTTCATCTTCTTCGTTGGACTTAACCAGAATCGGTGTCCGGCTGGTTCGACGATTTAATCAAGTTTCTTCAGGGTGTTTGTGATTAATTACATGTAAGATTAATAAAAAAATGAGAGATTAAGTGTAAGGTATACCGAACAGGGCTCCTGTTTCGCCGCGAAACTCGATGACAGCAGGTTATTCCGGCGACGTGTGTCTTGCGGCAGAGGGTCTTCAACGAGCTTGAGATGAATGTGGGTGGCTTCGTATGAGCTCTGGGGTTCAGTTTTTAGAGTAATCACAAGGTGAAGGGTTCGTTTCCGACGAGTTGCAGAAGTTTTCGACGAGTGAAATTACGTCGGGAAAGAGTGTGATTGTGAGCGAAAAAGCTAATAGAGTTAGAGGGTGTATTTATGGCAGAACATTGACGAATTTGGTCGTTTTCCGTCTTGATTCGTCGGTTTAAAAATTCCGGCAGTATAACTTGTATCGCGGACTGACATCAGTTATAACCGATGTTGAGGTTAATGTTTACGTTAAGTCATAGATAACCGACGACGTTTGACGAAATCGTCGGATTTTCCGGCGTCAACGGATTTGGGCGCGTCAGTTGACTGGGTTTGATTTCTGTTTCATTATTTGAATTAATTGTCTGGATATATTACTAAAGAACACAAGTGGCGCAGTGGTTTGATGGGTGAGAATTAAATCGTTGTTTGACCAGGTTGACCCGGCTGACCCGGGTTCGAAACCCGGCAGCCTTGTTTGATTTTTAAACCACTATTTTTAATACTTTTTCAAATATAAATTATATATTCCAATATACTTATTAATTATGTATCGTTTAAAAATAATTTGGGCATTAAATACGCAACGAAATTTTTAACTGATTGTTCGGTTAATAAACGGAGCGGGTTTGGTAAATCCCGTTTTTTACGGATGTTACAGTATCCCCTGCTTTTTAGAAATTTCGTCCCGAAATTTAAGTAGTGACATATTTGTCTAAAAAGGATAGTGTTTAGTTTGACAGTTACATACTTAGAAAAAGAGTAAGAGTTTAAATTTTGTTTGAGGCGGTAACGTCCCTTGTAAGGGTTAAGTACCCTGTTATAGGAATCGCTTTTTGTTGCCTACGGTAAAAATATTGATAAGCAGAGTTGATTCATTAAGTATGATTTCATGCGTAAGAGTTTTGATATGTTTGGAAAGATAGGGTTATATCCTAAAACAAAATTTCTAATACTACAACCTACATGGAACTTCTCATAACTGCCTAACAATGCCTCTGATCCTTTGACAAGAATACTTATATATAGGAAGTACCAGCGGCGTATCCACCATATTCTTGTCAAATTTTCATTGGTTTTATCAGTAAGTTATGATTGGTTCTATGATGTGACTCTAGAACATAAATAAACACCACAACCAATGTACCAAGAAATTACTAAATCCTACATGGAACTTCTCATAACCGCCTGACAATGCCTCTGATCCTTTAGCAAGAATACTTATATATAGGAAGTACCAGCGGCGTATCCACCATATTCTTGTCAAATTTTCATTGGTTTTATCAGTAAGTTATGATTGGTTCTATGATGTGACTCTAGAACATAAATAAACACAACAACCAATATCTGAGTCCAAGTTCTGATAGCATACATGTCTGAATGGTGACAGTTCCTCTCTCGTTTGTTATGATGGAGAGGTTAGTCTATGTAGAAATGGAACACAATCCAATTTCTTTAAATGATAAGATGATATGAATGTTAAAATCAGTGAAGGTAACACAAATTTTCAACCAAGACAATACTAAATCCTACATGGAACTTCTCATAACCGCCTGACAATGCCTCTGATCCTTTAGCAAGAATACCTATATATAGGAAGTACCAGCAGCGTATCCACCATATTCTTGTCAAATTTTCATTGGTTTTATCCGCAAGTTATGATTAGTTCTATGTGACTCTAATACATAAATAAACACAATCAACCAAAGCTTGAGTCTTAATTCTGATAGTATATATGTTTGAATGGTGACAGTACCTCTCTCGTTTGTTATGATGGAGAGGTTAGTCCTTGTGGAAGTGAGACATAGCTCAACTTCTTTAAATGATGAAATTGAAATACGTTGAAATTTATGATGAACAAACTTCGACCAAGACATTACTAAATCCTACATGGAACTTCTCATAACCGCCTGATAATGCCTCTGATCCTTTAGCAAGAATACTTATATATAGGAAGTACCAACGGCGTATCCACCATATTCTTGTCAAATTTTCATTGGTTTTATCCCAAGTTATGATTAGTTCTATGTGACTCTAATACATAAATAAACACCATCAACCAAAGCTTGAGTCTTAATTCTGATAGTATATATGTTTGAATGGTGACAGTACCTCTCTCGTTTGTTATGATGGAGAGGTTAGTCCTTGTGGAAGTGAGACATAGCTCAACTTCTTTAAATGATGAAATTGAAATACGTTGAAATGTATGATGAACAAACTTCGACCAAGACATTACTAAATCCTACATGGAACTTCTCATAACCGCCTGATAATGCCTCTGATCCTTTGACAAGAATACTTATATATAGGAAGTACCAGCGGCGTATCCACCATATTCTTGTCAAATTTTCATTGGTTTTATCCGCAAGTTATGATTAGTTCTACGTGACTCTAATACATAAATAAACATAATCAACCATAGCTTGAGTCTTAATTCTAATAGCATACATGTTTGAATGATGACAGTACCTCTCTCGTTTGTTATGATGGAGAGGTTAGTCTATGTAGAAATGGAACACAATCCAATTTCTTTAAATGATGAGATGCTATAAATGCCAAATCAGTGAGTACAAAACAAACTTCAATCAAGACAATACTAAATCCTACATGGAACTTCTCATAACCGTCAGATAATGCCTCTGATCCTTTGAAAGAATACTTATATATAGGAAGTACCAGCGGCGTATCCACCATATTCTTGTCAAATTTTCATTGGCTTTATCCGTAAGTTATTATTGGTTCTATGTGGCTTTAAAACATAAACAAACACAATCAACCAAAACTTGAGATAACATAAAGAAAAACATAAAACTAAGCGGTTGGAGTTGAATCTTGATTTTCGGTGAAGGGGACTAGTGGGGTGGTTTGTTTGGGCCGTCATTATCTTCAACAGGATTGGCGTTGATGTAGAAAACTCTTCCTCTTGCTGGTGGCCTAGTGGTTAGGTTTCCTTGATTTGCTTGGTTAACTGGGTTTGCTTGAGCTTGGGCTTGATGATGTTAATCAATCGAGGCACGTGTTTCTAAAGTGGGTAGGGTCGCCACAATTGAAGTAAGCTCGAACATATGGAAACATGGGGTATTGGGGTTGTTGATATGTTTGGATCATGTTTTGAGTAGGGGGTGAGATTTGGTTTTGAGGGGTGCGGCAAACCTTGCTCAAATGATCATAGCGTCCACAATTCGCACATAGTCGACAAGGCAAGGTAGATGGATGGTGATAAAAGCAGGTGTTACATTGAGGGTGAGGTCCAAGGTATGGTTTCTTATTTGGATAAGTTGAGTTGGGTGCTATTTGCGTGATTGGGATAGCTTGGATGGGTATGGCTTGTGAGGCTAGTTGGTTGCGTTGGGTGGTAGCGAAAAGTTGCCCGTCTCGTTTTCTCTTAGAAATGGGTTGAGAAGGGGATTCGGTTTGGGTGGAGTTTGAAGTTTCAGTCGATACTTTATCCTTCTTCTTCTCCTACTTGAAGTCTTTATTCCGGATGCGGTTCTCGGTGAGCTCTGTAGCTAACTCCATTGCTGCTTCCAAAGTTGCAGGCGTGGTACTTATTACAGAGTTGAATCTTTGACGGAAGACCTCGAATGTAGTGCTCGATCAAACGGTAAAGAGGAGTGAACAAGTTGGGAACCATTTGATTTAACTCGAGGAATCTTTTGTTGTAAGTGGTGTGGTCGCCTTCCTTTTGCTTCAACGAATAGAACTCATCTTCTAATTTCTTGATTTCGCTCCTTGGGCAAAACCGTCTTGTCATGATTTCCTTCAACTCTTCCCAAGTCAAAGTCATAGCGTCTTCAACACCTCGTTTGGCCTTCTCTGTATTCCACCAAGTAAGTGCTATTCCATATAAACGACTAGTAGCATATCGCACTTTGCGATCATCGGGGCAATCGCAATTTAGAAAAGTGTTCTCCATTTCTTCAAACCAATGGAGGAGAGCGGTGACACCTTCAGTCCCTTCGTATTTTGGAGGGTCGCAGGATTTGAAGTGCTTGTAGGTGCATTTAGTGGTATTTGGGGAGGGTTGATAACATTTTGATCTTCTTGGTTGACGGGATTAGCGGTAAGGGCTTGTTGGACTTGAATTACAATGTTGGGTATTACGGCAGCCATGGGTATTACAGAGGTTAGAGGGTGTATTTATAGGGCAGAACATTGACGAATTTGGTCCGTTTTCCGTCTTGATTCGTCGGTTAAAATTTTCCAGCGGTTATAACTTCTATCGCGGACTGGACATCAGTTATAACCGATGTTGAGGTTAATGTTTACGTTAAGTCATAGATAACCGACGACGTTTGACGAAATCGTCGGATTTTCCGGCGTCAACGGATTTGGGCGCGTCAGTTGACTGGGTTTGATTTCTGTTTCATTATTTGAATTAATTGTCTGGATATATTACTAAAGAACACAAGTGGCGCAGTGGTTTGATGGATGAGAGTTAAATCGTTGTTTGACCAGGTTGACCCGGCTGACCCGGGTTCGAAACCCGGCAGCCTTGTTTGATTTTTAAAGCACTATTTTTAATACTTTTTCAAATATAAATTATATATTCCAATATACTTATTGATTATATATCGTTTAAAAATAATTTGGGCATTAAATACGCAACGAAATTTTTAACTGATTGTTCGGTTAATAAACGGAGCGGGTTTGGTAAATCCGGTTTTTTACGGATGTTACATATTGGTGCACAAGAATTACATCGTTAAGATGTTTTGATTCACCTTTAAAGAACTCAAATGCTTTAAGAAACTCATCAGGAGTTCAATCGTATTCAAAAATGAATCTGTTTACAACGATCATATTGTTCTCGAGAAGTTACTTTACCTGAATTACATAATTTAAATCCTTCAAAGACTTGCATGTAAACTTTAGTATCTAAATGATACATAACATTTATAAGACGCATATCAATTCTCTCTTTATATTACCAGACTAATTAAATACTGAAAAGCTATTGCATCCACCACTGGAGAATACGTCTCCTCATAATTAATCATAGGTCTTTGCAAAATCCTTGTGCCATCAATTGTTGATCCACATAAAAGACCTAATTATATTAAATATATTTTACAGCTTTTTTATGGACTACCTGCCCGTAAGCTTTCCATTTCAGTAGAGAATTCAACTCTGTCTCATTTGCGTCGTTCCATTTTGGCAAATCATTTCTTTGTATTTATTCATAGGCATATTTTAAATCTTGATCCTCATCATTTCATCTTTTCAAGCGCTATATATACAAAAGTATAACGACGTCGATTTTGTTTCGATTCCATACACTTCTAGATTCTAGACATGATATAATTTACTAAGAGCTCTTTATTTACAGGTACTTGGGGTTCTTCCAGAACCATCATGTCTAATGTCTCTTCAAGAACCCTTTTTTTTATTACAGTAACCTCGACTTGACCATCTTCTTTATTACTTGCTCTAATTTTTCGAGGAATTTTTATTTTCTTGGAATCGACTAGTCTACCACGCTTCAGGCATGCAATAGACTCATTAATATACGGTTTTCCCTACTAGGACAATTAACTTAATTGGAGCATTAGTAGTTGACTACGTGACTTACTTAGTCACTGTAGTTAGGTCAGTTAACATGTCTAGTGATTGATTCTTTAATCTAGGTAACGAATTATCTTTTGAACTTCTTGATCACACAATTTAGTTTGAGGATCAATGATAATTCATGCATACCCATTCCTTTTTCAACTGCCATTAATCTCCCCCTAATGTTGAAAATATTAATTTACTCAAAGTAAGATTTAACAAGCCATAAATAAATCTCTCGTTAATTGCTCTAAGTATGTAATCATAAATACTATTTTCATCCAACATTATTTGAGTTTCAATCTTTATACGTTGTGGTGGATCAATTTCAATGTATATCGCACAATAAAAGGTTTGATGGGAAATATTTGGTTCCTGACCAAAACCAACTATAATGGGGAGAAACTATTACAACATGTTGGCTTGATGTGAAATAATGTTACCGCATGTAAAATCACATGCTCAAATATGATCTTTTGCTCTCTTGATTATTGGCTTTGCAATCAATTTGTAGACGTTTGATTATCGTCTTCAACAAAAGCAATTTGTGTCTTAAGCATTTATAAAGTTCAATACTTATTCCAATAATCATTAGTAATATGGATACTAAATTCAATATTATAACCACCATAAATATGATAATATGGAATAATATGCTTGCTATCTCATTAGCTAAGCTACACACAACTTCAAGTTGTAAATTTGATGACCATTTAGACGATGCATCGATTTAAAAACACTAAACGGTATCATATTTGGATATATACATCCTTCATTCATTCCATAATATTTTAGGGATTCACACCCTACTTTGCTTGGTAAATAATTAACTTTTGTTGAGAGCAACTATGACATGTTTAATTATTATGAAGAATCTTCTGGTTATTCATTAAGTTTCACATCATTATTGGCTCGGTGTGGTCTAACCAGTCACGCCAACATATAATTAAGATCCATAAACTTATGGTTTATGATATTGTATATGTATTACTTGCACGTATAAGATATGAAAGAATGTATTATAACTTCAAAGTTCAAACCATCGTGTTATGTAATCACTAGTTTACCACTTTTGGTGGTCGCTCTCATCATGACTATCATTATAATACTGATATTCGATCTCATTATTAGCTTGGCTATTTATAATTTCTGATAGTTTGATCTCTTATTAATATGATGATTGTTGCACTTCTAATGGTCAATCTCATTATTAATATGATCATCATTACAATTTTCTCAATGATGCCCATGATTACAATGATCAATATACATTCACTTCATGAATCAGAGTAAAACCATACAATTTTTACGGTTTTCTATAATTTTCTCGAACATATAGATATACAGTCGTTTCAAACCGTTTATACCCTTTAAATGATATTGCTACTTCAGGAGTATATTTGAGGTTTGACAAACAAAATTTGTTTTATCCGATTTCCCTTATAAATAAACTTCTCTTCGTATAACGTCAATTGAGAAGTAATTATATGTCCGAATCATATAATATTTCTTTTATACTTGATAATGAGATACAAGGAGTATGACACTTTTGGTGTCAAATCAAAGCATATTTCTACTTTTTCATGAGAATGATAATAAACCACAACTTTGGTGTAGTCGTTCTATTTGGTATTATCAATGCAAAGAAGTGATAGCATATAGAATACAAGGTATAGGTAGCAACAAATCATACAATACATGACCTTATAGCATGTCATCCTATAAAAACAACTTATAATGGGCCTTTATAAAATAAGAAACTTTTTTATCACTAATAAACAAACGTATATAATTTATGTAATAACTTATTATAGTATAACCAAACATAATATCTTATATATTTTGAACACTTACTTTAAAACTTAAACATATATTTCTTTCAATTTCTCAGATCATTTATTACTTGTATTTGAAAATTTATTTGAAACTGTAATACTCATGAATTACATAACATACTCATTTTTTTCTTCTCAACTATTTATATTTAAACAGCTGATGACATCATATAAGCAATCTATACATTGTACATATGAAGCAATAGCAATAGTCACTATTTTATACTAGCAATAGTGATAGTTAATATGCAAATAAATTGTTAAATATTATGACATGGCATAATGAATGCATGAGAGGTACCGACATCGCTAGAAAATGTTTCTCTAAAAACAACTAATGATATCTAGCAATATTAATCTATTATATGAATTTCTTATATGCAAAATTTGTTATATCATTAACCTTAGTATAAGTACCAAACGATATTTGCATAATCATGTTATAACAATAATAATAATATATTGCATTATAAGTTGTATAGTTTATTTAAAACTAAATCAATTGATGTTTATAAACAGAGGATTAACATCCAATGAGCACTACTCACATAACTCATTTATATCTAATTATGTAAAAGTCTTTTGACATGCTATGTATTAACAATGACTAATAAAAACAATTAATTACATAATTCATATCCATTTAAATTATAAACTATACAAAATATATTACATACATCATGTATATATTACCATCAATACAAGCATATATACCTAATACAATTGCATTGTTTAGTCTATAAATATTGAGTTCCATACTTTGTAATACTGAATATTGAATTTAATTGTTTTTCATGGATTCTAAAAGCACATATAATATTCTCTAGATTGAAAATTAACTTCCTCAAATCAAAATAATTCAACAATTTTATTTACAACTTAACAAGGTTAATAAAGAAGCATAAATATATGATTATGGTGGCTCAAGGAATATGCAGATGAGCATCACTAGATTGTAAGAGTCCTAAACAACATATATTATAATTAAATTAACTAATTAAATGATAATCCAGCCAATTTAGAATAATAGAAAGGATCATTCGTCAAAAAGAAAAATAAAATAAATATACGTAATATCATCGTCGTCAACGAAAACTAAAATTATTCAATTAATAATGAGTATTAGAAAAAGATGAATTAGTCAGTTGTAACGTCATAATTTATGATGTAACATCTAAATCCTGATGAATACCAACATGCTAATATATATATATATATATATATATATATATATATATATATATATTATATATATATATAATAACTTTTAAAAGCAAATGAAAAAAAATATAGACAAGAGTTCAATCATGATACTATATCCTAGAATTTATAGTAATCATCATTTTTAAGTTTATATATGCATATTAATAAATGTCACCAGTAAGATTGATGTATCATCATCATCAAATATAATATGAAATAATCATACGAAGAATCATACCTTTATCAGCAGTGGCTACGCAACTACAGTTTCCAACTTTCCATCGCACAAGAAACCAATCTTTCATCATTTTGGATAATTATTGGGTTGCTTTCTCAATGTGTAAGATTGAGTTAGGCTGGAAATACTGCTCATCAAAGGCAAGGAAAAAGGGATACCAAGGGTGGCAAAACACATAGAGCACGTTCGTGCTGATAACGTGTTGTGAAATAACGGTCTATTAGCAACTAATATATATGTATAAACATGAGAGCTAGACTATGAAATCATGTAGAAATAGAACATGGAGAATTCTTATTCATTGATCTAACATCATATACAAATGCCATTATATATAGGCACTCACATTAGTACAATAGTAAATAAGGGAAAGGGTTATGCATGTAGAAAGTCACTACATAATGGATGCATTCATAGATAGGAGTTATACATGTGGAAAGTCACTACATAATTGATGCATTCATAACAAATCTAACTTATTTAAATGTAATTATAAATTATCAAAAGGTAATAAAATAAATTCAACATATCTTAAGTTGGTGGGTAGTTAGTTTTGTGACAGGCTTTATAAACACAATTGGACTCTCTTATTCATTTGGCTCATAACCTCGTATTTTCTTTAATTTTCTATATTTTATCGTGTACCAACTCTCTACATGTTTCTTCAATGTTGCACCTATACTTATAGAAGTTAGGGGGCATCACCACTAATAACATATTAAGTTTTGTGGCAAGTTTAATTATTTATTTTCTCGATTTTGCTAGGGGCCATTGCTACATATAGATTTTGTTAAGTCGTTAAAATTGAGGAGTCAAGATGCATGTAAGTTCATTCCATGGACTTTTACCCTCACTCAATACGTACACAATGGTGAAAAATTAGATCTAAATGGCTTTAAAAATCATAGTGATCGCGACATAAAACACGAATATCAAATCAACTCTTAGGAGTTTCTCATACTAAACTCAACATCATTTAGTCTGAACAAAGGGACCACCACTGAGTCATGACTCTATGTTGACCAACTCTAAGTTGAACTATTGTTCACACCAATCACAACCGATGGATCATACTAACAGCATCTGATGTGTTGTAACCATGTCTAAATGTAATAAAAAGAAATATTACTTCTTTAAATAGTCCTTACGAAGTTTTATAGCAAATTTTAAAAATTGGAAATATATTTGGGCGTGGCTAAAAAATAAACTTATTGATTCATATATCTTTTCTCTTTCAAAAATATAGTGAGAACTCTCTTTACTTTGTTCCTTTTTCACAAAATAAGGAATTAGACTAAGAAATATAAGATGTTATCTTAGAATAATGAGTTTGTTTCTCAGAGTACACTACTTCTACGGTTATTTGTACCTGGGGGACAACTATCAGTACCTTGAATTCTGTTTTAAGGGAATCATGTGTGTTGCATGGCACTAGGGGTGTTCAATATTCGAATCGGATTCGAAAATTGAAATTTGCCTGTATTCTAATTTGATTATAAAGGTTCTAGTTCAATTTTCAAAAATCCAAAAGCGATCTAGTTCAAATTCTAGTTCAGTAATTGAATTTGTTTCAAATTTGAATTTATGATTTTCAATTTGGATCGATTCAAAGCTTGAATTCAAATTATACATATATTTATTTATTTTCGTATACACACACGGAAAAACAAGCTTTTAAATTTGAGCCAAAGTCTAAACTATATCTATAAGACATAAGTTCATAACATCATTAAGCCAGTAGCCTATAGTCATATACTACTTCTTTCTAGTCCATACTACTTTCTAATTCCAAATTTCTAACCTACTACATTAAGTTTGTATTCGAATGATATAATTATGATTTTGGTCTTTTAACATAGTGATAGTTTTACTAATTTTGTAGGTTAGTATGTTTTATATAAAAATAGTTTTGTTTGTAGTATTTTTGAAAATAAAAGTAATATAAATAATTATTTTGGGTGAATTTGAATCAAATCGATTTTTTTTAAATTCAAGCAATTTCAAATACGAGTCGAATCTAAATCGAAAATGAATCAAATAGAAATCTAGATAGAAAAAAAAACTTCGAATAATTTGATTCAATCACTTTGTTCGTTATTCAATTTGTTGAACACTAGTGCGTGCCATCACCTAACTTATTATACATATGTAGCATAGTTTGGTTTGAATTATGCTAAATTTATGTAGTATATATTGTAAACATCTTAACATAATCTATTTTATACATATTACTTTGCATAAAATAAAAGATTATAATTATAGACCACTTTGATTTTTAATATTTTTGTATCATTGTTAAATTTGCACATTTAGGGTTATAATTGAACCGAACAAACATGCATAAGTTTGTGTTCGTTGGTTAAGGAAATTAACATGTTCACGAACACATACCAAACATAAGTTTATGTCCGTGTTTGTTCATTAAGGAAATTCAGTTGTGCGCAAACATTTCGTGAACATTGATCTCGAAGACAAACGAATTATAACAAACGTAAATGAACATTTAACTTGAAAATAAAAAAAGAAAATATTGTTAACCTTAAACATTGGGCATAAGTAGTTAAATACAACAATCAAATGATAAATCAAAACACAAGAAGTCTACTACAACCACCAAACGATGAATCAAATTTAACAAACTTAGACATCGTCATTCAAAGTTTAACTAACTTAGACATAATTATCGCAAAAAAATGTTTTGAATGTCCAAATTTTAGCTAACTTAGAAAAATATAGGGTTTCAGGTTTTTAACATGTTTATATAAAAGGTTTATTATTTATTTTAATATAATCAAACGAACACGAACGAAGATAAACAGACGAACATGAACGAACGTAACCGATCATATTACCGAACGTTCACGAACGCAGTCAAACTAATGAGACATTTGTTCGTGTTCGTTTGCTAAGCTAATCGAACGAAATTTTTTGTTCATGTTCATTCATTAAGTTAATCTAACGAATATAAACAAACTTTCCGCCGAACGGTTCACAAATTATTCGTTGAACATTCGGTTCGTTTACAGCCCTACGCACAGTTCTAATATTTATGGGTTCATGTTGTTTGATATTATGGTTTCATGGATTTTTGCTAAAGAGTAGTGTTTGAAATGGATAAATATTAAGTTGTTTTGCATTGGATGTTAGAATTTCTATTTGTAAGTTGATTTTTTTTAATAACAAATTTCTTTTATTTCTATGAATGGGATGTCGTTTTATTGATAAAGGTGAAGTTTTTAAACACTTTTAGGAATTCTACTAGTAAAGAGAGAAGTAGTTTGTGGTAATAAATAATCAAAAGAATGGTTTTGGACGAAGTTCATTTGCTATTTCTTAAAGCAAGCTTGAAATTGGTAAACGAGAAGTATCTACTCAAGAGAGACGTAGTGTGTTGTATAAATAAAATTTATTTAGTTTAGATAATTAATTTCTTAAATTGAAATGGAACATGAACATTACTTTTTGAGTCCATGATGGAAGGATAAATAACTATGCTTTAAAACGACTAATTATGTAGTTTTAAGTGTTTGTTATTATAAAACATGGTTAATTTGAGTTTGATTTGATTTACAAGTACCCGGAACTTAATCGATGGTTTTTTTGGAGCTTAACGGACGGTTTTTGGGACTATACGAAAGATTGGAAGTACACACAAGACTAGAGTTACAAACGCGAAAAACAGGGGAAACTGACACCAGAATAGGTGGCGCTGGTGTCAGCACAACCTTGCGTTGGACAAAGATCACGTGACGCAGCTTGCGCTAAAAGTGCGCAGATCAGAGGGTTTCTCACCCCAGTACAAGCTACATTAGGGGCGGCACAAGGTGCGCTCCATGTCGGTTTAATTCGCGAATCTCGGGGTTTTCACCCTATTAAAAGATAACCCTTCCCCCAAATTAAAATAACCTTCACCTAGCCGTTATTGACCTCCCAAAGAGGAATTTTGGAGCTCTAAAACTCAATTACTTTAATTCCTTCATACAATCAAGATCCACAACAACCTTTTAAGATCCCACAATGATGATGAGCGGCTAATCTCACCTGTGATCTTCTCCGTGTGTAAGGTTTGTAATGAATACTTTTGATATTTATCTAAACAAGGTTTTTGGGATTAAATCTGTAACCCTTTAATTTTTTATTAGATTTAATTGTTCTTTTCGTTTAAAATATTTGATTTTGCTAGAACTTTAAATTGATGAACTTTTTGTCGATAATTTGTTTATTAGTTTATGTGTCATATAATTGAACTAGTGGTGCGTGAATAGGACCCTTTAAGTTTAGTTCCACACCTACTACTTGATTAACCATACACGTAATCACCCTTAATGACTTCTCACTAGGTTAACAATAACAATTGTGTTTTGTCAAAACCTGAAACTCGAAGTAGATTACCTTAACCTCATCATTGTTTTCCTATCAATCAAAGTAAGTTATTTTCATAAACATTCTCACAATTAAAAATAAGATATTGCTTATAGAATACTTCCCACTAATTCCCTGTGGTTCGACACCTTACTCACCCTTGCTAGTAAGGGTATTTATGTAACGCCCCAAAAATTTTAAATAAATATATGTGTTAAAAATAACCAGAAACATAAATCTAGTTAGAATGTATGTGAAATCTTGGCCTATTAATTAACAATAACCGATAAGAAATAAACACCTAAAATGGAGGGACCAAACTTAGACAAGTGAGAAAGTAAGATTATTAAAAAAATATATAAAACATAAACACACACATTTGTGTGTGTGTGTGTGTCGACCCAAGCAGGAGAAAAGAGGAGGAAAACCCTCACAAACTGAAATCAATAAAACTAGAAGGAAGATTCAAAGCTAATGTAACGTTTGCGTAAAACGGGTTTCAAAACCCGCACCGTTTGAGAATAAAGTAGTTAATAGGATTTCATTGAGCATTTATTAAATTTTATTATTTAAATTTTATAATTATTGAATGACAAATAAATTATAACCAATAAAATAATTAAAACTTAAATAATATAAAGAAAAATAAAATATAAATAAATAAAAGGGGCTGCCGGGTTTCGAACCCGGGTCCCCAACAAACCTACACACACCACAACACCGCTGCATCACCCACTCTACATTGTAATTAACCCATTCGAATAATCCTTTATATCTTACTTCGCATTCATCTTCTTGAAACAATTGCCGCCCAGTAACGGCGCAACCAATCCAGAAATCAAGTTTCCATTTTGATGAAATTGACCGCGAAACTGACTCTCAATCAGGCACCTAGACTCAAACCGAGTCAAAACCGCATTCAATTGATCTGCTAACATCTCGCCATAACCGTTTTTGACCGAAAACCTCTAAACCGAAA
The DNA here is from genome assembly GCA_947069175.1 of Scalesia atractyloides. Lineage (NCBI taxonomy): Eukaryota > Viridiplantae > Streptophyta > Magnoliopsida > Asterales > Asteraceae > Scalesia > Scalesia atractyloides. The sequence goes on from CAMTDV010000008.1 coordinate 86,253,743, forward strand.
CCCAATCCAAGCTATCTCATTCAACTATAAATAGGGGTTTCTGGGAACTGTTTAGAATGCACACAACCCATCCGCAAACCTCCGTTCATCAGAATTCATCACCGGAATTGTCTGGTAGTCGCATGAAAATATCACCGGAAAACCGAAATTTTGGTGGATCACATCACCTATAAATACCTTGCTAACCTCGTTTCCAAACTCGTTCAAACCCTTCTCGGAATCCTCTGCTTATTCTCCCCAGCTCCGCTGACCTCATAGCTTCATCTGCAAGTCGCCGGAGTTTTCTGCACAGTACCGGAATCCAACCGGAACTTCCATAACATTCTCCGATCGGTATGAATTCTTAATCTTTTCTGTCAGTTCTATTTGATTCATTTGTCTAATCTAAAATAGTAGATCAGTGAAACCAAATGTTTAATAAATTTGTTTTCAGTTCTAAGTTAGTGAAGAAGATGAACATCGAGTCGTTTATAAATATAATTAAAATCAGTATTTCAAACGGGTTAGACACACAGTCCAGTGGTGGACTGTGTGCATTTCATACTATCGATACCGAGTTCGATCCTTGACACAACACCTATCCACAGTAATAAAACGTTTTTTTTAAACCGGAACCGTATTAACTCGCTGTAAGATGTTAAGTATAATAAAATTTCAATATATAACGGGTTAGACACCCAGCCCAGTTGGTTGGGCTGGGTGCAACACAACACTGGAAACATGGGTTCGAGTCCAAGCTCTCACGCCGGTTCCACAGTTAAATCCTTTTTAAAAAAATTGAATAATTTCTAAATAACTTAATTAGTATATAAGAATAATAAAATCAGAGATTATTTCGGGTTAGACACGTAGCTCAGTTGGTAGAGCTGCGTGCACGTATACGAGAGGTCACGAGTTCGAACCTCATTCAGCGCATAGAAAACACATCTGACCGATCAAGACCCGGTCAACGGTCAAAAAGACAACCTTTTTATTTCTTTTTAATTATTTATTTAATTGGAAATTAATTAAAAATACTTAAAAATAAGATTTTTAAAGTTAGAAAATTTCCTTAAACTCACAAAAATAAATCTAGCAATCCCATTAAGAGCACTAATTAAAACTATTAATCTCAAATAAAATTTATTTATTTACCGAATCATTTCGTTATCATTTAGGTTAGTTTTTCCTCGTCGGTCGAATCATAAATTCATGCGCATTCATCATTATCAAGGAACGCACCCACTGTGAGTGAATCCTTACAAATTCCCCCTTTTATTCATGTTTTGGGGTGTATCATGTGTCGCTTTAATTATTTCGTTTATTCAAACTTGTGCTATTACCATTATATGACCTAAACTTATGATGTAAATATTGTTTGTTGTGATGCGTGTTTACATTTTGTCAAGTTGCGTGCAAATCATTCATTAGGCCCATCAGTTCCTCGTGGGAGACGAGTTGAACATCGCGTGCCTCATTAGATCGGCTCCGTTTGAATGAGCCTTGATTTATTGTTCATCATTTGGTGTGTGTGCTTGTGCATTAATTGATATTATGTGTTTTGTGATTAAATTTACATTTACGTTTACTCATATGTGGTTATGCACCTTTTTATAACAAATATAACAAATTCGTTCAAATGTTTTCATAAGATTCACTCGCCAACTTATGTTGACCCAAAAACCCTATTTTTACACATGATACAGGTGATCCAGTTGAGAAAAGAAACACGTAGGATGGCCTAGAAGAATAAACAAGTTAATGCTTTGGAATGGACATTTAGTTCAGTTTTTCTTTGCAATTGTATGATTTTTGTTTAATGGATACTTTAGTTTGTAATTCGAATGAAAATGTATTTGAACAGGTTGTGCTTGTATGTTTATTGTAACTTCTTCTTTAAAGAGAAATAATAAATATGGAACTATATAGTAAATGCCATGAGCTTTGATGATAACCCAATTATGCCCCGACTACCATTTCCGCTGCGGGTCGGGGTGTGACAGATTGGTATCAGAGCTTTTGACTATAGGGATATAGGATAGGTTATTAGACCCTTAGAGCCTATACTATAGTTGATTAGATTTTAATTGTTTATGTGGTTACATGCAAACTCATGATGTTTTTTTGTTTCGTATTTATTACACACACAAACGCATGCAAACACTTCCGCTATCATATTGTGTGATATTTAATGAGTTATACTTATTGTCAAACATAACATGCTTACACATACATTCCTCACGCATATTTCAATGTTCACATAATCAAATCATCCTCATATTTCCTTTATTCAAGATTTTGTTGCAATTTTCGTTTTTCAATCTGATCAAATTGAGTTCTACGACGGGCATGTAGTAACTGTAAGGGTACAAGTACCGGTAGTCGGAACGTCCTGTCTAGGTTGGCATTCGTATAAATCCAATATAACGACCAGTTTGCCTACCTGGGGACTAACGATGAGAGTACGAAGGACCTATTAGGCCAAAGCATGCCACACCAAACGTCGTTCGAACTAACCCTACTTTGAGTTGTCATTGTGTCCATACCAGGACACCCTCCGACCTTATACTTTGCTGTCATGTTTTACGATTTTCATTTGGGTGGCGCAAGTGTTAAACATGCCAACACCAATATGAACCCTACCAAAGCCCAGTAGTTATGGGGGCCCACATGACTACCAAGGCCAAGTAAGGGGACATATGGAAGCCCAAACATGAGCAAAGCCCAAGACATCCTATGGATGTAGTAAATTTATATTATTCATTTGTTTTTGTGAATGTTCATTTCTAAATACGACACATGACACCTAAAACGTCAAACTCATACTCTCGATACGTATTCCTTGTAGATGTCTTCTAGTCTCTCTCGTAGAAGTATGAGATCAGGAAAATCCCGCGAGCGCATGGCTGCCCAAATCGCTCAACAAATGGCTGCCGTAATCCCCAACGTCGTAGTTCAAGTTCAACAAGCCCTTACCACTAATCCCGTCAACCCAATCAACCAAGAAGTTCAAAACATTGTCAATCCTCCCCCAAAAGCCACTAAATGCACCTTCAAGCATTTCAAATCCTGCGATCCTCCAAAATACGAAGGGACTGAAGGTGTCACCGCTCTCCTCCATTGGTTTGAGGAGATGGAAAACACTTTTTCTCAATTGCGACTGCCCGGATGATCGCAAGGTGCGGTATGCTACCGGTCGTTTGTTTGGAGTAGCACTTACATGGTGGAATACAGAGAAGGCCAAGCGAGGTGCTGAAAATGCTATGACTTTGAATTGGGAAGAGTTGAGGGAAATCATGACAAGACGTTTCTGTCCAAGAAGCGAAATCAAGAAACTAGAAGATGAGTTCTACTCTTTGAAACAAAAGGAGGGCGACAACACCACATACAACAAGAGATTCCTTGAGTTGAATCAGATGGTCCCCAACCTGTTCACTCCCCTCTACCGTTTAATCGAGCACTACATTCGAGGTCTTCCTTCAAAAATTCAGGACCCTGTAATAAGTACCACACCTGCAACTTTGGAAGCAACAATGGAGTTAGCTACAGAGCTCACCGAAAACCGCATACGGAATAAAGATTTCGCGGAGGAGAAGAAGAAGGATAAAGCATCAACCGAAACCTCAAACCCAACCCAGACCAAATCCTCTTCTCAAACCACTCCTAAAAGAAAACGAGATGGGCAAAATTTCGCTATCACCCAAGGCAATCAACCAGCTTCACAAGCCGTACCCCTCCAAGCCATCCCAATCACTCAAGTAGCACCCAACTCTACTTACCCAAATAAGAAACCTTACATTGGACCTCACCCTCAATGCAACATCTGTTTTTATCACCATCCATCTACCGTACCTTGTCGACTGTGTGCAAATTGTGGGCGTTATGGTCATTGGAGCAAAACTTGTCGTGCCTCTCAAAACCAAATCTCACCCCCTACTCAAAAGATGATCCAAACATATCAACAACCCCAATACCCCATGTTTCCATATTTTCGAGCTTGTTTTAATTGTGGCGACCCTACCCACTTTAGAAACACGTGCCCTCGATTGATTAACATCATAAACGCACAAGCTCAAGCAAACCCAGTTAACCAAGCAAATCAAGCAAACCCAGCTCCACCACCAGCAAGAGGAAGAGCTTACAACATCAACGCCAATCCTGTTGAAGATAATAACGGCCCAAACGAACCACCCAACTAGCTTTCCCTCACCAAGAATCAAGACTCAACTCCAACCGTCTAGTTTTAATGCTTTCTTTATGTTATCTCAATCTTTACGTATCCCAGTTATAAATTGGGAATTTATGTATCCAAGAATTTTAATGCGAATTGATATCACGGTTTTGTTTTATACCTATACTCATTGATTTAGCATTCATATCATCATACATCTCGACGTATCTCGATCTCATCATTTAAAGAAGTTGGGGTGTGTCTCACTTTTACATAGACTGGCCCCTTCATCATAACAAACGAGAGAGGTACTGTCATCATTCAGTCATGTATCCTTCCAGATTCAAGACTCAAGCTTTGGTTGTTGTGTTTGTTTATGGTTTGTAGATCTTAGAATCACATAGAACTAATCATAACTTACTGACAAAGCCAATGAAAATTTGACAAGAATATGGTGGATACGCCGCTGGTACTTCCTATATATAAGTATTCTTGGCAAAGGATCAACAGCATTGTCAGGCGGTTATGACAAGTTCCGTGTAGGTTTTAATATCGTCATGTTTGAAATTTATGATATAACCTTATCTTTTCAAACGTATCAATTCTCTCAAAACTCATATGCATGAAATCATACCCAGTCAATCAACTCTGTTTATCCATGTTCCGCATTTTCATACTTTAGGCATCAAAAAGCGATTTCTGTAGCAGGGTATTCAACCCTTACTAGGAACGTTACCGCCTCAAATAAAATTTAAACTCTCACCCTCTTCTAGTTATGTAATTGTCAAATTAAAACACCCTCCCTTCAAGTCAAATATACCACTACGACTTAATTTCGGACGAAATTTCTAAAAGTAGAGGATACTGTAACATTTGCGTAAAACGGGTTTCAAAACCCGCACCGTTTGAGAATCAAGTAGTTAATAGGATTTCATTGAGCATTTATTAAACTTTATTATTTAAATATTATAATTATTGAATGACAAATAAATTATAACCAATAAAATAATTAAAACTTAAATAATATAAAGAAAAATAAAATATAAATAAATAAAAGGGCTGCGGGTTTCGAACCCGGGTCCCCAACAAACCCACACACACCACAACACCGCTGCATCACCCACTCTACATTGTAATTAACCCATTCGAATAATCCTTTATATCTTACTTCGCATTCATCTTCTTGAAACAATTGCCGCTCAGTAACGGCGCAACCAATCCAGAAATCAAGTTTCCATTTTGATGAAATTGACCGCGAAACTGACTCTCAATCAGGCACCTAGACTCAAACCGAGTCAAAACCGCAGTCAATTGATCTGCTAACATCTCGCCATAACCGTTTTTGACCGAAAACCTCTAAACCGAAACCCAATCCAAGCTATCTCCTTCAACTATAAATAGGGGTTTCTGGGAACTGTTTAGAATGCACACAACCCATCCGCAAACCTCCGTTCATCAGAATTCATCACCGGAATTGTCTGGTAGTCGCATGAAAATATCACCGAAAACCGAAATCGTGGTGGATCACATCACCTATAAATACCTTGCTAACATCGTTTCCAAACTCGTTCAAAACCTTCTCGGAATCCTCTGCTTATTCTCCCCAGCTCCGCTGACCTCATAGCTTCATCTGCAAGTCGCCGGAGTTTTCTGCACAGTACCGGAATCCAACCGGAACTTCCATAACATTCTCCGATCGGTATGAATTCTTAATCTTTTCTGTCAGTTCTATTCGATTCATTTGTCTAATCTAAAACAGTAGATCAGTGAAACCAAATGTTTAATAAATCTGTTTTCAGTTCTAAGTTAGTGAAGAAGATGAACATCGAGTCGTTTATAAATA